>CM053585.1:498965853-498987426 GCA_028646515.1 Pseudochirops corinnae
CCTACCTTCCCCCCTCCAAAAAGCAAAAACAAAAAAAAAGTTTTAATCTAATGCCTGTTGGAACAAGAATGTAGCCCATTCAATTTTGGGGCCATTCAATTTGGGGTAATGGTTATGGATGCTTTTCCTGATATAAAGATTCTATCTGTCTCCCCAATGTTTGTCCATTGCTCCTAATTAGAGAATTAAAGCTATAGAATTCTAAAGTCCAAAAGAGTAAATCAAATCCCTCTCCCACTTGATAATCAATCACCAGATATTTATTAGGTACCTACTGTGTGCCACTCTGGCCATGTGACTCTCATGTGCTCCCTTAAATCTTCTTTCCCTCAGGATAATCATTCCCCATTTCTTTCTACTGACTCTCATATGGTACAAACTCAAGCCCTGTTGCCATTCACATTTGCCTTCCTCTAGACACTGCCAATTGTCAACATAACACAGAGAAGATAGGCTTTTCTTCATGAAACCTAAGATTGAATTCATTTTCTTCGCTGACATATCACACTGTTGATACATATTTGACTTAGAGGTCATGAAAACCAGAATTCCCTTCATAGAAGATTGTCCAGTTGGAAGAGGGAGTGCTAGATGTAGATCAGATCAGCAATTTCATGGGTGTGAGGAACTCCTTGTGTGGAAACTTCCTCCACTAATGCAGACCTATAACTTTCCTCTAATTTACATTTTTGGAGAATTGTCCAGAGCACAGAGAGGGGAAGGGTTTTGACATACTTATTGTTACACAGCCAGGATATGTCAGAGGTTGGACCTGGGGGTAGATCCTTTTGATTCCAGGGTTGGCCCTTTGCCTTCTAAGCCACACTCCCTCTCAAGGACTCCCATGATATCTTTTCCAATAGTATACTTTTCTCTAGGCTGCTCATGACTTTGAAAAGACAATAGCCAATTTCATCACCGCTTTCTGAGTTCCTGTGTCATAGTTATCAACAACAATTTAAGAAAATCAATAGTAATCAACTTCCCCAATGGTTTGTGAAAGTGGGGAGCTATTAACATGCCAAAGTCTATTCAACTTCTAGACTTTAATGCAAGGAAGCAAAGGGGTCATAAATAGCCTTATAGAAATTCTCAGTCACCAACCCTGGGGATCAACAAATACTAAGAATAATCTCCAACCATTTCATTATGCCCTCACTGATCAATATTCCTCTTCACAATGGACACTCCAGACTGGCCCCAATGATACCAATAACACCCCTTCCCCTCCCATTCCTTTTTCATTCCTCTCACTTGAAAAACATGGCACTTCTATGATCATAAAATCATAGCATTGGGTTAACAGGCTAGCATTCATTTCCCCCAGATAAAGCAACCACCAGAGTAGCATGGCTAATTAAAAACATTTCTTAATCTAGAAATTATTAACATATGGTTTGAGATTACCTTATGGGATTTTTCCCCCCAAAAAATTAACCTCTTTCCTGTCCAGTCTTCATATGCCTTACTCCCTCTCCCTTCCACATAATCCATTACCTGGGGACCAGCCCTGTTGTTGTTCCTCACAATACAATACAATGAATCTCTTGATTTTAAACATTTTCTCTATCCATACCCCAAGAACTGGAATTCTCTCCCTCTTCATCTCTGCCTCCTGGCTTCCTTTAAGCTTCAAACCAAATCCTATAATTCTACAAGAAGCATCTTCTGGTGCCCCTTCGTGGTGGTGTGTTCCCTTTGAAATGTTTTCCAATTTATCCTCTCTAGGTCTTCTTTGTACGTAGTTTTGTGCATGTTGTCTTACAGGGACTGTAAGCTCCCTGAGGACAAGGAAGGTTTTTGCCTTTCTTTATATTCCTGGTATTTACCAGAGTGCTTGGCACATAGTAACAGATGCTTAATAAATTCTTGGGGGCCTGATTCACGGTTCATCGGGGTATATATTGATTTGCTTTACTGGCTACCTGCTCTACTCTCACCCCTATGACAGGCCTTTTCTGTCAACCTTCTTAGTTGTCTCAGGTTGGAAAATTATTTTACTTCATCCTTCTATGGGTTCAGCCACTCCAAAATTTATTTTGAGGCATAATTTAAAGTTATTTGAAGGGGAGTTTGGGAGAGCTCATGAAAGCCTTTTCTCCACCATCTTCTCTCATGGGTTATTTGGTAAGAGCTGGGAAAGGGAGCCCAGAATTAGAACTATGGAACATCACTTTCATAAGAGCTAGCCAGCACCCACCTAAAGGTCAAGCTTGCCTGCCTTCTCTCTACCAGAACATTATCTAGGTTCCTTACAGGTAGGGACTGTGTTTTCCAACTTCTCACAGCACAGTTATCATTCTCTTCATCTAACAGGGGCTTAGTGTTACTTAAGCTTATAGATGGTCAGATAGCAACCTTTTCTGAAGATTACAAGTCTTCTGGATCTTTTTGGGTAGTTATTTAGCATAGAGTACCAGACTCAGAGTCAGGAAGACTTGTGTTTAAATCAAGCCTTAGACACTCGCTAGTTGTGGGACTCTGGGGCATGTCAGTCAGTTGATCAACATTTATGAAGCTTCTACTATGTGCCAGCCACTTTGCTAAGTTCCAGGAATACAAAAAGAGGAAAAAGAAAGTCCTTACCCCTCAAGGAGCTCACAACCTGATGGGGAAGACAATAAGCAAACAAAAATGTACAAACAAGTCCTATACAAGATAAAGAGATAAACAGAAAGTAATTAAGAGAGGGATAGTACCAGAACTAAGAGGGTTTAGGGGAGGTTTCCTGTAGAAGAGAGGACTTTGGTTGGGATTTAAAGGAAGCCAGGGAAGGTAGCACATAGAGATGATGAGGGAGAGAATTCGAAGCATAAGTGACAGCCAAATAAGATGCTCAGAGCCAAGAAATGGAAAATTTTATTTATGGAACAGCCAGGAGACCAATGTCACTGGATTGGAGAGTATATGTCAGGGAATAAGGTGTAAGAACACTGGAAAGGTAGGAGGAGGCTATGTTATGAAGGGTTTTGAATATCAAACAGAGGTTTTTGCATTTGATCTTGGAGGTGATAGGGAGTCACTGAAGTTTATTGAGTAAGGGACAACATGGTTGGATCTGGGGTTTAAGAAAATCACTTTGATGCCTGAATGGAGGATGGATGGAGTGAGGAGAAGCTTGAGGCTGATAGACCAAGGAGCAGAATGTTGTAATACTCCAGGTATGAGGGGATAAGGGCCTGTACTAGAGGGGTGGCAGAGTCAGAGGAGAGAAAGAGGCTTGAGTGAGAGATGTCATAAATGTGGAATCAATAGGCTTTGGCAAGAGATTGGATATTGGGGGAGGGGGTAGTCATAAACCTCTCTCAACTTGTTTCCTCCTCTATAAAAGGGGGATAAAGATTTTACAACTAGGACTGAGATAGAGATATACTGAGATTTCATACACACACACACACATATATAATATGCTTATGTATATGTATATAATTCTTGGCAAACCCTAAAGTGCTACTATAGAAACATTAGCTATGACTATGACTATTGTATTTGAATCATTGGTATTCATTGTGGTTGTGCAGGTATGCACACAGAAACAAATTTCAATATTTCATGAAATTTAAAATTCAAGAATCTAGAGAGAACTGCTATGACTGAAGAACTCACAGTCTTGTGGCCAATCTGGTGAGGAATATCCCCAAACTTAGCTAAGTTGGTCCTCCTGTACCCAAAGCCTGTTCCATTTGGTGGAACCTATTCAGAGTTCGGATTTTGCTGGCACAGTGCCTGAGAAGCTACAATCTTCTCCAGATTTCAATAAAGAATCAAACCTTGATGGAACACATACCCATGGACCTGTGGTTTTTTCCTCCAGGAATATGGAGGGCAATCCATCCATATCTGGTCTAACCTGGTTTACTCTGATTCATGTTCTCCCATAAACTCATCATACAAAGTCCCAGGCAATGTGCTAGGGATCTTCCTGATTTCCAGTGCAGGGCTCAGCAAACTGTGTCCCAGCCTGTGAGCTAAAAATGGTTTTTATATTTTTCAATATAATAAAACATTATTTTAAAGTATAAAACATATATATATGTATATACACATATATAATATACAATATAGATGTATGCATGTGTGTATATGTGTGTGTGGGTGCATGTGTGGGTGGGTGTGAGTGTATGTTAGCCCTCTCACTATACAAAAACAAGTGGTGCACTGAATTTGACCTTCAGGCCACAGTTTGCCAACCTGTTTTCTAATGACATCACAAAGACACCAATGGAGCATGTGGGACTTCCATCAGGTATCCCTAGCTCTTGCCATGTGACCAGTCCATCTTCTTTATCCAATCATACATTTATTAAAAGGAGAATATATCAACCTTGTGTATGTGCTAAAACTTAAATTTTAAAACGAGCATTACTATTTGTGGCAATTAGTGTTTTAGTATGGAACCGCTGCTCTAAAGATAATAACTTTAAAGAAGGAAAAAGGAATATGAGCCCCAGACACTTAGCCCCCTTTGAGTGTATCAGAATTCTTTCCACAGGACCCTATTCAAGTGGTCACCATCATTAACTCTTCTGATGCACAAGGAGAGGGTTATAACTATGAATAAACAGTAACTGTATTCATATTTGAATGACTAATTGTGGGGAAAAGTCACCAGGACATGGAGAGAGGTCAATTGAATACAGTATAATCTTAATTTTTGTTGTTGTTCAGTTTTCAATCATATCTGACTCTTCATGACCCTGTATGGGACTTTCTTGGAGACTGAAGTGGTTTGCCATTTCCTTCTCCAACTCATTTTACAGATGAGGAAACTGAGGCAAACAGAGTTAAGTGACTTGCTCAAGGTCACACAACTGTTAAGTGTTTGAGGCCAGATTTGAAACCAGGAAGATGAGTCTTCTTGACATCAGGCCCAGTACCCTAACCATTCCTCCACCTAGCTGCTCTTTCACAGAAATAGAGTCCTAAATGGTTGAGGAAGAAGAGTCTGGACAAAGGGAATTTTTTTCTTTAGCAAATTGGCCTTTGCTGAATTCAAGTCTAACTTTTGGTATACACTGACTGTGTGACTATGGCAAAGTTCCTTAATGTCTCAATATTTCAGGCATATCTAAGATTATATATACACTGAGGCAGGGGTGCTGATCAGCACTGGTGGAGGAAATGTCTTCATCTGAGTGTTTCCCACACCAGAGGTATCAAAGACACAGACCACATGCATGTGGCCTGTAACACTCCAAAGTACAGTCTAAATCAGATTAAAATGCAATTATAAAATATTTAAAACATAGATAATATTGTATTTTAAAATTAAGTCAGTATGTGGCCTGCAAGGATCTTTATGTAAGGTTTAGTCACTTCCATTTTTATTCAAGCTTAATACTGCTGTCCTATACCAATAAATCATGAGCCTAGTCCTACTCACAGAAATAGGGAAATCTTCAGGTGACTTTGTGAATATGAAAGAAAAGAGAAATCATGGTAAGCTAGTTCATTTTAAATAATATTTTATTTCCTCCAATTACATGTAAAAACAATTTTTAACATTTGTTGTGGTTTTTTTTTTAAGTTTTGAGTTCCAAAATTTAAGCCCTCCCCCCTCCCTGAGATGGTAAGCAATCTGATATAGGTTAAATACGTGCAATCATGCAAAACATTTCCTTATTAGTCATTCTATGCAAGAAGACTTGCCCCCCCCCCAAAAAAAGAATGAAAGTGAAAAATAGTATGCTTCAGTCTATATTCAGAGAACATCAATTCTTTCTCTGGAGATAGATAATATTTTTCATCATGAGTTCTTTGAAATTATCTTGAATCATTGTATTATTGAGAATAGCTGAGTTATTCACAGTTCTTCATTGTACAATGTTGCTGTTACTGTGTACAGTGTTCTCCTGGTTCTGCTCATTTCACTTTGTATCGGTTCACATAAATCTTTTCCAGATTTCTCATGGTAAGCTAGTTTAAAAGGGAAGGAGGCAGCTAGGTGGCTCAGTGAATAGAACACTGGATCTGAAGTTAGGAAGACCTGAGTTCAAATCCAACCTCAGAAAGTGTGTGACCCTTGGCCAAGTCTCTTTACCTCTATTTACCTTAATCCACTAGAGAAGAAAATAGCAAACCCCTCTAGAATCTCTGCCAAGAAAACCCCATGGACAATATTGGTTCTATCCTGAGTCCTCTTCTTTTCTCTCTTCTGTAACTTCTCTCTTAGTGATCTCATCAGCTCCATTGAGTTCAATTTCCTCTAATCAGATGACTCAGTTCTACATGCCTGGTACATTTTCTCATTCTGGACTTTTCCTCTTTGATGTCCCATATATGTCTCTATGGAAGCCTCCGTTATCCTTCTGATTACCTAAATCCTCAACTCTTGTATATGCCCTATATTTAATCAATGGCCAAGTCCTCTCCTTTGCACAGCATCACCTTAGTTCAGAATTTCATTACTTGTTACCTGGACTAGAGGTGTCAAACGTGTGACCCATGGGGCCATTGATGATCTTTGTACACAGTATTCCATTTCCCACCTCCTTGCCTTTGCATAAGCTGTACTTCATCCCTTTAATGCTCTTCCTTCTGACCTCTGAATCCTAGAATACTGAGCATCTTTTTAAGGCTGAGTTCAAGTGATACTTCCTACATGAAGTTTTTCTTAATCCTCCTATTTATTAGTCCTTGCCTGCCCCAATTACTTTAAATACATTTTGTATTGACTTATCTGTGGACATGTTTCCTTCTCAGTAGAATGTAAGTTCTTTGAGGGCAGGGATGATTTTAATTTTTTGTCTTGGTATAGTGCCTTGCAGTAAACACTTATTAAACTGAATCAAATCAGGAGGGAAAGTGTATATGGTAACCCTGCACTCCCCACTCACATATTCTGGTAAGTATCCACTCATGTCTGTCTCTCTGGTTTTGGACCATAGAAGGGCAACATGATACACAGCAGAGAACACTATTCTGTAGTCTGAAGACTTGAGTTCAAATCCCAAGTCAATGTAGGCAAGTCACTTACCCTCCCTATCTACATAGAATAAATGAATCAATCAATCAACCAATGTAAAAAAACATTTATTAAGCACTTATTACGTGTGAAGCACTGTGCTATGTGCTAGGGATACCAACAGAAAAGACAGTCCCTGCCTTCATGGGGCTCACATTCTAATAGGGGAGATTACATATATGGAAGGTTTTGTCTGCAAAACAGATGAAAAGTTCCCATGGTCCTTAGGGTAGAACAGCAAAGCAGATGTTAATGCTTTTTCTTTAATGTCACATCCATTGTTAGTTTCTGTTGACAGTATCAAGGACTTTGGTGCTAAGAACTTTGTTTTCTGGATCTTCAGTAGCTGTGACTATAGCACCTGCAGGAACAGATGCCAGGCTGTTTCTCTAGGGGTGTGCTGCCCAGGATGAGGGCACTGGGCAGGAAGCATGGCTATTCCCAAGGCTCTTGGGTTCACAGTCCTGAGATGTCTCCATTAGGGTGTGAAAGATGATGACCAAGGTGGCTGGTGGTATTTTGATATGATATTTGATGATATGGGTGTGACACTTGGAGCCATGGGAGCTGATGAGATCACTAAGCAATAAGGTGTATATATTAGAGGGGGGAAAAGGGCCCAGAAGAAAGCCTTGGGTCTGGGACTAAAGGGAGACAGAAGGGGAGAACCAGAAAAGAACCACTGTTAACATAAGCAAACATACAAAAGACCACAGAAGGGAGAGTATCCAGGAGTAGTAGTCAACAGGATGACCTGGTGAAGAGATGACATGAAAGACCAAGAGTGAGAAAAGGTCAAAAGGCCATCAAATTTTAAAATTAAGACATGATCAATAATTTTGGAAAGATTAGTTTCAGCTGAGATGAGGTCATAAGCCAGATCAGAAAGGGTTGAGAAGGAAGAGACAGGAGAATTAAGACAACACATGTGAATGTTTTTCATAGAAGTTTGGATGTGAAAATGAATTGATATAACAACCCGATACAGGGAAAGCAAGGAAAGATCACATAACGGATCTCTGAACCCAGGGCTCAAAGCAGGCTCAGAGGTCTGGGAGCCAGCAAGAGGCCACATGGTAAAACAACTCCTACTAATATTTATATAGCCCTCAAAGGTATACAAAATGCTTACATGCCTTTTCTCATTTGATTCTTATAATGAATCAATCAACAAGAATTTATTAAAGTATACACCAGGACTGTGAGGTAAGTACCACAATTATTCCCATTACATAGACACAGAAAATGAGGCTGACAGAGTTTCCTATGATCACATAGTTAGTAAGTGGGATCTCATTCTAGCTCTATCTGATTCCAAGTTCATGGCTCTATCCGCTAAGTCATCTGATATGACTGAATCAGAAGTTCCAGAGGACTTGGGTTTGAATCCAAAATCTGCCAGTGAGACTTTGACTTATCAATGTAGCCACAATGATAATAATGGCCATAGTTACCATTTTTATAGCACTTTAAGGTTTACAAAGAGCAGCTGAGAGGTACAGTAGATAGAGTGCCTGACCTGGAGTTGGGAACACGCATTTTTGTGAGTTAAAATCTGGCCTCAGACACTTCTGGACAAGTCACTTAAGCCTGTTTGCCTCAATTTCCTCATCTTTCAAATGAGCTGGAGAAGGAAATGGCAAACCGCTCCAGTATCTTTGCCAAGAAAAACCTAAATGGCATCACAAAGAAGGGTTGGCCATGACTGAAGAATAAATGAACAACAAAAAGGTTGACAAAGCACTTTACAAACATCATTTTATTTGATCCTCACAACAACCCTGGGAGGTAGGTGCTTTCCTGTCCCCTCCCCCCCATTTTACTGATGAAGAAAATAAGGCAGAGATGCAGTAACTTGCCCTGGGTATGTGATCCCCCTAGTAGCTGGGTGACCCAAATTATCAACAATCTCTAAACTTTAACATCTGATGACTTTTCTTCACTCATCTTTCTTGAACTTTCTTCACCATTACACCTTCTCTTGGATACTCTCTCCTCTCTGGGTGTTTTTTTGTTTGTTTTGTTCTGTTCTGTTTATTGCTGATGTTGGGTTTGCTTTTGGGGGGGTTTTGTTTGTTTTTTACAATGGCTTTCTCTGGTCTAGGGTCTGTGGCCACCTTTGCCCTCAGATCTTCCTGACTCCAAGTACAGCGCTCTGTCCACGATATCACCTAGATACTATGCAGAAGTAAAAAGTGCATGAGAGGAAAAAGTCACTCATCCTCTTTGATCAAGTAACCTTATCTGAAAAATGATGTGATTAGACTCAATGAGTTAATATATAGAAATCACTTTGCAAACTTTTTGTTGGTGTTCAGTCACGTCTGACTCTTCTTGACCTCATTTTTGAGGTTTACATGGCAAAAATACCAGAGCGGTTTGCCATGTCCCTCTCTGGATCATTTTACGGATGAGGAAACTGAGGTAAAGTGGGCAAAGTGACTTAGCCAGAGTCACGTAACTAGTAAGTGTCTGAGGTCAGATATGAATGCAGGTCTTCCTGACTCCAGCCCAATACTCTATCTACTGAGCCACTTAACTGCCCTGAAAACCTTCAAGTTCTATAAATAATAGGATGAGAACGATGACCAGACAATGATTCTCTCAGGTGTAGAAGACTCAAGGCTAGGGTTCAGTGATAGGGAAGTTTAGAAAGAGGTAAAGATGAAAGTACAAACACTTAAGACAAAGATCTCTTGAATCAGCCAAAGAGCTGGAATCCTCAAGAAGGTGACAGAGGTTCAGCAAGTCCAGAGGCCCACATCTCCTGGCCTAGGCATCAGAGTGAATCACACTTTGAAAGCACAGAACAAAATGTACACAGGAGGGAGGGGTAACTAAGTCTAAATACATAACATTGTTCAATCATGACTGTTACGCATCTTGGCCCATTGGGTCTTTCCATATCCAGTGAGGTATGCCATTCAAATATCATCCCTATTTTACAGATGATGAACTTGAATCAGAGAAAGTATATAAGACCAGGCTGAGGTCACCCAGAGAGTAAAATGGCAGAACCCAGAACTGTTATAAAGGCAAGGTCATCCAACCCTCATTTACACAAGAATCCTTGACAGGGAGTCACCCAGACCCTGCTTGTGGATCTCTCCGGTTGGGAAGCCCACTTCCTCTTGAGGCAATTGATTGAACTAATTAGGAACTTTTTTTTTCCCCTATCTCAAACATAAATCTGTCTCTCTATAATTTTCACTCATTGTTCTTAGTCTACCCTTTTGGGACCAAACAGAACAATTTTAATTCCACCTCTTCATGAAGAACTCCTTAAACATCTGAAGACAGTTATCATGCCTTACCCATGTCTTGCTTGGACCCCTTTGTCCCCCTCTCTGCTCTTCTTTTCTCAAGGCTAAACATTCCCATGTCCTTCAACTTCTCCTTGAATGACATGGTCACATGACCCATCACCATCCTGGTTGCCTAGACACTTTCCAGTTCATCATATGTTCTCTTATTGTGGTGCCCTAAACAGAACACAATGTTCCCGAAGTGGTTGGATCTGGGTACAGTAGAGGACCACTCTCACCTCTCTTGTTCTATCATGATGCCTCTCCTTATACAGTTTAAGTTAACATTAGCTTTTTAGTTTCCATCACATCACATGAAGATTCAATGCTTGCATTTCTTTAAATAGAAATCTACCTTTTTTCTATAGGAATTGTTATTTAGCCATGATTCCTTCATCTTATATTATAAATTTTATTTTTGAACCCAAGTATATGACTTGACATTTATTTCTACCAATTTCCATCTTAATCAATTTCACCCAGCGTTCCAGCTTGTCAATCTTTAGTGATCTTGACTCTGCCCACTTCACTAAATATTTTTTCCAGTTTCGCAACACTTGCAAATTTGATAAGTATATCATCTAAGCCAGTGGTTCTCAACCTGTGGGTTATGTTCAATTTGTAACAATGAAAATACATCCTGCATATCAGATATTTACATTACAATTCATAACAGTAGCAAAATTATAGTTATGAAGTAGCAACGAAAATAATTTTATGGTTGGGGGTCACCACAACATGAGGAACTGTATTAAAGGGTTGTGGCATTAGGGAGGTTGAGAACCACTGCTCTAAGCCTTCAGAAAAGCCATCCAGATAAGCATCCAACAGCCCAGGGCAAAACCAGTTCCAAAGGGCACTCAATCAAAGACCTCCCTCCAAGATGACAAGAAGTAGTGATTAACTTTGGGTCTGGTCATTTGGCCAATTCAAAATCCATCTGACTACACTATTATCTAGTCCTTATCTTTGCATCTTGTCCAAAGGAAAGCATGAGACTTGGTGAAAATGTTTTACAAAAACCTAGGTAAACTGTATCTGTAGCACTCCCCTGAGTCTAGTAACATTTCCAATGAAAAAACAGGTTGGACAGTCATTAGCTATTCTTGACTAAGCCCAGTAGGGCCTCCCTTTTTAGATACTTGGAAATCATCTCTTTAGTAATTAAGCTCCAGAATTTTATCCTAAGTACTGAAGTTTAGTTCACCAGTCAATACTCAGCAAACTCTGCTTTCTTTCCTACTTTGGAAATTGGGACAATTGTTCTTCTCCAGCCTTGTAGCATCTCTCCCCGTCTTCCAAGTGTTTCAAAAATTTTTGACACTGCCTCTGTAGCCATACCTTTCAATCCTCTCACTGGGATGTAACTCACCTGCCCCAGGGAATTTGTACTCACTTAGGGTAACCAGGTGCTCTCTTTCCATTATCTTATTTATTTTGGCTATATCCAGGGCTCCTGCTGCCTCTTTATACAACCCTTGCTCTCCTAATTGCCCCTACAATGAGCATTTTTTCTAGGGAAAGTAGCTGGCAAAAAGGGCAAGGCAGAAAGAGGGATGCAGGCACTGAAAGGAGTTTGGAACTCCAGAAATTTGTACATAAGGAAGTTCCATAGGTTATCCCCCTGACACAGGTAATTCTGACACCAACTAATATCGCGCCAAAAATGGTTCTGGATTTGGAACACAGATGTGTTTTCAATGAAGTTGAAGATGCTGAACTGTAGTGTGCTGAGAAAGAAAATGAATGTGTTTTTTTTTTAAATAGAAGAATTTAAAATTGGGGCAGCTAGATGGCGCAGTGAATAGAGCACCGGTCCTGGAGTCAGGAGGACCTGAGTTCAAATGCGGCCTCAGACACTTAACACTTACTAGCCATGTGACCTTGGGCAAGTCACTTAACCCCAATTACCCTCCAAAAAGCAAAAAAAAAAAAAAGAGTTTAAAATTAACCTCTTAAACTAAACACACGACATTCTTGCCTCCATAGCCATTACACATCAAATCTGTACCAAGCCCTCTGCAAAAAGATTATACATTACATCAGCAAGGAGCAGAAAGTTAGTATATTCCTATTTAGCTTGGAAAAAAAACGACCTTTTTTAGTGGCTTCTATTTAAGCTGTCCCTCCCCCTTTCTTTTCCTTTGTTCACTTATAACCTATCCCCCACAATTATATAATAATAATGTACCATGTACTCAGAACCCTTCCTACCCAATTCCTACCCTATTCCCATTCAGACATGTACGTTTCCCACTTTACAATGCAGTAGTTTAGCACAAACAAACTTTTATGATGTGACGACACGGGCTTCCGCTGAACTGAAGCTGTTTTAATCAATATTTACAATGTCCTTTCTCTTGCCGCCTTTGTGGTAAACAGTCTAAATCTCCTCTTCTCCTTGGTCCCCTGACCTCTACCCCACATTTTCCTGATTGAGAAAGCTACTTTCATTTGGATGCTACCACCACCACCATTATCACTACTTTCCACTAATCTCCATTGAACTCAGTGTATGTGCAGGAAAAACAATGAACTAGGAGCCAATAGAACCAGTAGATGGTATCATGTAGCAGAGAAATTTGGGAAAACCTAAGCTTGAATCCTCACTCTGTTATTACCCAAGTGACCTTGAGCAAATTACCAAACCTCCCTAGTTCACAATTTCATGTATAGAATGATGGGCTCTGTTCTGTCGTTTCACTCTTGTCCGACTCTTCGTAACCCCATTTGGAGTTTCTTGGCAAAGATGCCAGAGTGGTTTGCCATTTCCTTTTCTAGTCCATTTACAGATGAGAAGCCAAGGCAAACTTCTGACTTGCCCAGGGTCACACAGATAGTAAGTGTCTGAGGCTGGATTTGAACCCTCAAAGATGAGTCCAAACCTGTGGCAGCAACATAGTGCAGTGGACAGTGCCAGGTCTGGAGTCGGGCTTGGACTAGATGGCTTTGGAAGTTCTTTCCAGATCGTTATCTATTATGATCTCATGATCTTGTCTGAGTTAATCCAAGAAAGTAAAAAAAAAAAAGAAATTTAAGTATAATCAAATAAAGAATAGAGTTTGGGTTTTGGTTTTTTTAGAAGCCAATAAACATGAAACTAAGGTGTTCCCTCCACTGATCCAGGCTGCAATATCTTCTCATTCCAAGCGATTTTTATCTGTATCTTTTTGTATTTGCAGAAGCACAGTGGATAGAGGACCAGTCTTTGATACAGAAAGTCTCACCTCTGACATATACTGGCTGTGTGACTATAGACAAGGCACTTAACTTCTTGGTGGTGCCCCTGGGCCACTGACAACAACCAGCAGGGCAGTGCCAACCTGCATTGGTAGAATGAGATTCTCTTCATGAAGTTCACTATTCCAATAAAATCACGAATCCAGTTAAAAAAACAAATCTTCTTCTAAGTCTAATATAGAGGATTTAGACAGAGCATTGGAGGCCTTTCTCTGCTTCTTGCAACGTTCTGTAAATAGCAACACAGTGTTCAAATTGTCCATCTGGTCTCCCTTATTCTTGGTGCGTGACCGCAGCCTCTAGCTAAGCATTAGAGGTTCTCTACGACAAAGAAAAACCCCCAGAGTCAAAAGGAAAGCAATTGGATGACATTGACACTTACCCCTCCTCAGAAGGATGGAAAGCAGATGAACTTGGGGGGTCTCTGTGGCTCCCCGGTACTGCTCCACTGTTCTCATTGTCACTCACATATCCCAGCGATTTCTTATTATAAGCAAAGGCTGTAGGGTCTGCTTCATACCCATTCAGCGTTCCATGACCAGCTCTACTCTCTGAACTCTCCTGCTGATATCCATCATATCTATCCTCATGGGGTGCTAGAGGATTTCGTGACAATTTGTATCCATGTGAAATTAGGAGATCCTCCACACTGTACATGGTGCATTGGTGTCTGTCAAAGCTCAGCCATTGGAAACCTCTCTCAGGCAGGATCCGTCACTGAGAGGAAAGATAAAAAAACTCCGTTTGCAAGGAGTCTTTCTTCCCACATGAAATGCTGAGTTGTATCTGACCCCATGACATCCCTCTACTACTACAATTGAAAACCATGCCATAGATTAAGCAATAGAAAAAAATATGGGTGCAAAGGATGAACTATGCATTGGTCTACTCAAGACTACTCCCAATTGTGTTTAGCCAGGGAGAACAGATACATCATAGGTGCTGATTTGCCATATTGCACTGAACGATTCTTCGAAAGTCATAGCTGTGATAGTTGCCCAATAAACATTTATTAAGACAGCCCCTCTTGGGTACTAGACATGGGTACCAAGACAAAATGAAACTCTCTTGCTCTCAATGGCAGGAAACAACACGTTGACAGAAAATTACACACAAAATATAGACAAAGAAAAAACAAATTTCTGGGGAGGCAAGTACTAGTAACTGGGAAGAGGATGAGGATAGATAAATTTCCTGTCAAAGGTGACATGTGAGCAGAGCTTTGAAGGAAGCTAGGGATTCCAGGAGGCAGAGGTGAGGAGAGAGAGCATTCCAGTCACAGGAGATGGTCCGTGCAAAAATGCTTTTGCACAAGAGATCAGATGTACCATATGAGGAATGTAAAACAGTCCAGTTTGGCTTGGATGTAGAGTATCAGGAGAGTTATGTATGTACAATAAGTCTGGAAAGGGAACCTGGAAGAGCATCATAAAGAGTTTTAAACACCAAACAAAGGAGTTTGCATTTTATCCTAAAGGCAATCAGAAGCTACCAAAGATTTGGTTGTGGTCCTTCATTCCCAAAGAGGACCAAAATGATATCACTATGTTAAGAGCCAAGTTACCAGGTGTCCAACTTTGACTAAAGATTTATGAAGAGGTGAACGACATGGTCGGATCTGTGCTTTGGGGATATTAATTTGGCAGTGATGTAAAGAGGCAGGAAAACCAATTAGGAGACCACTGCAATAATCCAGATAAACAGTGGTGAAAGCCTGACCTGGGGCAGTGGCTGTGAGTAGAGAATGAATGATCAGAACAATCTGTAAAAGCATGTAGGACAAAAGGACTGTGGGGAGACTGGGAGGAGGCCAGTCTTAAATATATCTGAAGAAATGAGATGGTTAACAGGTAGGGTTAAATCCTCATCCTGATTCTCCTTGGCCTACCCACCTAATAAACAGTCATAAGGAAAAAGAACAAAATAAAGGCAGAGTTTAAAGCTTAAATTATAGCTTTATAGTTTCTAAAATGGGAAACTGCCTATGTCCTGTTTAATCTCATCACATCCCACTGCTTTCATCAGATACCTTTTGCCCTAGGAGTGCCAAGTGAGATCTTTAATCAAGTAGGCATGATTGTCTCCTCTGAAATATATATCTAAACTCTGACTGCAAGGGATCCTACCACATGGCAGTTAACTGGCATCTGAAAATAGCTTCTTAGCCTTAAGGCTTATAATAAGGAAACACAGTGAACATCACACACTCAGAAATATACTCCTTCCCCAAACTATTAGACAGTCTGGGCTCTCTCCTTTCCACTGGGAAACTCCTAAGAATCAGATTCCTTCCCAATGGATCACGGGGAATTGTACTGCATCTTAAAACCAAAGTCTTGGTCTATACCCCAAAAGTGTATTATTATATCAGTATACCAAAAGCAGCAGCTTCTAGAGCAAATTTTCTAGAGGCAAGACATACCATATGAAAAAAAGGGGTGAGGAGGAAGGCAGGGAAAGAGAAAAGGAGGAAGGAGAGGGAGAAAAGGAGAAAGACAAAGAAAGAAAGAGAAAGAGAGGAGGAAGAGAAAGAAAGGGGAAAAGGATAAAAGAAAGAAGACAGGAAAGAGAGAAAGAGAGGAAGGAAGGAAGGAAGGAATGAAGGAAGGAAGGGCGGGAGGGAGGAAGGGAGGGAGGGAGGGAGGGAGAGAGAGAGAGTGAGAGAGAGAGAGAGAAAGAAAGAAAGAAGAAAAGAAAGAGAAAGGAAAGAAAGAAGAGAAAGAAAGGAAGAAAGAAAGATGCTTTCAGAACCTACAACATTCGAAGTTAGGTGAGGTTGTCATAAAGCTTATTTAATTTAAAGGCAGCCAGAGTCAGATCCATTGCAATTGTCAATCTTGGTCCTAAAGTACAGATGATGAAATAGTATATCCATCTCAGTGGAAAGATGAGCAACTTTGGGTCCAAAATGTTGCATATTCTGTCAAACTTAGTAATTTTTTAAAGAGGGAGAGCTTAATGGATGTGGAGTTTGCATATCAGGAAATGACTGATAAAAAAACAAATAAAACTTTTTTAGAATAAAATTTCTTGATTAAACCCAAAGTCTTTTTTTTAAAGTCTCTCTTTTACCCCAGGGTACAGATGATGAATGTCAACTTGGCTAGGCTAACAGAGGATACAATCCACTCCTGCCTCCGTAGGAGTCACATCTGGACCTTGGGAGCGGCGCACCAAGCTGGCCCTTAGACACACTTTGCAGAGGGATGGAAATAGATTCTGCTGCAGGCATCATAAACAATAGTCAGGAAATGCCTCTGGACAGCTTGCAGGTGAAAGGAAGACATGTGTGCTTCCTGCTAACAGCAGTTTTTGTTCAGTTCCAAGCTCCCACTTCTGCTGACACTAACAGGATCCCTGCTTTCAAGTACTAGAATACAGTAGCAAGAGGACCAGAAGCCAACTGTGTCTCAACCAGGCTTTGAGAGAGAGTTTGTATTTTCATCCATCTCAATGCCCAAAGTTTCCTATTAATTCCTTGTCCAGATGGGGCAGCAGACGAGGAGGGAGTGATCTTTCATTCTTAGGTCCTAAGTGTCCAAATATCCCATTGAAGATTCCCCTGGGTGGACAGACCCAGACACATCTCAATGCCACTGAAATCATTTCAGGGACAAGCAGCTAGGAAAGAAAAAAACATCCCTGAATAAGAGGAACCATAAAGCCCTTTAGGGATGACATTGGGACACATTTTCTGAAATGAAAGCTAAAGAGTTTTGATAAAGGTCAGCAAGCAGCTAAGTTGTAAAAAGAAAACGGCATCACAGCCAAATGCTCCTGCCAAAAGCACATGTCCAGACCATTTGGAACTACATGAGAAGAGTCAAGAAGCCACTTATACCCTTTGACCCTCTCTGATTGAAGGCAAGGAAGGCCACATTTTCATAGAAAATCGTACTTTCTGTGATAGTAAAGAACTGGAAATAAAGTGAGTGCTCACTAATTTTGAAAAACCTGAACAAATTATGGTCTGGTAAATTCAATTGATATTTATTTAAATTTTAAGCAATATTATCATGCAAGATCGTGGATAGGGAATGCATTTGTGGTATCATCAGTGTGGGGGAACTCCTCCCAGATGAGGAAATGCAGCTCAACTTACAATCTTAAAGAGTCACCCAGCACAAGAGGGTGACTTACCCAATGTATATCTAACTGCCAGTCTGTGTCAGAGGACAGGAACATGAGGAATTTAGAGATAGATGAAAAGACTTGTATAAAGTGATGATCGGCCATATGAACAATTATTACAATTATTAAACAAAAAAAACACTAAAAAAGCAGAACTCTGAATAACTTTCATCGCCAATCATGACCCCAAATAAATGATGATGAAATGTGTCTGCTTCCTTTCAGTAGAGAGGGGGAGGGGTTTGGATAGAAAATATGACTCAGCGGATATGTTTATGGCTGCTGCTAAATTGTACAAGGGAAAGTTAACTGGGAAGGGTCTTGTGTACAAACTAAAAGCAAAAATAATTTTTTAAAAACAAGAAAAAGTTGGTCACATGATGAATAATTTTAAAATATTTTTTTTTCCTCTTTAAGGAAAACCACAAGAAAGCAGCATCTCCATAGAAGTTGAAGGAAGAGCAGGGCGGTAAGAAATCTGCTAGTCCAAAAGAAAGATGAACAGCCTCTGAACTGAGGAAATGGGAAGGATGAGGTGAGATGAAGGAAGAAATGGCAAAATTCCATTGTAAACCAGACACAGGAAGTTTAAAACAAAAAAAGCTCAGACAAGACAACATTTGGTAGTCATGCTATAATGAAAAAACGGGATAAGGAATTTACAGAGATGCAGCAGGAGAATGTGGAAAAACAAGGATGCTACATCAAATTTCAACTGAATTCATCCCAAAATAATACTGGTTCACATTTATATGAATTAAAGTTTAATAAAAAACAAACCCATAAACCAAACCAAAACAAAAAAACTTCTCACTTGTTAATCCTCATTTGATACTCATAATAAGCTCATGAGGTAGGTAGAACAAGTATTATCCCCATTTTACAAATGAAGAAACCAAGGTACAAAAAATTTAATTCATTCTCCAAGCAATAGCTAGTTATGACAGAACCAGAACTAGAAACAGAAGTCTCTGGACTCTTAAGTTGCCAATACTCTTTTTTGTAGTATCTTTTTAAAAAAATGTTTTATTTTCCCCCAATTACATATAAAAACAATTTTAACATTTTTAAAACATTTTGAGTTCCAAATTCTAACCTTACCTTCTTTTCCTTCCCCTTCCCCAAGACAGTAAGCACACCAATATACTCTTTTCCTTATATCACAAGATATCTCCAAAGAGTTCCATGAATTCCTGATCCAGAGCTTATATTAAAATTAGATCTGGAAGAGACCATCTATAATCCAACCCCCTCATTTTGCAGATGATGAACTGAAATCCAGAAAGGATAACTATCATATAGGTAGCAAGCATCAAGTGTGATCTAAACCTGGGTTATCTGACTCTAAATCTAGCCCACTTTCCACACTGGCTTTTCATCGGCTAGCTACGAGTCGTCACAGATCAGAGAGTACCTATCAGATCTGTGCTTTCTTAGCCATCAAGATTGACTCATCCACGTTACATCTCACAGTTCATAGCACTGCCCTGGTGACTTGTATTACCCACTAGCTGGTATCTCTTCCAGGTCATTATCATGAAACCTTGATAGGGGAAAGTGCTCATGACCACCAAGAGCAAACTCGAATCACCATAGCAACACAGTCACTCTTAAAACATAGCCCAAGCATATCCCTGGGGGGAATTTTCACATGTTCAACTCTTCATCTATATTGCAACTATTTTTTGTTTATTGTTTTTTACCAGGATAAGGCACAAATCAAATGAGAAACTTCCTCTGTCATCAGAGCTGAACAACCAGAACACATTTTTCAATTTCAGAGTTGATTGGGGACATAAAGAGGTTAAGTAACTTGTCCAGGGTCATTCAGAAGAACTTAAACCCAGGTCATCTTTCTGCCTCCAAGGAAAAATCTCCATTCATCACCCCAGGCTGCCAGAGCAGGAATTTTTTTTTTACTTGTTTTAGAGGGGAGAAGGCAAGGCAATTGGGGTTAAGTGACTTACCCAAGGTCACCCAGCTAGTTAAGTGTCAAGTGTCTAAGGTCAAATTTGAAGTCAGGTCCCCCTGACTGAAGTCAGAGCTGGTGCTCTAATTCACTTTGACACCTAGTTGCCCCTAGGAAATTTTTTAAAAATGGATTTGAGGTATATTCAGTTCCAGGATGGAACTACCATAGAAGCTACAGCAGAAATGCAAAAGATGAATCCAGGAAAGGACCCCAAGTCTACAGATCATGACTTATCACTGACCTTTCTTGAGAGATCCCAAAGTTGATGGTTGGTAAGCTCCATTCACCCTCTCCATGGCTATCAAGGAGAAAGAGGACAAAGAAGACCAGCCAGCAGAAATCCTGACCCCTGTCTTTCCTGAGAGTGCTCAGGAAAATTCCAAAGTGGGTCCTCAACAGGAAAAAAAAGATTAGAGACCCTAGACTCAGACACTTTTGCCTAAACAAAAACTTAAAGATTTTGCATTAAAAAAAGTAAAACATTCACAGCCAAGTATTTTAGATCCTCTCCAGAGCCATGAGGCACACTTAGGAAAATTAAGGTACAGACTAGCTTTGAAGTGATCCCTGTAACCCACAGATTTCCAGTTTTCAACATGTGCCAGAAATAAACACCAGAGAGTTCCTCCAAGATCCTCCACTGAAAGAGCAGGCTCAAGGTGGTCCTTCATCATTTCCTAGATGGCTGCTGGGCTAGACTTCATCGTTGTCTCCAGAAATCATGTTTGCAAGATCTGAAAATCACACCTCCCCAGTATTCCCTGCCCCTAGGGTACCTCCCTATCTCCATGGAAGAGGGTAGATAGTGGAGAGCTCCTCTCAAGGTTCCAGGGTAGTCCTCTTGGCTTCAGATCTTCATCAAGTCCTCTCACCAGGTACCCTCGGCTCCTCCTTTCCGCTTTTTTTTTAATGTATTATCTTTCCCTGTTAGATTAGGTGCTCCTTGAGGGCAGGTACTGCCTTTTCCTTTCTTTCATCCCTACGCTTAGCGGTGCCTGGAATACAATAGGTGCTTAATAAATGCTTATTGACTTGGCTAAAATGAGAATGAAATAAAACAAAAGTAAAAACAATGATATCAAAACTCTGATGTTAGGTAACTTCTATCTAGCAGGATAGGAGCAGGAGTGGGGAATCTGCTGTGAGGCCACATGTGGCCCTCTAGATCCTCAAGTGCAGCCCTTTGACTGACTCCAAACTTCACAGAACAAATCAGACCATATGTGGCTGTGAGGCTGCAGGTTCCCCACCCCTGGTTTAGAGTAAGTCTTATCTACCACCAATGAGCAAGACTGGCAATCATGGTCTTATGTCTAGTGAGCTGCTGGGTCACACGACAACCTGACATGGATATAATCATAAGTGGGGGGGTAATGGGGAGGGGAGAGTTTCAGACTTTGTTTTTAAAAAAAGCCACAATATCACCTTAGAAGCATGGGTCCAAAGTGTTTTGATTGTCTGAAATACCTAACTTTATTTTCATCTGACCCACAAAGGGTGGGTACAATAGCATTGAGTATTACATAGTGAGAAGGAGCTATCCAGAGGGCAGGGGATCAAGCAAAAGAAGTCACATGGAAACCATGTTAAATCTTCCCAGGTACCATATCTGATCCAGAAAGGGCTCTTTTCTCTCCTCTCTCCCTCTTATACCTTCCTAGCTTTTCAACTCAGTCTTAACTCCTCTTAAAAAAAAAAATCTTATATCTTTTACTTTCCTCTCAATATATCCCTCCCTCTCCTATACCCAGAAAGCCGTTCCTTTTAACAAAGAGGGAAAAAAGAGAAAGGGGAAAAAGGGAGGGGAAGCAATTCCAAAAAAATAACCAGCATATTAACCTAGTCTGCCAGCATATGCAGTGTTTTAACAGTAATATCCCCCTCCCCCCTTCCTGTCCCTCTACCCTCTGCAAAGTCTGGAAGAAAATGCATTTTTTTCTCCTTCCTTCAAGACCAGCCCT
>CM053585.1:498987526-498997732 GCA_028646515.1 Pseudochirops corinnae
CGGGATAGGAAGGAGGGACATATAATCAGTCTCTCACAATGTGCCCACTGTGGAGAGGTTCTGCGTAATTACCCATGTTCAGCCTGTATTTAATTGCTTGTCCTTCCAGTGGGGGTGAGTGACGAGGGAGGAAGAGAAAGAATCTAGAATTTAAAGTTCTATAATCAAATGTTAAAAATATATATGTATATATGTATACAATTAAAAATAAATAAATTCATGTTCCACAATTTATTTGGCCATTTCCCAATCAATGAGCATCTACCTTTTCCCCCCAGGCTTTGCTGCTATAAAAGTGCTGCCATGATATTTTAGTGAATATGGAGCTTTTCTATTTTTAACCTTCTGGTGCATATGTCTAGCAGTAGGTTCTCAGAATCAAAAAGCATCAACATGTTAGTTATTTTCTGAGCCTAAGGCCAAGATTGTTTCTAGAATGGCTAAGTCCTCTTTTCAAAGAATTTTTTTCATCTTCAGTAGCATAGATCACTCTCATTTAAACACCCAATCACCCAATTAGGTGGTGTAGTAATTAGAGCACATCAGATCTGGAGTCAGGAAGACTGGAGTTAAAATCTGGCCTCAGACACCTCCTAGCTGAGTTGTGTGTCCCTGGACAAGTCACTCAACATCTGTCTGCCTCCATTTCCTCCTCTGTGGAATGATAATAGAGTCAGTTGTAAGAAACAAATGAGATGTTTGCATTGTGCTTAACACACACACACACACACACACAAAATTTTTAAAGGTAGTAATAAGTTTAATTAGTCCTTTCCCAGTTTGTATTCATGGAATTACTCTCCTAAGTGAAATATTTTATAGTGGTTTTTAATGATAGAGTCAACCAAATGAATAAAATTCTCTATTATTTCTGTATTATTTTGCATACTTTTTTTTTAACCTTTTGAGAAACTAACTCTGGTTGGCTTCCTATAACCTAGAAATTTACAGCTTTATTTACAAAAAGCGTACTTCATTCACTAAACCCCTTTTTAAGACATACGTAAACACTCAAATGAATCTGTGCTTTCATCAACATGAAGATTCCTTCCAATGTGAAAGATCACGACTCATCCAAGTCACAAAAACAGCGAATGAAAACATCACAGCACCTGCTTTCCCATGGGAGTGGGAGGGGATTAGGTATATTCAATTCTAATCAGTTTCCATAAGGTTCTTTTTTTCTTCCTTTTTTTTGTTGTTGTTTTGGTTACTTTACTTTTTTCCCTTCTGTTCTCTTGACCTAAATATTCCTAGCAGACCATCAAGAAGATGGTGGTCAAGAATGGTAAGGGACTGGTAACATTTCATATGGAGCAGTTAAAGACACAGGTCATGTTGAACTTCAAAGAGAAGTCCAAGAAGAGATACAACAGCACTCATCGATTTTTTCTTTTTTTTTTCTTTTTGGAGGGGGGAGGGCAGGGCAATTGGGGTTAAATGACTTACCCAACGTCCCCCAGCTAGTTAAGTGTCAAATGTCTGAGGTCAAATTTGAACTCTCATCCTTCTGAGTCCAGGACCATTGCTCTATCCACTGCACCACCTAGCCGCCCAGTCATCAAATATTTAAAATAGAAAGAGCATTAGATTTGTCCTGCCTTACTCAAGAGAACAGAACTGGACCAAAGGGTAGAAGTTATAGAGGAAAATATATTGGTTCAATACAAACAAGAGTTTTCTTAATGGGTAAAGCTGTCCAACAATGGAATGACTAGCCTCTGGAGGCATTGAGCATGCCATGGCACTGGAAAGACTGACAGCTTTAGCATTATTCTAGAAGGGATTGCTACATTGGGGGGATCCAATGACCTTTACTGGCCTCCTCCTTTCCCTTTTTTTTTCTACCTAGAATCTAAGAGTCTGACAAAGATGTGAATAGGCATTCATTAAGCCTTAGTGTAATCCAATTATGCCACTTGCATTACACAGGTTATACAATTAGCTTTCAGAACCTCCTCAACTCAGGGTTCTGTTTCTGAACAACAATTCTGTATCACAGGCTTCCCTCTCTACATTTGCATTCCTAGAAAATGATTACTTATTGATTTAAACTACTTTCCTAAGCCCCAGAAGTAAGACAGAAGAGATACTGAAGCCCCTAAAAGGGGCAGGACTGTATTTTTGGCATCTCTCATTAGTACACAAAGCAACCAATGTGGCTCTTTACCCAAAAGGAGCCGCAATAAATGTTATTACTGGGTTAAGAAAACCCAGAAAGACTATTGTCTACCGGGAGTGGAAAATCACAGAACCTAGAATTAGAAAGAACCTTAATGATTACATCATTGAATATTCTAATTTTACAGATGAAGAAACCAAGACTCAGAGAGGTTAATTGACTTGCCAACGTTCAGACCAATGGATGTCAAGATTCATTCCCAAATCCTTTGAATCCAAATCTGGCATGCCATCTATCACACCACGTGGAGCTGATTTTAAATGTACAGTTTCAAAAGGACACTCATACTTTGAGATGGTCCATCAAATGGCATGAAATCTATCCAGAAACCACTTTCTTTCCCCAAAATGGACGAGGCAATATTAAATGGGGATGGTGTCCTGTGTTATTCATTGGCCAGCCACATTTGACTACAGTTGCAATTATCTCCCCAGTAGACCTGGCTAAGAGAGCCATCTGATCATGAAGCCTCGCTGATTAGTTAGTTCAAGGTCATTGGCTAAACAAAGAGAAATTTCTCCTGACTTTCCTTTACGTTGTAATCTAAACCTGGAAGCTATCACTCTAACTCTAGAGTTTGAGAAAGGTAGAAAGCAATCCCTTTCCTCTTTTAAATGAATTCTTCTAATTCTTTTTTCTTCTTCTGGATTTAATTGTAGTTGTTACTGTTCTTCTCTTCCTCCTCCTCATCTTCCTCTTTCTCCTCCTCCTTTTTCTTTCTTCTCCTCCTCCTCATCTCTTCCTCCTCCTCCTCATTCTCTTTCTCCCTTTTCTTCTCTTCCTCCTCACTTTCTCCCTACTCCCTGGAGCCAAATATTCCTCAGTCTAATGAGACCACAATACCACCTCCCTCCTCCACAAAAACTCACTAACAAAAAACAAAACTCTGGCTGGTCTTTCTGCCTACAAAGTATCGAGAGCACATTATTTCTCCACTGATGCCCCTTCTATTTCATTCTTTTCTCCCATGCAAACATCTCCCTTGTGACTTAGCTGGTGTCACACAGCAAAATATCAAATTAAGACTAAGTAACACAGCACACAAAATTCCTCTTGCAACCTTCATTGCTGCTCTCTGCTATTTTGGTCTTGCCCAACTTAGATTCAGTTGAGTAAAACCAGATTTTTTAAGTTATTATCATTATTATTAAAACCAAATTTGCAAAACTGTTTTTGCAAGTGAGAAAGTATAGACACACATATGCACTATTTCTATTTTCATAAAAAGATGAAATCTGTATTTAACCATGTCATATTTGTGGGATGAAGAAAAAAGAGAAAAATACAGTATTCTGTATTCCTGCCCCTCCCCCCAAGCAGCTGTTACTATTTATTACCTGTTAGTAAGTTGTACTTTAGGCCAATATATATATAGCAAGCATCTATGACTGAGTCGTTAAGTCCTATGAAGTCAGCATTGAGAAATTAACTGACTTGTTCAGGGTCAAAAATCTATTAAATGTCAGAAGCAGGATTTGAACACTCATCTTCTGCACTTCAGTCCAGTACTCTAGTAAACCAGGCTGTCTTCAAGACTACTTACATGATTTAAAATATATGTTGTGCTTTGATGCAACAGTAGATATTAAAAAAAAGCTTAAATCAGAGTAAAATTGAAGTAGGTGAATGAGAAAGAGAGATCCATCATCAAATCCTTTGTCCTTTCTCTATAAAACTGCCATTTCCATAGAATGAAAAAAATAATATATATACATGTGCATGGTCCTAATTTGGGGAGGGGAAAATAACCAGCAATTTGGCAAATGCCCTTGTTTTCCCAGCCCGTTTTTTTGTTTGACTTGTGACATCCCTTGTCCTGTTCCATAATAGGTTTTGCTTCCTGCAGATTATTGCCACCCAGTTTAGAGCAAGAACTGTCAAAAGTTAAGCATTCCAGTTTCCCAACAGTATAACCTTACAAATTCTCTGGCTAGCCATGCAGCGTTCTGATTCAAGGTCAGTGTGCTATTTTTCTTCCTGAAAAATCTGTACATATATGCACACTAAAGAGAAAGGGTTTACTCTATGAGCATAAACCTAGTTAGCAGATCTTGTGTCAAGGTCTAACTAAATGCACTGTATTACATGTGCTCCATTTTCTTCTCCTCTTGGATTGTGATTTCAATGATGTGGGCAACTTCCCAATTTGGAAATGCTATGCAAAGGTGTTGACTGACAACTCATGGGTGACTAGAGTCTTGGACAGTGATTTGGGGCTGCAGCCCAATCTCACAGTTTGCAGATGCCTGAGGCAGGATTTGGACCTAGGTCTTCCTGATTCCAAGTTAAGCCCACTGGCTGCTCTGGCAGACTGCCTCTCCAACATTTTCCTAACAATAACAAGAAGTTTTCTGATTTCCTAAGCTATGAGGCAACAAACAAGAAAACAATCATATATTAAACAAACCAGCACTGTGTCTAGAGACAAAATTAGACAGGCTTGGCTCTATTCTGTGGGTTTTCTAAGAAGCCTGTCTCACAGACACAAAGTCAACTGGCCATCTGTGAATGAAAGTGATGAGGAGAATGGAAGAAGATAGGGGGAGAATTATTAACCAGAGGATAGAGGTGATCTGAAAAGATAACAGATAATTCTGATGCCATGAAATTAGAAAGAGAGGCAGTATGATATCATGCAGAGAAGGAAGACCTTGGAGCCAGGAAGGTTGAATTCTGAGCCCTGCCTCTGACACATATTGGTCATGTAACCCAGGCAAGGCTCTTAAGCTCTCAGTGTCCCAGCAAATACTCTGAGACCTGGTGTTCCAGACCAGTTTGCTTATCCCAGAAACTTCCCCTAGCACTTGCACAATGTCTAGCACAGAGTAGATGTTCCAAAAAATGTTTATCAATTGATTGATTGATCTGCAGTAATAGAGAAAGTTTCCACAACAGGGAGCTTCCCACACTGAAGAAATCACAAACCTAGACCAAAAAATAAAATAAAAAACTTTTTTTAGGAATAAAATCAACAAAGACAGAAAATTGACAAATAGCGAAAAATATTTGCAAGCAATTATCACCAATAAAAGTCTGATACCCAAGATATTTAGGGACACACACACACACACACACACACAAATGCATTATTAGACCAAAAGACATTTTTGTAATAGGTTAAGTGGTCAAAAAATATGAGATTTCCTAACAAAGAACTACAAACTATGAATAACCAAAAGAAAAGTTGCTCCAAATTCCTAATAGTAAGAAAAGTGCAAATAAAAACAAATCTGAACTTTTCTTTCACAGTCTACAAACTGGCAAAGATGAAAAGAATGGGAAAACAATACTGTAAGAATGATGAATACATAGGCACACTAATCCTAACTGTTGGGAGAGCTATGAATTGATCTAGGCTGTTCTGGGGATCATTTCAGAATTACAGAAGAAATGTGACCAAGCTTTTTATCCACTTTGATCCAGTAAATCTACTAACAGGCATTAGGACTGATGAGGTCAAAGACAGAAACAAAGGTCCAATGTATATCAAAATAGTCACGGTAGAACTTTTTTGGAGGAAACAAACAAAAGCCCCCAAACCTTAGAAACAAAGTGGGTGGCCAAGATTAGGGAATACGTAGGAAAAACCTGAGATATGTGAATGTGATAGAATCTTATTGCTCTTGCCTTTACTTGAGGTAAGAAATTGTGACCATGAGGAATTTGGAGAAATATGAGAAAATTTGTATGAATGGATTCAGGGAAAAATAAGCAGAAACAAAAGAACAAAAACCACAAACTCAATAAAATTCTACCAAAAGAAAGCTGAACCCCATGAAACTAACACTCTGTAATGGTCCCAGAGAAAAGATCATAAAACAATGTCTCCCCACTCTCAGGAGAGTCCAAAACTATATGTGCTTAGATGCAATCATTTTATCAAGTATTTTTTCCTCAATTATTTTCCTTTGTTACAAAGGAGAGTTCAACTGAAGCTGGCTCAAGGGAAGGGAGCCATCTCTAGTGGTCCTGAACTATATCTTGCTGCTAGACCCAGATGGTTCCTGAGGAGAGAGTAAGGCTGGTAATTTTACACAGCCCTGCCTCACTTGCAAGTCATGACATCACCTTCCTAATATCATGGTTTTCTTCAAGAATGAAGGACATACAACATTCAACAATCTGTGAGTATTAGTAGCTACCCCACTGGGGATCCAACTGGCTAGTTCCAGTTGGGCAACATAGTTCCTTCCTTCCTTCCCTCCTTCCTTCCTTCCTTCCTTCCATGCTTTAAACCCAAAGTATTCTGGCTTTCATTGATTGGCCAACAATAGGTCCTAGCCCAACCTTCATTTGGTCATTGTTTAGACTCTGCTGGTTTACAGTAAGTATAAATAGCAATTGTTTCTGCTTTGGTTGGAAAACCTGAAGGTCTTCCCCTGCGAAATAGATTTTGTTTTTTTTTTGAATAGGTAAAAGAGGCCATTCTTTGCCTCATTTCTTACCTACCCGTAATCACTGAATGGGTGTTATCTCAGACAAACTGAGATCTGGGGAAGACCTTAAGCTTAAAATGGTCAGGGTCTGCCACTGCATATCAGGCCTTTTCCAGTCATCTTGATCTATAACTTGCTACTGAACCCAGTTGGTTCCTGAGGAGTGAGGTTGGTGACTCATCCATTAAAGCCCAATTCATGCATGAGGGCTTCCTGAAGAACAGCCAGTCTCCTCCCACTCAAACTGTATCCTCCCCCTCTCTACTTTCACTTTTGGACCTCATATAGCCCTTTGTTGTTACTTCCCTTAAGCACTTATGTATTGATCTATATTCAAGTTATTTTTGTATCATCCCCCACTAGGCTATAAACTCCCTAAGCCTATGTCTTGTCTGAACTTTGCATCTCCTGTATTATCTGACTTAGTGCCCTTTCCATAGCAGGGGTAGGGAAAGGGATAGGGATAAGTATGGGGATGGAGAGAGGGATGGAGATGGGGAATGGGGTAGAGAGAAGAATGAGGATGAGAAGAGGGGTAAGGATGGTGATAGTGATAGGGATGAGGCAAGGGAGAGGGATGAGGATAGGGAGAGGAGCTATGCTTTCCTTAATCCCTAATAGTAATCCCCAAATGGGGAAACTCCCTCTTTTAATTCAAGTTGACATCTGCTCAGCAACTTAATACCTTACAGAGGTGTCTACAGAAAGAATCATTTAAGTGACTTGTTAAGGGTTCCACAGCTAGGTCTTGTTGGCCTTGAAGCTAGCTCTCTGTCCACTCACTACTCCATTCAACCACACCTCATAGTGGGACTCCTTGGATTTGACTCCATCATGAACATTATCCCAGCAAAGCTCATCATCAGCAAACTCAACCTCCCAAAGATGATGCCAACTTTGGTACTGATACCTCTGGTCCTCTGCTTACAGGGTGGGAGGGCAGAGCAAAGAGCTCCTCTCTCAGCTTCCTTTTGGGTGCTATCTTCCCCTATTAGGCAATAGGGACAGTCTTTGTCTTATTTGTATTCCCAGTGCTTAGCAGAGTCTCTAGCACATAGTAGGTGCTTAATAAATGGTTAATGAATTGAAATCTCTATCATACATAGCAAGTGCTTAATAAAGGTCAGCTGAATTAAATTTTGAATTCTTAATCATTACATATTCTTCATTCGTTGAGTGAATATTCATTAAGTCACTCCAGGGTATAAGGTGATATAGTAAATCTGTTCAAGGGATACAAAGATAAATAAAATATGGCCTCTGCACCAAGGGGCTTAGGGGTTAGTAGAGCAGAGAGGATAGGCACCCAAATAACA
The DNA here is from genome assembly GCA_028646515.1 of Pseudochirops corinnae. Lineage (NCBI taxonomy): Eukaryota > Metazoa > Chordata > Mammalia > Diprotodontia > Pseudocheiridae > Pseudochirops > Pseudochirops corinnae. The sequence goes on from CM053585.1 coordinate 498,995,461, forward strand.
TGACTTTAAGACAATATGTGGAACAAGTAACTTAGGAGGGCTGCAGGGTGGTCAGCACATGGGAGGCTGTAGGTTCTTGACAGAATATACCTCTAGGTAAAGGCAGCTAGGTGGCACAGTGAATAGAGCACTAGCCCTGGAGGCAAAAGGACCTGAGTTCAAATCCGGCCTCAGACACTTAACACTTACTAGCCATTAGACCTTGGGCAAGTCACTTAACCCCAATTACCCTGCCCTCTAAAAAGCAAAAAAAAAAAAAAAAAGAATACACCTTTAGGACAGGGGCTTTTATTCTGGGGTTCATGAACTTTTAGAAACCATATAGATTTTGATAACTGTATTTCAATATGAATGGTTTCCATTGTTAGTCCTATGTACTTTACTCATTTAAGAACATTATTCTGAGGAAGGGGCCACAGACTTCACCAAGCTGCCAAAAGGGTCCGAGACACTCACACGAAAAGATTAAGAACTCTGCTCTTGAATTCACAAAGTGACAAAATGTTCCCCTCAGAAACTGATGTAAGTAAAGAAATGACTGAGATAAGTTAGACAACAGGTATATAAGAAGGTTGCAGATCAGAATAGGAAGCTTCTGCATTCCATCAAGGGACTAGGATGCCTCCCAAATCTCAAGTAACTAAAGAGTCTCCCAAAGACAAGTAGCACTGTAGGGTGCAGCTGAGAGCAGTGGACATGGAGCTAGATGCCCTGGGTTTGAATTCTAATATTTATCATGTGACCTCAGGCAAATCATGTTTCTTCTCTAGGATTCAGTTTTCATAACTGGTGGGGGGGGGGGAAGTGAAGGGGTAAATAACAGGTAAGTAAGGGGTGAGGGGAGACGTTTAGGCTAGATGAATCCTAAATTTCCTTTCAATGCTAATAATCTGTGTTTTTAAAAATCCAACTGGGATGGCATAATCAAAATGTAATTCAAGAAACCAATCTTGGGAATTTGGGGGTTTTGAAATGTGAATGATTAAAAATGTGTCAGAGTCTCATGCACTCAGTTCATGAGAAAGGGTATCCCACCTGGAGGGCATATTTCACTCAACTTTGCAGGTATATCCCTACAATAGAAATTAGGGCATCAGCCTATCACAATTTGACAACACTGTCCAGATCTTCTAATTTACACAGGCTCGGTTCACCAAGAATTGGCTGGATACTGCTTTAACCCTTCAGGTGACTTTCCTATTGGGAAATAAATGTGTCTACTGCAGTGAATATTCTAGTCTTCTTGGAAGCTCTATTTCTCAGTTTTTAAAATTTAATAAACATAAATTAGTTCCCCCACACAATTGAATATTATTCCTCATGCTTCTTGCCCCCTGAAATAAGTGTTAAAATAGAGCAGTTAAGAAGTGGCCAGTTTGGGGCAGTGGATAGAGTTGGCTTAGGGTCAGGAAGGACTGAGTTCAAATTCTGCTTTAGACTCTTAATAGCTATGCAATCCTGGGCAAGCCACTTAAGCTCTGTCAGACTCAGTTTCCTCATCTGTAAAATGAGTGCCCTCTGAGGTTCCTCCTAGTTCTACATCTATGGTCCTATGATGCAATGAACTTGTAAAGTTCAAGACTGACAAAAATAAGTGAAAACATCAACAAGTGAGAACACCCTGCAAAGCTCTGACAGACCTAGCAGCCAGGTTGCACTGCTCTGTCTGATTTGTAGTCAGGAGATGCAGTCACTATATGTCCCTAGTCAAGCATCTTAAACTCTGAACTCAGTTCTTTCCTCTGTATAATGGGCACAGTACTGCTTATACTATCTACCTCACAAGGTTGTGGGAGGGGAACACTTTGTAAACCAAAGCATCATTGAAAATGTCGGATGTCATGGTTATTAGAGTCACCATACTGAACCGTGATACACAATGCTATTGGCTTTTGGAAGAGAGGGAGACGGTGGCCACAGATCAGATTGAGGAAGGCTTTGCAAAGGACCCAGAACCTGATGCAGGACTTGAATGATGGGCAGGATTTTGGCAAGCAGACACGTGTGGAGATTTTCAATTACTCAATATATACCAGACAAATAGATACTCTAATAGATAGATATTATAATATATATATATATATATACATACACTTATATATACACACATGTATGTATATATATATAGATGTATATGCACAAATACACATATATGTGTTGTATATATATATGTAGATACTATTATATATAGATATAATACTATATATGCATATATACCCTCTTCCACATTCACATGTGTATATATACATATACATATGCATATACATATATA
>CM053585.1:498998232-499009739 GCA_028646515.1 Pseudochirops corinnae
AAAGAAGGAAGGAAGGAAAGTAGGAAGGTAAGAAGGAAGGTAGGAAGGAAGAAAGGAAGGAAGGAAGGAAGGAAGGAAGGAAGGAAGGATGGAAGGTAGGAAGGAAAGTAGGAAGGAAGGAAGGAAAGTAGGAAGGTAGGAAGGAAGGAAGGAAGGAAAAGAGAGAAGGAAAAAAGGAAAAAAGAAAAAAAGAAAGAGGGGAAGGGCCTGGAAAAGTACGTTGCAGTCCAACTTTAGAGAGTCTTGAATCACAAGAGGAGTTTAGCTCCATCCTGTGAGCAAGTGGGAGCCACTGGGGACTTCTGAGTGGAAGCCTGTCTTGACTAAGTTTGTCCATTGGGAAGATTAGCTTGGCAGCTACATGTGGGATGGGAAGGAGGTTTTTGAGTTGGGGAAGCCAGTCAGGAGGCTATGAAGTAATTTAGAGGAGAGGCAATATGAACAATAGTATAACAGAAATGAAAAAGAGAGCAATGGGATGAATGACATGTCCAAAAAAATCTATAGGACTTGGTGAGTGACTAAATGTGGTGAGGGAAAAGAAATCAAAAATGATTCTAAAGTTTCTAGCTTAGGTGGCCAGGAATACAGTTGTGCTATCCATAGGAATAGTTTACCAGGAGGGAGAGCCAATTTAGAGGACGAAACAAGTTTGGTGTTTAATATTATACAGCTTTAACTGGACACTTTCTCACTCCCCTCAGAAAACAAATTCTCCCAAATTGCCAAGTAGATTTTCATTAAAATCTTTGTTCTTAGCGCCAACAATCCTAATGCAAGGGATCTTAACCATTTTTTTGCTTTGGACTTAGACTTTGTGCTTTTGTGCTTAGAAGCCTGGGGGAGGCTTTGGACATGCTCAGCTCAATGGTGCAATGGATACTGCACTGAACCCCAAGTAAGAAAGAGCAGAGTTCAAATCTGACCTCAGCTTCAGACACTTACTGATTGTGTGACCCTAGGCATGTTACTTAACCTTTTCCTGCCTCAGTTTCCTAACCTGTAAAATGGAAATAATAGTATCTACCTCACCCCCCGGGGTTGTTGTAAGGATCAAATGAGATGACTGGCATAGCACTCCACAAAACTTAAAGTGCTATATAAATGCCGATTATTTATAAATATAATACATAGGATGACAAAGGAAACTGATTCTATTGAAATATAGTCATAAAAATGTTTTATAATTTCACAAACCCCAGGTTAAGAACTCCTGATCTAAGGATAAGAATAGGGTTTAAACCCATGAGTTCAATGGTATAGGAAACTCCTTCTACCAATGTAGGTCAGCACCTTCTCTGTAACTTAAAATCCTAGACAGCTGCGTTGGGCATTAACAGGTTGTGACAGCCAGTGCATGTCAGAGACGGGACTTAAATCCAGTCCTCTGTGGCTTTGAAGCCAGTTCTCCATCTACTACACCATCCTGTCTAAGATTGAAACTGCACAGGTTCGAGGAAACTTTTTTCATGGCAATGTTTTAAGTCCCTGGTTATGCTATAGAATAAATACTGTCCCATGTATGCCTCACCACTCAGGATTTAAGGAATACTTTTCAACTCCAAAAGGAATTATTTAAAAATAATGGGACCAATATCTACATGGCATATAGACATGTGACATCAGAATTAATACACTATAATCGACACTGTCCACTTCAAAGTTGTAACCTTGGGAAACCATGTTCTCATGGACACATGAGTCATTGCTCAAAACAGTTTGGGAGTGTGAGGATCACCTCCAAATCTGGTTTGCAAACTAGAAAAGCAACCTCACTACTTTATTACTATTGACTCAAAGTCACAGAGTAGCTATAAAAAAAGAAAACCAACAAAATTAATTTGAGCTTACACGGTATTAAGAAAGGCAATGTCCAAAACAGAGATGGTGATGGTCCTATTAAATATACTCTGTCTTAGATCAAGTCCGTAGCATTTCACTAAGTTAAGGGCCCCACCTTCTAGGCATACCAGTGTCCAGGTGGAGTTGGTCTAAAAGAAGGTTTACCATGGTGGTGGGGAAACCAGAAATGTACTATAAGAGAATGTGCCATGAAGGAATGCAAATATTTAACATGGAGTAAAGGAGACTTTAGGAGGGATATGATAGCTGCCTTTAAATATCTGAAGGACCATCATATAAAAGGACCAGATTCATTTTGCATACCCCAGAAGACAGACCTGGAAGTAACAGGTAGAAATTACACAGGCAGAGTTGGGTTTGATGGAAAGAACTCCAACTCAATTCAATAAATAATCAAGTATCTACTAGACAGTATCTGCTAAGTGCTACAGCAAGAGTCTCTCATGCGTTTCCTTGGTATATTCAACTCCACAAGAGTTAATGACATCTAATGATCCTCTAATTATTAACACTATACCAGGCGTAAAACATTGTTTTCCTGTTTCTGCACACTTCACTTTGAATCAGTTCATATAAATCTTCCCATGGCATTCTCAATGAGATCCATAATTACTCAGAAGAGAGCAATCTAAAAATACGTACAGGAAAAACTAACTGGATTAAAGATGCCTCTCATTCAGACAAGGACAAAAACAATTTGAAGGTCAGGTCTCTGATTTAGTCCATTAACATGGAAACTTGAAATAGGTATTGAAGATGGATAATGCATTGGTCCCAGAAATGAAGAGAGGGAAGGAAAATGGGTTGGCATTTGGGAAATCATATAGTATTTTTCATGGTCCCAAGCTATTCCCTGACATAAAAGCCCACCATGTTTGTTGTTAACACCAATTCTGCTAGTGACATAATGTAGAGCTACTCATGGAACACAAGAAATCAGATTGGCACAAAATGGGAGCAAAAAGGCTAACACACATTTTCCATTTGTTACTGGAGTCAAATGCACCAGGTTCAAACCCAGCATTTGACACAGATGTGGCTCTAGGCAATTCACTTAAACTCCCTAGATCTCAGGATTTATACAACGAAGGGTGTAGAACTGATTTGGAGGTCTCTTCCAACTGCCTCCTTGATTCCATGGTCTATACACAAGAAGAAAGGAAAAAGGATATTATCAAGGAAATATATGATAGGAAAAGCAGGTGAGCTGGCTATTCATTGGGAGGAAGTGATGACAGCCTAAGCATGGTGCTGACTGAGAGGAAGACCTCCAGGATGCTAGACAAATAGCTTATAGAGGATCCATGGGAGAACACAAGTAAGAATCACAGTGGATTAAAAGGAAACAAAACCTGCACCAATGGAGGGAATGCTCACACAAAGGAGATCACAGATGAAAAAAAAAAAAAAGCAACTATTCAAAAGTGGAGTAGGCTGCCTTGGGAAGTAACATGTTTCCTCTCCCGGGAGATTTTTCAAGAGGACAACTGGATGACCAATTATTGGGTACATTTTAGAGAGGTTTCTTGGATAGGTACAATTAGAATACATTGTCTCTGAGGACCCTTTCATCTCTGGGATACTGTAATTGTATGGCACTCATTTTTTTTTTTTTGTCCTAAAGCTAGATTGTCTCAAAGCATCTTCAAATATTCACTTAGCTTGGATCTTGTTTATTCACCAGACAAGTCTCAAAGTGACTATTTCCAAAAACCAAATCTGTCCTCAAAGAATGAAAAGAGATACTACCGAAGATATTAGAAGAAAGTAGAGCACCAGTTCTGAAAGATTACAGACCTATTTTAAGCAATGGCAAAATAATGTAATTCATGGCCTTCCAAAGTGACTACTATGATGGGGACAACACTCATTCGGGTGGATAAGTTTTGTTACATTACAAAAATAAATCACTTACGATCACTTTAATTATACCTCATATCATCACTTCTCACTTAGTCTATTCTGATAGACTCCTAATTGTTTTCTGTGTTTCCTGTCTCTCCCCTCTGCCAAAATTGTCTCAAGACATAAATGTAACCATGTCATTTCCTTGCAATGGCTCCCTATTGCCTCTAGGATAAATTACCTGGCATTTAAGACCCTCCAAAATCTACTTCCAAGTTACTCTTTTATCTTTGTTCCATTCACATTACTCTTTAATGCACACTCCATTCCAGTCAAAGAGTGGTACTAGTTCTTCCCTGAACTCAACATTCTACCCTCTGGCTACCTGTGTTCACTCAAGCCTTCCCTCCGACCTGGAATATACCACTTCCTCAATCCCACCTGTAAAATTCCTTATTGGCAGTTAAGGCTTAAGTTCAAGGGCCTCCTCTCCAAAGAGATCTTCCCTGATTCATTCTCATCTCCCTCCATCCCATATACACCCTACCCCCAAAACATTTTCCTCCTTCAAATTACCAAGTGTTTTACCTATTTGTGTACATCTAATTTGAGGGTCAAAATTTTTGCTTTTGTCTTTGGATCCCTAGCACTCAGCACAGTGCCTGGAACACAACAGGTGTTTCATGTTTGTCTAATTAGGATTCAGCAACAAATTAACAACTGTTATCTCTGCCTTACATTAATTCCTAGTCTTAATGTAAACCCATAAAGGTATCGACCCTATATTTACACTGTAAACTGATCAGAAATTTTTGTTGTTGTTCTGTCATTTCAGTCTGGTCTGACTCTTCGTGACCCCATTTGGTGTTACCTTGGCAAAGATACTGGAGTGGTTTGCCATTTTCTTCTCCAGCTCATATAAGGAAACTAAGGCAAACAGGGTAAATGACTTGGCTAGGGTCAGCTAGCTAGTAAGGGTCTAAGGCCTGATTTGAAGTCAGGTCTTCTTGACTCCAGGCCCAGTGCTCCATCCACTTTGCCACTCAACTAACCTATCAGAAATTACCTCTGTTAATTACACCTTCCCATACCATCAATTTCCTGATGATTTTTTCCCCCAAATTGAACTTGTCAACGAAAATGTTCAAACTAAATCTTAGCACCACAAGAAGATATGCAGGCTCATACCTGTTACAGAGCGTATGAACGACTGAGGAGATATTACAACTAAACATTACATGGTTTCATTGTATTGGAGACTCTTCCACCCAAGAGAATGGAAATCCTTTTATCTCTTAGTAAATAGTTGGATTTGGATTTGGATTCAGAGGAACTTAGTAACTGTGTGAGTTCAGGCAACTCCTGACCTCTCTGGACCTCAGTTTCCCCATGAGTAAAATGAACAGCTTAGATTAGAAGATCTCTATGGCCCCTTGCAGCTCTAAATCTCCACCTTCTGGTGACCCCCAGAACTGAGTCAGATTCCTAGGTAACAGACACAGCTTGTTCCTGGGATCTCTACTTGGATCTTTTTCAACTCAGAAGAATCTGACATTTATTCTCTACTGAGACAATCTATGAGAATTCAGGTTCACCTCCAGGCAACAGATGAGAAGTTGGAGCAAGATTTCAATCGGGGTAACAGATATATGCACACAAACATAAGGGACCAACATTAATTTATAAAGATAAGATTAATGAATCACTCACTATAAGTAGGGCAGGAGCTCTCAAGTTGTTTTTTCTAATAATGGGAATGAATTCCTGAACATCCACCTATTTTCTCTTGGCTCATTTCCCTTGTGACCAACAGCATTCATTTGGCAGACAGTTTAGAGTATTTTGTGGTCATATAAGAGCAAAAATTGCAGTCAACATGGGAATGGACCCTATAACTCCAAAACAGTTAAATAAAAACTAGTATAATCATAAAATAAAGTCAAAACATTGGCTTCTCCCCAGTCCCATTTCTGCAGCCAGGACAGGCTTAATAACACGTCACATTCACATAGCACTTTTAAGTATTTACTTCATAGCAACCCTGAGGTATATGTATATATTGCAAGCAATATTGTTCCCATTTAGTAGATGTGGTAACTGAGTGCAGACATTTTCCCATGATCACACAGCTAGTATCTGGAAGAGCCTGAATCTAGGTGCTCCTATTTTAAGTATAGTGTTCTATCTAGTAGGCCAAAATACAAAAACAACAACAAAAACCCAATTGTGAATAACCAAAGGAAGATTGGGGCGATAAAAACAAGCCTGAAGATTAATAAAGAATTCCAATTACTCGTTATGTGGAGCCAAATCACATAAAGTATAGTCTTACAACCTGTGATACGAACTGATTAAGTTGTTTGTGATAAGCTTACAGCATAAGGCATTGCTGACAAAACTCGATATATAATTACTCTAAAAACATCCCAAGTTTCCGGACTCAAGGAATTTCCCATTCTCCACCCCCCTCCCTACCCAACCCCCCAAATATGCAACTTCTAAAGCTGTGTTCACTGACATTCCATACTTAAGATGTAACTGGTCTTTGGAGTTGTTAGAAGTTCAGTGTAAATGTTTTCTTCAGCTGAAAACTTGGAGTTCTACTGTTATGATTAATGAACAGCAATGTACTCTCATTAAACAAAAGGTAAATATCCAAGGCATATAACAAACTGGAGGTAAGTGAGTTATAAAATGATACATGGACTTGTCATCCCCACCCCAACCCACCAAATGGCCAAATCATTCAATTCCATTCTTAGAAATGGGCCTGTCAGTTTCTGTTATCTTAATTATTAAGCAGAATTGTCAAACAGCTACCCTTAAAATACCCAAACATTCAGCTAAAAAATTCTTCCCACACCACTGGGATATTGGAACCAGAGCCTCAAATTTGTGGGAAACACTGCAGATGACCAGAAAGAGTATTTAATCTTTGAAATCATCATTCTAATAAGGACTTCTTCACTGAGTTGGGGTTTCTGAAGGGGACAGAAAAGTTTGGAAATCGGTGTCTAAAATCAAAAGCACCATGGAATACAAGTATCTCACCGGCCTTAGTCAACACTGGGCTCAGGTATAAGTTAGAATGGGTCAAGTTTAGAATGCTTTTCTTCTCTTAAAAAATGCTACATCCTCTTTCCTAATGATATATTATTAAAAATTGCCAATATTTATGTAGAGCTTTAAAGTTGGCAGAATACTCCTCTCACAATCACCCTAGCAAATACTATATTATTATCTGCAGTTTACAGATGAGGAAACTGAGTTTCAGAAAGTTTAACTGATTTGTACCAGGTCTTTGGATTCTAAATCTTTTTCTACTCAGCCACACTGCTGCTCCTTATGTCTCATCTTCCTCACTATCACATTCCAATTTGCAAAATTTCTTCTTTCTTGAATTCTCCTTCATCTCTGCGTATCACTTTATACAATAATGACGCTATTCTTATTCATCTATCACAACTTAAACACCACCACATCTCATACACACTAGGTTCAAACACTTTCTAATTCCTCAGACCCTAGAGATATAGGGATGGAGGTGGGAGGGCAGTTTCTTGGCTGTAAGAGAGCTATATAACCTCAGAAAATAGAGCAAAATATATAACCTATTATTCTCAGTCCAAATCCACATTCAGCAATGTAAAGTTTTCTCAGACATATAATTTTAGTAACTGACTAGTACCAGGAGTACCCTAGATGGATGAAATCACAGGTCAGTGCCAAAATAAAAAGAGGGGAAAAAAACTTGACAGGTAACCTAACAATCCTGATATCTATGGAGTTGAAGTTTTTTCATTTTGTTTTGTGATCTTTTCCCCTCTACATATTGAATTTTGACTGTTTACATTTAAATATTCAAGAGAATTTTAGCAGTTTACCACAAAGTGGTAAACAATCTGTACTGAATCAGAATGAGCAATATTTAGGTATGAATAGATACATTCTTGCCCACTTATGCAGGATGCCCACAACGAAGTTTTTAAAGGTAAAGTTAGAGGTAGATGATATAGGCAAACAAAGATAGTACTAAAGTTTCGATCTTTTTCAAGATGAGATTTGGGGGTCATCTTTCTCCCCCCATTAAAGCACTGATATAGAAGAGGTTCAGATTTTAAAGGCAATATCAAAGTGTTTAAAGTTTGACCTACCCTTTCCTTTTAGGCTGGATTTTGTGAGTAAGCTTCCCCCAGCATTCCTTAAGTCAGCAGGCCCTTGAAACAAAGCACAATGGCAAGGTTTTAGCAAGTGAGATAACCCTTTCCATCCAAGAGGTGGAAAACAACATCTGTTAAACCCAAATAAGATGTAGTGATGGGTTTAGCAACAGACCCAGAGGATTTCAGAAATACAATTTTTCCTTGTCAGAGAAAAAAAAAAAAGCATAATAATTACTTCATACTCAATTCTCCCAGCCCCAGAACTCCCCTTAGGTTAATTAGAGTGGATTCTGGCCAAATTTATTTAAACAGGACTTTGCATTCCTACAGGAACTTGTTTTGAATTCATTACCACCATAAAATTAGGAAGATGTCTTCCTTCAAATACATCCAATGGGGGGGGAGGGGAAGGGAACAGGTCATACCAGAGCTTTCTCCTAAATATTCGTGACGTACTGATTTCAAAAATTCCTTCATCAAGGGAAAAAATAATGTTGGCTTTTCTCACTGAACAAATAGACTCTTATTTACTCCTAGTACCCTAGATCACCCAACAGCAACAGATATGGAGCTACCGAACAATACGTGACTAGTCTGTGGCCAGAGATTATGATGAGATAGACAAGCTAATCCAAGTTTATGTAACATTTCACACTATTCAACACCTGGGTGTTTTAAATAACACAGGAGGAAGCTCAAAAAATCCAACCCTTTTTGTTTTCAAATATAGCCTCCCTCTAAATAATATTCTCATTCCCACCCAAAGGTCTAATCTTAAAAAACAACAACAAAAAACAACTGTAGTTATGAAATGACTATAATAAATTTATATAGCTCTTTAAAGATTTCAAAGCACTTTACAAACATGTCATTCGAGACGACCAACAATCTGGTGAGATAATTGCTAATGTTTTATAATACCCTTTTACAGATCAGGAAATGGAGGCAGAACGTGGTTAAGTAACCTGCCCAGAGTCACTCAACTAGCCAGTGTCCAAGGCAGCATTAGAATCCAGCACTCTGATTCCAAATCCAGAATTGTCTTAGTTATGCTACCTCAGATGCTTATTTTCTGAATAAACATGGGAAAAAATAGATCCTTACAGATTTTATATGCTACAGATCATCTCTGATTCTGATGAATTTACTAAGTTACCTCTTATATTGAGAGACTCACCCCCACCAAAAGCCTCGCTATTCATAGCCTAAAGTTCTAAAAGCAGCTTTCTAAGGTATTTGGTTTTCAAAGTGACTCTTACTTGGCCTCAACACAATACTAGTTCATAATTCTAGTTCATGCTAACTCTTCACATTACTCAACTTTAGTTTTCAACTTAAACCATTTAGCAATATACCTTGAGAATGAGTATGAAGTATCAGACAGAGTATGGGCTGGGGAGTCAGGAAAGCAGAATTGCAATTCTGCCTCAGGCACAAGCCAGCTTTGTGACCATGAACGAGTCACTTGACCTATCCAACTCCCCCTGACTATAAATTACAGAGTTGCAGAACTATATCCACAAAGGGAGTTTCCATTCTGGGAGTTCCCCCATGCCAGAAGAAATCTTAGATCCAGACCGAAAAAGAAATAAAATAATAGTATAATGAAATTGACAATTCAAATGCTAAGCCTTCTTTTTATAGTAAAAGTATTGTTCAGTACACACAATTTAAAAATCACCTAACCTCACCTCTATTTTTAAAAAATTGAATTCAGAACTCACACTGGTTTAGATCTCTTTGAAGATTGTGGACTCTCCTGTTTTCTGGACTGAAAAAGAATGGGGCAAGGAGGGAAGTTCTGCAAGATGGCAAATAGAATGAACAGAAAAAGAAATGACATTCAAATGTCATAGCCAGGAACTCAAAGCTGTATCCCCCCACTACTCCATCCCTCTTTCTCAGTGGGAAGAGAATTCACGACAGGATCTGAGAAATGAAACTGGGGGTGGGGAGAGGAGAAAAAGGTGATAGGGAAGGGCAGGAGTGTGGGGGGAAACAGATTTGTTCAATCTAATTCTGACTAACTTAACACACACGCACACCCCAGTGAGTTTACTGGGCACGGTCAAGCTTCACTGACCAAAAAAAGTTTTCATTTCTGATTCTTTCGTAGTGAAATCATAGTTTATTTTTTTCAACACACAGAAGCATCAGAGGTATTAGTCTCTATTACCAGTAACAAGAAGAAAGCAAAGGCGGGTCTTTTAATCGTGTAGGCTGCAGCAGCGGGAATACAACCCTGGTTCAGTCCTGTACTTGTGGTCTCAACATCTAAGAAAGCTGTAGTTGCTGTGACATTTTATGGCCGATTACGGCACTTCTCTTTGGAAGGGTGGGGCGACAGGGGGATAGGGGTGAGATGTTTGAAGGAATCAGAGAAAGACAGAACAGGCTTCAAGGCTCATAAATGAGCTGATTAACTGGATTTATAGCATCTCTTACAATCTCTCTCTCTCTCTCTCTCTCTCTCTCTCTCTCTCTCTCTCTCTCTCTCTCTCTCTCTCTCTCTCCTCCCCCCATTAGAAAGAACAATAAACACAACTGAAGAAACACGCAGTGCTCAGAATTCACAGTCAGAGATTAGAGTCATAATCCCCTAGACCTTAAACTGTGTGTGGTGTGCACGTGGGTGTGTTCCAGCAGTGTCAGGAGCCGAGGAGATCAAGCAACCACCAGCCTTTCCCATGCCTGTGGTCATTTAAACAGGCAAAAGGTGGGGGGCGGGAGGGAGAGAGAGAAAAGGCAAAGAGCAGAGCTTTTGGATTAGGAAGTTTAAAATGTTAATGCAGCTAGTTCCCGACGTAGGATTTCCACAGAGGTGAGGTTCCCCAAAGGGTGGTCTGCTGCTTTGCGGTTGCCTGAAGATGTCAAAAAGGAAGCGCTGCAGGGTAGCCCCCTATGAAGTTGGGGAACTCAGGAGACAGGGAGGAGCCTCCAAAAAGAGAGGGAGCAAAAGACACTCGCTTGTCCTCTTCGCCCCTGTGATAGGCTGGTTCCGAGGAAGCAAAGGGACAGGCAAGGTGAAGCCTGCGTCCTGGAGATCCCAAGAAGAGAGAAAAACTGGTGGAGAGAGGAGGGACTGTCTTCCCGGGGAGTTTGGAAGGCTCAGGCGGCGTGCGCCCAGGGCGCAGCCCTGGAACCAGGAGCGCGCAAAAAGGGCACAGAGTCCGCGACTCCCCAGTCCGGGGACTGGGGCGGGGGTTGGGGGTGGGTAAGGAGGGCACCTAGAGTGGCAGAGTCGCCGCCGCCGCCCGGACCAGCGCTACCCTGGGCAGCACAGCAACAGAGAGGACGCCTAGAGGGGCTGCAGTGCCGCGGGATGGCAGCGATCTGCTGGCGGCCTGCGGCGGCTGGCGTGGGGTGGGGGGAGCGGGGCGCAGGTTAGCCTCTCTTATTAACGTCCTTCGCCCGAAGCAGTTCAAAGGAAAGGAATGAGGGGCGGCTGCAGGTCTCAGGCTGCAAAAGTTCGGAGGGGAAAAAGGCAGGGCTCGGGCTGGAGGAGAGACACATGAAAGCGGTGTAGGAATTGGGGGGAGGGGTGCAAGGCAGAAGACGAGGAAGTCAGGGACTTACCGAGAGGCTCCCTCATGCTGCCTCCCGCTGCCAGCCCCGCCGCAGCCACCGCCGCCGTTC
>CM053585.1:499009839-499026481 GCA_028646515.1 Pseudochirops corinnae
CCTCCTCCTCCTCCTCCTCCTCCTCCTCCTCCTCCTCCTCCTCCTCCTCCTCCTCCTCCTCCTCCTCCTCCTCCTCCTCCCCCGGCTTCTGCAGCCACCTCCCCCTGGCCCCCTCCCTCTGGCTCTCTTCTCCTCCCCTCCTGCCCTTCCTCCTCCCCCCAGGCTCAACCACATGGAAGTGAATGCCTCCCTCTCGGCCTCCTTCCTCTGCTTGCAGCCCCTGGTAAAAGGTTCGAGTCTCTGCAGGGGTATAAAGTGGCGGGGGAGATGGGGGGTGGGCGCTGGGAAGGGTAGAGACGAGGAGAGTAGAAGGAGGGTGGGGAAGGGAGGGAGAAGGATGGGCAGAAGGAGGGAAGGGAGAAGATCTGAAGAGGGATGGAGGAAAGGAAAGAGGAGAGAGAAAAAGAGGAAGGAATTCGGGTGAAAAACTAGTGTTCTCTTCTTTTCTGGCACAGGTGGGCTGGTCCAGGCTGCGCTCCTTAACTCGGCGGCTCACCTGTGATGAGCTGTGTCCTATACTTGAACTTTGTCACGCTGAGCCAAAAACCCGCAATACGCGGGCCAAGAATACATGAGAGGCAGGGGCATGTGTGTTCTGCATGTAGGGGTGCAACCGAGGAAGAGCACCTATATGAGGAAGGAGGCAGTGGAAACCTCGGATGGCGATAGACATGAAGTTGGAGTTTTACTTTTAAATAAAGACCCTGAAGAAACAGGGACGTGGGAGTGGGAAGGACCTTGGAGGCCATCCAGTGCAACCCCATCATTTTCTAGATGGGCATATGGAAGTCCATAGTTAAGTGGCTCACCCGAGGTCACTCCAGTAGTCTAGGGCCAGATCTGAGTCTAGAAGTTAAATCTCCTGCCTGCGTCCTGGCCTGGATTCCACATTTGCTCCAGAGATGTGACAAGTCAAGCTCTTGCCTGGTTCTCTTAGCAAGAAAAGCCAAAAAGCATATAAAGTCATTTGTTCTTTTTGAAAGGGCTCTGGATTTGGAGTTCGAAGTGGGCCAAAAATTCTGGGTTTGCTTGGTTTCGGAATTATTTAGAGTTAGCCTTGAAATTTCTTCATCTGTAAGATTTTGGGGTTGGGTTTAAATAATTTCTAGTGTCGCATCATATTCTAAATCTTGTGCCATTCAGGAAAAAAATTAGAATCTCCAAATGTGTGTATTCCTCGGAGGTTTGCTTTGCTTGTGTGAAGTAACCAAGTGAGTGATGGACTTTTAGTCAGGAAAGCTTGTATTCAGGTTCTGGTTCTGATATTTGCTGCATGACATGGGCACATTGGTTAAGCCTCTGAACCTCATTTTCCTCATTAACAATATGCAAATAAGTAGCAGACTCCCAGAATGGTTTTGAGGCACAAAATGAAAATGTAAAGAAGTCTTTGCAAACCTTTCAGTACTGCATAAACATTAACTGTTCATTTGTTTATAAATAGCTTTGTCCAGTTGGTTCAACCTAGGTAAAAAGGAGCTCCACATTGACTCTACCACTTTTCAGTAAATTATTTAATACAAATAATCATATATGAAATATTTTAGTGTCTGACACTGTGCTAGGTGCTGTTGGGTAGAAAAGAAGTCTTTACAAGTAATTTATAATTCAGTTGAGGAAATAAGACCTCTACAAGGAAATCATTAATGGGGAAAATAGATTCTTTTGGGTTCATTCTTATGATTTCATCAGGCATAATGGACTCAAAATCAGAATAAGCCTTCCACTAAAACAGATCAGAACTTCATCAGTAACTTACAGTGTTAGAGTTGCCTGTGGTCATTGAGAGGTTAAGTGACTTGTCTCTGATTATAAAGCTAGTATGAGACAGAAGCAGTACTTAGATACAGGATTTCTTACTTCAAGGCCAGGCCACTATACATTAGGTCATACCTCCCTTCAGTGGCAAAAGTAGGTAACAAAGTGCTAAGTTGTACTGTACAGATAATGGGATTGACAATGATATTAGAAACTTTGTATTGTCCCCAACTGATGTCATAGCTCCTCCTTAACTCCCTTTCCCAGAAATTAAGCTATCCAAGTCCTCTTTGCCCTCATCCCCATGCCCCAGAATCAATCCACTCACCAAGGGAGCTCTCCAATATGTGCTAAAGGAACATATTGTTGAATAACAACATGCTTCATACATATCCCAAGTAGAAAGGAAAAACACTGCCAACCTTCCATATGTCTTTTTAGCTATAGATTAGTGCAGGAAATAATAGCCAGGAGGTTCTTTTCCATTCGAATGTGAACTTCTTGAGGGCAGGAGACATATTTGACTTTTCTTTGTAACACTTAGCTTGGTGCCTGGGATACAGTAAGTGCTTCATAAATGCAAGCTGACTTAACTTGAATTGCCATTTATAAAAAATAAAAATATAATATGCAACCCACTGGCTAAGTGATCAAAAGCTATGAATAAACAATTCTCAAAAAAAGAATTGAAAACTATTAACAACTACATGAAAGAATGCTACAAATCAATAATTTCAAAAAATGCAAACCCAAATAACTCTGAGATTTTTGCCTTTAAGTTATTATTTTTCCCCAATTACATATAAAAATAATTTTCAATGTTCATTTTTTAAATTGAGTCCCAAATTCTCTCCCTCCCACTCCCTCTTTGAGAAGGCAAGCAATTTAATATAGGTTATACATGTGTAATCATGCAAAATATGTTTTCATATTAGTCATGTTGTAAAAGAAAACATAAGCCAAATAAGCCCCCCCAAAAAATCAAGCAAAAAACTATGCTTCAATTTATAGTCAGATTCCATCACTTTTTCTCTGGGGA
Source organism: Pseudochirops corinnae (assembly GCA_028646515.1). Classification (NCBI taxonomy): domain Eukaryota; kingdom Metazoa; phylum Chordata; class Mammalia; order Diprotodontia; family Pseudocheiridae; genus Pseudochirops; species Pseudochirops corinnae. Next base: position 499,012,637 of record CM053585.1, read on the forward strand.
TGGATAGCATCTTTCATCCTAAGTCCTTCAGAGTTGTCTTGGATCATTTGTATTACTGAGAAAAGCCAAGTCATTCACAATTGATCATCTTACTATATTGTTGTTACTATGTACAGTGTTCTCCTGGTCCTACTCATTTCACCTTGCATCAGTTTAGGTTTTTCTGAGAGCAGCTAGCTCATTTCTTATATCACAATAGTAATCCATTACAATCATATACCACAGATTGACCAGTCATTCCCCAATTGATGGGCATCCCTTCAATTTCCAGTTCTTTGCCACCAGAAAAGAGCTGCTATAAATATTTGAGTACAGTTCCAAATTGCTCTCCAGAATGGTTGAATCAGTTCAAAACTCTACCAACAGTGCATTAGTGTCTCAATTTTCCCACATCTCCTTCAACATTTATCATTCTCCTTTTCTGTCCTATTAGCCAATCTAATCAGGTATCATCTTCCCATGTAGGAATGCAAAGAGTTTAATCTTATTAAGTCCCTTATGTTTTCCCTTTCCTGTTTACCTTTTTATGCTCCTCTTGAGTCTTGTATTTGGAAATCAAATTTTCTATTCAGGTCTGGTCTTTTTCATCAGGAATGCTTGAAAGTCCTCTATTTCATTGACTATCCATTTTTCCCCTGAAGGATTATACTCAGTTTTGCTGGGTAAGTGATTCTTGCTTGTAGTCCTAGCTCCTTTGCCCTCTAGCATACTCCAAGCCCTCTAATCCTTTATTATAGAAGTGGTTAAGTCTTGTGTTATACTGACTGTGGCTCCATGATACTTGAACTGTTTCTTTCTGGCTGCTTGCAATATTTTCTCCTTAACCTGGGAACTCTGGAATTTGGTTATAATATTACTGAGAGTTTTCATTTTGGGTTCTATTTCAGAAGGTGATTGGTAGATTCTTTCTTGAAAGAGGATGTCTAGGCTTTTTGTTTTATCATGACTTTCAAGAAGTCCAATAATTGTTCAATTATCTTTCCTGGATATGTTTTCCAGGTCACTTGTTTTTCTAATAAAATATTTCACATTGTCTTCTATTTTTTCATTCTTTTGTTTTTGTTTTAGTTTTATTGTTTTATTGATGTCTCACAGAGTCATTAGCTTCCACTCAATTCTAATTTTTAAGGAATTACTTTCTTTAGTGAGGTTTTGTACCTCCTTTTCCATTTGGCCAAATTTTTTAATGAGTTCTTTTCTTCAGTGAATTTTTGTATATATTTTCCCATTTGACCAATTCTGCTTTTGAAGGATCCTTCTCCTCATTGGCTTTTTGTACCTCTTTTACTCTTTTACCATTTGGCCTAGTCTGTTTTTTAAAGTGTTATTTTCCTCAATATTTTTCTATCAATCTGTTGACTTTTTTCATGATTTCCTTGCATCACTGTTATTTCTCTTCCCAATTTTTCCTCTACCTCTCTTACTTGATTTTAAAAATTCTTTTTGAACTCTTTCATGAGATCAATTCATATTTTTTCTTGAAGGCTTTGATGTAGGAACTTTGACTTTGCTGTCTTCTTCTGAGTGTACATTTTAATCTTCCTTGTCACAGTAGTAATTTTCTATGGACAGAATTTTTTCTGTTATTTGTTCATTTTCTGAGCCTATTTCTTAACTTTTAACTCATTGCTAAAGTGGGACTTTGCTTCTGGAGTGGAAGCGTCACTGTCCAAGCTTCATGTGTTTTATACAGCTGTTTTCAGAGATACTTCTAAGAGACCTGTAAATTTTCAGTTCTTCCAAGGCGGTATGATCTAAGGAAAGATGTTTGCTACTTTTCTGGCCTGTGCTCTGGTTGGTGAGACACCATAAGCACTCTTTTCTGACTTGGAACTGTGAGGAGGGTCTGTGCTCCACTATGGCCCGAAAGGTCTGGTGTGCTAAGTGCTCCTCTTCTCTCTGGAACTGCTACCCAGGACTGTGAATAGGATCTGAGTATGGGCAAAGCAATAGAGTTCTGGCCCAGAGCCAGCAAAGAGAACCCTGTAATCTCCTTCTGACCAGTTATTTGACCTCTTTACTATCCCTGGGCTGAGAGCTCTGGAAGCAGCCACTGTAGCTTCTGATTCATTCACTCCCAAGGTCTGCTTCTGGTTTGCTGGGGCCTGGTATGCACTGGTGTGTGCTCCACTTTCACTCCAGGGCAACAGACTTTTTCTATCAAACTTTTAAACTGTTTTGGGCTAGAAAATTGTTTTATTCATCCTTTTGTAAGTTCTGCCTCTCCAGGATTTGTTTTAGGGCATTATTTAAAGGTCTTTGGAAGAGTTTGAGGGAGAGCTCAGTTGAGTCCCTGCCTTCTCTTGACTCTACTCCCAACTCTGAGGTTTTAACTCATACTCTGCAAATTGACAAAGATGATGAAATCTGGGAGTATTCAAGGTTGCAGGAGTTTAGGGAAGGTAGTCACACTAGCACATTGTTGGTGGATTAGCATGACCACCTTGGAAAGCAGTTTGAAATTATGCAAATTAAATGACTCTCTCACCCTTTAACCTAGAGAACCTCCAGGAGGCCATTGACAAGAAAAAAGTACCCGAATACACCAAAATATATCTAATAGTACTTTTTTGTGCTAGCAAAGAATTGGAAGCAAAATAGATGCCCATTGATTGAGGAATGGCTAACCAAAGTATGATATACTAAAGTAATGGAATATTTCTATGCTGTAAGAAATGATACATATGATAACTATAGAGATGAATGTGAAGATCTGTATGAACTGATACATAGTGAAGTAAGCAGAACCAAGAAAACAATATATACATGACTACAACATTGTGAATGGAAAGAACAATTACACATACACACACACACACACAAATCAAAAGTGAATATTACAAAGAAAAAGCATGGTTCCAAAGAGGAGATAAATAATATACCCATATCCCATCCCTTGCAGAGATAAGAGGTCCACAAATATATTATATTGCGTGTGTTTTCAGACATTTGTGATACATGGATCAGTTTAGCTGATTTTTCTTTTTCTTTTCTTTTTTGTCTTTAAAAATATTACTTGCTGGGGTGGCTAGCTGGTGCAGTGAATAGAGCACCAGTCCTGAAGTCAGGAGAACCTGAGTTCAAATCCAGCCTCAGACACTTAACACTTAACTAGCTATGTGACCTTGGGCAAGTCACTTAACCCCAACTGCCCACCAAAGAAGCAAAAACAAAAACAAAAATATTGCTTGCTATGGGAAAGAAAGAAGGAGGTACATTGGGTACAGTTTTGTGAATTAAAAAAGACATCAATAAAGTTAATTTTAAAAATAAAATATACAGTTGTCTATATGTGTATATATTTATAACACCAATCAATTAATGAATCAATCAATCTATATATCTATATAACCAGGAACTTCAGAGACCTGACTCTAATATGGATCAGTAGTTTAAAAATCTCATGGCTTGGGGTGGGGGGTGGGTTGCAAGACAACTATATTTAATCACGTACCTTCACCCTCTCTAGGAAGATTGAATCTGAACAATGGCTGCATGAGCAAAACTATTCCTTAATTATCTGCTTGCTATCTTAATGTGAGCTTTTTTCTACAATACTATATTAATGGAAAACAGCTTTTCTGCCTCCCTCCCAAGTTCTGTCACCACTTACCCCGAGCAAAGGGTTGCTATTTACTGGTGACACATGGATATCCAAAGCATCTCATCCATGAACAGCCTGGATAATTCTTTGCCTGATTTCATGATGAAGTGACTCAAGTAGTACCATCCTTAAGGCAATGACAATAGCTGGCTGTGTCCCCACTGGAGCAAAGGCTATGCATGGCATGAAGAAGGACACAGATGTAGTTTAGGAAGGCAAGATGGTGTGAGCGTGTCTGTGCCTGTGGGTGTGTGTGTGTGTGTGTGTGAATCCCTCCACCACCCCAGCTACATTTCACATCCCACTTATCCAAGAATCACATGAAAATCACTAGTGATTTACAATTTCTATTTTGTTATGTCGTGTGTTTGAATTTTTTTTAAATAGGGAAAATATGAACTGTGAACCTAATGTTTCACCAACAATATCTCCTAGAAAAATATTGCCACTTGGCTGGAGGAGTGAGTCATAGATGTTGACTGGGTCAGTGACATCTATGAATAGTAAGCTGAAGTTAGTAAGGACATTATTACATAACAAACAAATTTCTAAACTGATTTGTGCTTCTTCTGAGTTAGTAGCACAGCTTATATTCAGAAGAGGAGGGAAGGTGAGTTATGTCTTTGAAACAGACATAGTCACTCATATTACTTAATACTACCAGTGCCTAATAATTAAACACAAAATGTCACCCATGGGATCAAGACTGCAGCTGAAATCCAAGGGTTGGAAAGGATGCATTAAATAGCCCCCACCTCAAGAACAGCTCCTTCCCCCCAACCCCCATCTCCTTGAGTTCTTTGTTTGCCTTCAATCTTATCTTGTGGCATACTTTTACTTTCATATAATCCATCTTAAGTTCTGTTTATTGTCTTTAAACTATTTGTTTTCCCCTTAAGTGCTTCATCTTAAGTGTGTTTAATCCTAAAATCTTTTGCTATTTGTGTGTTTTGCTTAATCTCATGAAAATGAACTTTCCTGTCTAGTAAATCAAAGCAAAACATGGAAACCAGAGGGAACTTTCTCTCACCCCTCCTCACCTCACTCCCCAAAAAAGTTCATTTGTGGTTTGTGGGAAGATATCTGAGCCAGACAATCAAAGTGACAGAAAAGAAAATCAAGGGGGTTCATCAGCTTTTCATCAGAAACAGCTGAATGTAAAGAATAGACACATTCTAAAGTCAAAGCCTTGTTCAGGCTAAGAAGCTGCTGAATGTTCCTTCTGCTGCTGTAGCAGTATTTACTCAACGATTAGGATTTTGTCACAATTGCAGTGGCTTTTTGCGACTTTGAGTCTTTTGTTCTGCTTTTCTCCCCAGTGAAACTATGCTAATGGTTTAGCCTGAAAATATATCAATCAGTTTTTTACAAGGGCAAGCCCATTTCTCCTTGCTGAAAATCTCATTATTGAAACCTATGGCTTTATTTGGGAACCCAACCCAAGCCAATGGTTTTAGCACATCAGCTTATCCAACATGGAACAGTATGGGGTGAGTAGAGGGGTGCAGGGGAGAGGGGAGGAAGTAATGTGTTTTTAATGATGAGCAAGGAAATAACTGCATATGCATTTTAGTTCTCAAACTAGTGAGTGTATTAATTCTCCATTTAAATGTGGGGGGGGGGGGAGGGAGGTGTTCTTTTTACAGTTTTCCCTACAGTTCTTGGTGCCTGGAATGTGTATTAGAACTTTTGCTGAAACCACCACATACCTGAAGTTTACCATAACTAACTAGTCACAGATGTAGTATTAAATTCACTGCTATATTTTTCTCTTCTCTATATGGCACACATTGTAGTCATAATACATTAAACTTTCTTGGAACAGATGCTATTCATACACAAAGCTACTATTATCTTAAAAAAAATAAATCCTACTTTTTTATAACAAGTTACCACCTGTTTATCTAATTCATATTTATTTGATATCATGAATATGAAAACCCAATTGACTTTATCCATTAAAAGATGGGTAACAAATGAGAGAGGGAAGAGAATGTTCATTGGTCATTTCTTCTCTGCTTCCTTAGCATAGGCTGCAGTGTTGAAACTGTCTTTATCAATTCTGCAATTTATTCTAGCAAACAGAGACCACTGGAGCTTAGATAGTAATCCTGGTGGTGGCTCAATAACATAATGATGAATCAGACCTTAAACAAAGCATTAAAAACAGAGAGTCTCAATGTCTATGTGTAAGGTACTATCCGTAAAAGTCAAAACACAGATGAGTTTTCTTACTTTTAGTTGAGATAGAATTATGCAATAAAGAATCTGATTTCTAGACTATGAGATTCCCTGCATCAAAGCAAGAAGATTGCAACTCATTAATACTTTAGTAGAAAAATCCCAAGGAATTGCTTGAGAAAAGTAAAGTTAAGTGAATCTCCCAAGGTCATATAGCTAAAAAGTGTCAGAATCAAAATTTGAACCCAACCTAGCAGGCTAGCTACACTTCCAGTTTTAGGGTAGTGGAATACCAAAAGAGGGAATAAAATATACTTTTTAAAAAATCACTTGATTTTTCCATATAAAGGTCTATTAGCAAAGCCCAGTTCCATGAACCCTTAACTTCCATTGTAATTAATATTTACAAATAGCTTTGGAATTCTGGTTAGTTCTTACAACCTCTCCAAGAACTGGGTAGTTTTATCATTCCAGTTTTATAAATGAGCAAACATAGGCTGAATTATTTGTTGATATAGGTATTGACATAGTAAGTGAGTAGGACTGGATTTAGAATTATAATACTTCTGTCATACTCATTTTATGCTACTCATCTAGTACTTATCACATGTTATGTTAGATGGAGATATATTGGCCTAATATCTTTTCCAAGACTCTGTCCTGGGATATACATACATATATATTCTCCCTTGAGAACCTCATCAGTTCCCATCTGTTTAGTTATCATCTCTCTGTAGAACTCTATATCCAATCCATGTCTCTATATACAATCTCTCCTTTTTGCTTCAGTCCTGAGTCCTCAACTGCTCATTGTATATTTCATTACTGGATATTCCAGGGATATCTCAAATTCAGCATGTCCTCATTATCCTTCCCCCAAACTCACCTCTCTTCTGAGATTCTCTCTCTCTTTAGAAGACACTATTCTTCTAATCTACTAGGTTTAGAACCCCAGCATTTTTTTTTCCACTTCTCACTCTTCCTTGCCCTATAGTCCAATCACTCACAAAATCTTACTTGCCTTAACGTCTACACACTATTTCTCCCCCATCTGAGCCCTTCTCATTACTCACACAGTCACCACCCTAGTTCTGTCCTTCATCACCTCTCCCCTAGATAATTACAAAGACCTCCTAAGGTCTCCATGCCTCAAGTTTCTCCACTCCAGCCTATAATCCAAAGAGCTGTCAAAGTGATCTCCCTTAAGGGCAGCTTTAACAATGAGACACCCTTATTTGATAACTCCAAGGGATAGGATAAAATAAAATCCTATGTTTATTTAGCTTTAAAAGCTGACCCTGATCTAGATTTCCAATCACATCTACATTACTGCCCCTCCCACACCAGACAATCCAAACTGGACTTTTCTCCCTTCATTTCACAGACAGACAGATAGACAGACAGTCACAACACACACACACACACACACACACACACACACACACACACACCCCACCCAGCTGGGATACACTATCTCCTCATCTCCACTCCTGTAGAATCCTTCTCTTGCGTCAAGAGGTTGTTTAAGCATTACCTTCTACAACAAGGATTTCTTGATTTTCCCAAAGGCTAGTGGTGCTTCCCCATCAATAACTACCTTGTGTTTATTCATTCTCTTTATGTTTATCCTACACATACTTGTATCTGTACCTTTTATCTCTTCCAATGAGAGATTTGTGCTGGTATTGTTTCGTTCTTTGTATTGTATCCCCAGAACTCAACCCTAGACCTGGCACGTGTCCTTATTATTCAGTAATTTTTTTCAGTCACGTCTGACTCTTTGTGACCCCATTTGGGGTTTTCTTGGAAGAGACCCTGGAGTGGTTAGTCATTTTCTTCTCCAGCTCACTTTACAGATGAGGAAATTGAGACAAACAGTGAAGTGACTTGCCCAGCATCTTTTGCCTTTTTTTTTTTTTTTTTTTTTTTTGTATCCTCAGTGCTTAGCAAGGTGCCTGGTACTTAACAGGCACATAATAAGTGTTTATTGATTGAAAATGTTTTTCCTGAAAAATTATTTGAGCAAACATTTTGAGGGCATAGGATCAAGATATGCAGTTCTCTTGATCCTATACCCTCAAAATGTATGCTCAATTTTTGATGTCAGAATCTCTTTACACTCTTAAAAATTACTGAGGATCTCAAAGTACCTTTGTTTGTATGGGCTATATCTATCAATATTTATCATATTAGAAATTACAATACCATAGGATTTTTTATGAAAAATAGTTTTGACCTGGAAAATGATGTAAAAAAGAATCTTGGGGACTCTCAAAAGTCCCTGGACCACACTTGGAAAACTGCTACAATAAATATTAAAACAAAAAACCTTATTGGATGATGAATCCTAGGCTGAGTCCTCTTATTGTTGTTACCTTTTATAGGGCCCCAATAACTTCAGTATGCATAACAACAAATCATATTTATCTGTACCTTGTAGGTCTGCAAAGTGCTTTTCTCAAAAAATAATGCAAGGTTAAACAGTGCAGACATTATCATCGCTATGTTGCAAATAGTTTTATCTTTCTTTATGTATGGCATTGTGCTACCTGCAGCAAGCCCTCCCTAAAATGTCAGAGCTTCCTGGGAGAAAACAAAGCCATAACATTCAAAGGAGTTTGGCCTTACCATCCACAGAGGAAAAACCAAGAAGATGAATAATGCTTGTTACAAAGATCATGACATTGTTAGATGTACAAACTGTAGAGTTTGTCTATTGTATGAATATAATGGGACAGACAGTACAAATAAACAATGAATTGAGCCCAGAATTAAGCAGGAGGAAAGGATGGGCTTGATTACCTTCAGAAAATTGTGAAATTCCTTTAATGATCCTAAACTTCTTTTAGAAACAAAAACCCATCTTTTTAACATCATTTTTTTTTACCAATGTAATATGGCTATGATTGGTCAAAACAGTTTCTTAGTAACTAAAAATGAATATCATATAAAGGGCAATAGAGAAGTGTACGATGGGAGTGAACAACTTACAACAAATATGGGACTTTGAAGAAAAACTGAATTAAAGGATATCATCGAGAGACTAGTCATGTTGCACAAGTGAGGGGTCACAAGTGGATGACCTAGACATTCCATTGGTAACCTTACAATATCAGGAGAAAATGAAGATGGTCCCAAAGCACACTGGATGGAATCCCACATCAACTTTATGGGAGGAAAAGATGGGTTGTGATCTTCATTGTAACTGGAAGGAACACACAAATCAATGAAATCACAGATCCTTTTGAGTAATGGAGACTTGTTGATGAAATTGAGACTCAGAAAGATTAAGTGTCAGAGTCAGGATTAGAACCCAGAAGTCCTGACTTCAAAAAGCTCTTTCACTACACTATGCTATCCAGGTCCAACTCCTGACTCTGAATTTTCTCTTCCATGACACAGCAAGCTTCTCATCCTGGAAATTTACCTTACTTCTGAACTTCTCACACTGGAAGTATATTTTGCCCCTGCAGCCCCTTTCTCTGATTGACTGGTTCCTCCCAGAACCTCCATTTTAAGGAAAATGTCCAGACCAGACATGTTTTCATTCATCTCCAGACTCCACTTCTGACTCTCTAGATTTTCTCTTCTATGCCCTGACATAGGTACCTTTTCCTCCCTGATGCTTTACTCCTTCCCACCCCCCACTTTCAGTTTCTTTATATATTGTCTTCTTCCATTAGAATGTAAGCTCCTTGAGGGCAGGGACCATTTTTCTTTCATCTTGTATTTTTTTTACTTCTAGCATTTAACACAATGCCTGGCACATAGTAAGTAAACAATAATTGTTGACTGAATGTGCAAGAATTAGCTCATCAAGAATCCCCACTCTTACCCTCCCCCCTGTGATGACCTTCCTGTTAACATAAACTCCAACTTAACTTCTAATGATGGACATCTCAAGTTTCAAAAATAATAATAATAACTATTGTTATTATTATAATGCCTAGCTTTGGGAACAGACAGGAAGAAGCCATACTTCTTTACTTTGCTGGGCTCCACAAGCATTCATATCTTAATAATCCATAATGAAGGTAGCAGCCATCAAATAAGTTAGAATACAATAATTTAGCCATCCATTCAGCTAGCCTGTCAAAGATACAATCTAAAACATGTGCATTTGAATTAGACACCTGGGGACTGACAGGCAGCAGACACATGTTTATATGTGGGTGATCAGGAAGATTGCTTCACCACCAACCTTCACTTCCATTCTGAGTGATTATATCACCTTCTGACAATGACCAGTTGAAGGTTGGTACAAACTCCAGAACTAAGGGTGGGAAATATGGAAGCTGCCTAGGGTACAACATGGCTATGATTATGTGTATAATAATGGGCATTTTCAACTACCAATTCTTACAAAACAACATATTTTAATGCCAGGAAAATGGCATGTAGACATTAATTTTGTGATGCCAAGTCACCTGTGTTTCAGTAAAAGTTCAACATACAGGAAGCATAATTTTTAAATGCTCCCCTGGGTGCCTAAGTGCCTGTTCTGGCTCAGGGTGGTACCACCATTTTACCAACTATGGAGAGCTCATTCCCCAGAAAGCAAGCTGTCCTGCCAGTTAAGGAACCTGACTATACATTCTCAGTAACTGTTTTCATATTCTCTTTTCTCCATAGCTAAATATAGCATCTCAGAGTAACTCCTGGGGCCTTTACCCAAACTATGGAAAGGATATATGCACACGTTTTATTTATTGGAGTACAAAATGATACAGAAATACCAAATGATTAGCATAAAATCTGGGCGGGTTCACCAGCAGTCTCTGAAAAAGGAGGGTGTCAATAATCCCTAACTGTCTTTGACACTGGCTGAAGAGGAACAGACTGTTATTGAAACAAGGAGTATAACAGTTACTGAAATTCTGTTCCAAGATTCTGTTTAGCCTTGTAGCTAGAAAGCAAGATTGGTGTTTAGAAACAAATGAGAGTATTATAAAGCATACTGGCACTCACAGATCTGAAAAGTTTTAAATTCCCTTGGAACATACTGAAATACCGTTCAGGTCTTCCAGATATGCCTTTAAGGCAGAAAAGTCAGAGCAATGTCTTGTCATTATCTGCTTCATTCTGCTACTAAACCTAGATATCACAGAGTTCCAAGCATATCCCCAAACATGCTCTAAAAACAGAATCTGGAGGGTAAATGTGTAACAAGAATTCATAGGCTTTTATCCTTGACACTTGGCGGAGAGCTGAGTTTTCAAGCTTTCTTGGACAGATGATCTCAGTACAGTTATTAACAACAGTAGAAGACAACTGTTAATTACTTTCTCCTTAGAAGTATTGACAGAAATACTATGAATGAAACAAGCAATAGAAGTGAAATAATCCTCTTACCCTTGGGGTTGGAATTGAGACCAGCAATAAGGTCAGCCCTAGTGAAATTTGTTTAGTACCAATACTGGAGGAGCCAACAAAGTTAGCTAATATATAGTATAATGTGGTATGGAATGGTATGGTATGGTATGGTATGGTATGGTATGGCATAGCATGGAATGGATGGTATGGCATGGTATGGTATGGTATGGTATGGTATGGTATGGTATGGTATGGTTTACTGCATAGTTGATTGAGTGCTGGATTTAGAGTCAAGAAAACTCGGTTTTTAATTCTATTTGTGACACTTCTAAACAAGTGCCTAAACCTCACATCTCTAGGCATCAGTTTGATCATCTGTACAATGGGAATCTATGGTATCTACCTTGTGGTGTCTATTTCATAGGGCTTTTGTGAGACTCAAAGGAGATAAAGCAGGGTGTCCCAAAAGTCTTAATGCAATTTTAGGCTACTAAAGCTTAAATTTCCTTTTCAAACTTCAAAGCACTATAATAACAGTAATTCATAACAATGATGATGAGATGACAGCAATCACTAACATTTATATAATGCTTTAAGATTTACAAAGAGCTTTACAAATATTATCACATTTTGTCCTCACAACAACCCTGAATGGTAAGTGCTATTATTATTCCCACTTTACAGATGAGAAAACTGAGCAAGACTGAAGTAAAGTGACTTGCCCAAGCTCACACAGTGAGTAGGTGCTGGAAGTAGGATTTGAATTCAAGTCTTCCTACTTCCAGGTCCAGCACTCTATACACAGCACCATCTACCTTCCATATAAATGTCAGCCATTACTATAATTGCCTCTTCATTCCTTCAGAATTTTAGTGAGAAAGAACCAAGAAAGCAAATGGCAACAGCAAGATTTTTTTTTTTAGATTACCATATCTGTATTATTTCCATTTTAAATATGTCCTACTTATTGTGAGGGTCATTTTCTGACCAGAACTTTGAAAGAATGGGTTTTGTACACTGATAAAGAGCTGCCTTCCTCAGGTTTGCATAGTTACTATACATTAGCACACTACTAGATGTGTGACTCTGGGCAAGTCACGTAAGCCTGTTTGCCTCAGTTTACTCATCTGTAAAAGGAGTTGGAGAAGGAAATGGCAAACCACTCAGTGTCTTTGCCAAGAAAACCCTTAAAAGGGGTCACAAAGAGTCAGACAACAACAAACACCAGTAAACCAAAGTGGAGGTACTGGGCTTGTGCGCCACTGGGATGTCTCCCAAAAATGCAATGGACACATCCAGAGGCATCTAGGTAGTGCAATGGATAGAGTGCTGCACCTGAACTAAGGAAGACTTGAGTTCAAAACCATCCTCAGACACCCACTACCTGTGCGATCCTGGGCAAGTCACTTATCTTCTGTTTGCCTTAGTTTCCTCAAGTATAAAACAGGAATCCCAAGGTTATCATGAGAATCAAATGAGATAATATCTGTAAAGCACTCAGCACCTTGCCTGGTGTATGCTAGGTAATTAGTATATCCTTATTCCCCTTCTCCCTCACCCTGCAACTTCCAAGTCTCCAATTGCTAGAGCACTTGGTTAGGACAGAGAATCCAGAAAAGCCACCAAAAACAGAAGAGGAGGATCAAGGAACATGCATTGTTTATGGCATGATCTCTTTCCTTTATTTACTCAACCAATTATGCTTTTATAAGAAGATTGGGGGGCAGAGCCAAAATGGCAGGGGGGCGGAGCCAAGATGATGGCATAGGAGCAGCAACATATTGCAGCTCTCACATAGCACCCCAAAATACCCATAAAATACGACTCTAAACTAATCCTAGAACTTCAAAACGCACACAAATATACTTTCCACTAAAGTTAGCTCAGCTATGAGGAACCATATCAGCACTGCAAACCGAAACCAGTCTGGCCTGAAGCCCTGGCTGAGCCCCGGGGGCGCCTGGATGGGAGGAGCCTCAGAGCCTCGGATTAGTGGCAGCTGCGAGCAGCATTCAGAACTAGGTCAGTGGAACTTGCGAAATCAGGGAAGAAAAGCGGTCCGGCCAAAAGGCCTCCAGGGCTGGAAAGCGAAAGGCAGAGGTTTTGCACCCGCTTCCGCATTGCAGCTTCTGCGCCCGTGGCCTGCAGACAGCAGGGGGACTAAGCAATCGTTCAGAGGCCGAGAGCTCTCGCGTTGAGCGGCCTGGATCTGGATCGTGGTCTTGGGCTTCAGTCCTGGAGTCTTCATTAGCCAGTGAGCCAGAAGTAAGTAGGAAAGGGACCCAGCACCTTCCTGAGAGCTACAGCAGCTGGAAGGACCCCAGCATTTGGGACAGAGATTTCTCTTCTGGAAGCAGAGCCCCACAAAGCTTAAAAAAAAAATCATGGACTGACCAACCATAAGTAAGAATAAGCATAAGAACCAAAGCAATAACAGCAACCAAACCCTAGATTCCTTCTTTGGGGAAAAGAAAGATCATGGCAAAGAGAGGGAGGAGGAGAGTTCAGCCAGAGCTCCTCCACCAGTGGCCTCCAATAAACATGAAGAATGCCTTAAAGCTAGAGATGAGCTGAAGAAGGACTTTGAAAACCAAATAAGAGAAGTGGAAGAAAAATTGGGAAGAGAAATAAGAATGTTGCAAGAAAATCATGAAAAGAGAGTCAGCAATATGACTGAAGAAATCAACACCCTAAAAAATAGATTAACTCAAATGACAAAAGAGGCCCAAAAAGCCAATGAGGAGAAG
>CM053585.1:499026981-499063690 GCA_028646515.1 Pseudochirops corinnae
AGAAAGAATCTAGAATCTAAAGTTCTATAGTCAAATGTTATAAATATATATATATGCAATTATTATTATTATTATTATTATTATTAACTTCATCCAACTGCAACTTGAAATACACAGGCACTGTGGTTGGGAGATCCATCCTGCCCTCCCGAAAAGTCAAAGGGATGAAGGGGGAAGACACAGGAGAGAATAGACTGGCAGAGGGGGGATATACTGGGATGGCTGTTTCGGGGCGGTGGATAGGGGAAAGATGGGGAGAAAATATGTAACTCAAAATCTTGTGGAAATGAATGATGCAAACTAAAATAAAATTTAAAAAAAATTTAAAAAATAAAAAAAGAAAGAAAGTTTAAAAAAAAAAAGATTTGTTTTCTTTTAAGATAGCAATCATGCACAGTTCCAAGAGCGCTTATTCCAAAAGAATACAACCTGAGTGTTCCAAGATAGATGCTAAGTATCTGGGTGATGGAGCTGAAATCACGGCATTTTGGAGATGTGAAAGACCTTGATCCAAGTTTTTCATATCAGAAAACTGAATCCCAGAGAGATTTAGTGTGGTATAGTCAGTGAACAAGCATTTATTAAAGGTTACCTTTGTTCCAGGGACTATATTAAGCACTAGAGATACAATTAAAGGCAAAAATATGATCCTGCCCGCAAGGAACTCATAGTCTAATAACTGTGTAAAAGATCACTGCAAAGAAGAAATGGAAGTTAATGGCAGAAGGAAAGCCCTAGCATTGGTATAGAGGAAAGAGCATTGATTCTGAGTAGCTGGATTCAAACCCACTTCTGATGCTGATTTCCTGACCTTGGGACAATAGCTTAGCCTCCCTAAGCTTGTTTTTTTTTCTTCTGTAAAAGGAGGAAGCTAAATGAGATGGGCTTTCAAGGTCCATTCCAACTCTAGATCTACGATATGAATTCTTACGAACGTTAACTATAACCACATTGCTGCTGTCATAAGATAGAGATTCACATAACCAATACCATTGTGCTTTAAAAAAAAAAATCTGTGTCTGTTAGGGTTTTTTAGGTTCTGTTTTTCTCATTAAAACTGCCAGTCTGGTGTACTTTAATGCAATTGACCCAAATTCATGGAGGATAGTTGGGGTTTTTTTTTAAGTGCCCCATTGATTTAACATTCATGTCAGTAACAAGAACACTGGAAAATAGTTATAAGCAGGGACCAGATGAACAATTCAAATGACAGACAGAGACACTTAAGCTTGCACCAACCTTATTACATTACAATCAGATGCTGGGTGTTTAATGGATCCCAGGAAACTATATTCACTCTGGAGAAAAATATGGTGGTTTTTTGTGGGTTTTTTTGCATAATATCCAGCCAGTGCTACATCAAAAACCCTAAAGACCATGGTATGTTAAGCTCTCAGAATCATGAAGTCAGGTTATAGGACAGCACATAGGAAGATTCAGAAAGAGTTTAGAAACAATGACTACAAAGAATCATTTGAAATAAAAAGGGCATCTTTTACTATTACCAGCCAAAAAAAAAAAGGATAAAAAGTTCTCCAGCAGAATTAAGGTAGACAGCAAAGAAATGCAAGTCTTATATATCTGTCCACACTTATTATCTGTTTTCCCCAACCTGACACTATATTACAATCACATTACGATGCTTACTTCAAAAGAGTTATAATTTGTCAGGCATCCTTGAGCCTTGGATAATAAGTGGAGTTGGTACGATGTTTCCTAGGGTTTATGTAATTTCATTTCTCAGTTATAAATATTGTTCAAGAAAGGAGGTTGAAAGACAATTTAGAACATACACAGAAAACTAGGAGTATAATTCTAGTTCAGTGGGGGAGAAGGAAAGCTTTGGTTTTTCATCAAAATAGTTGCAGTATATTTGTATTTGTTGTATTTATTGTTGAATATAATAAATTTTAATAATTTATTAACAATAATAATTGTTGTATTTTATTATATATTAATTTATATATTAATATATATTATTAATATATTAATATTATATATTAACAATAATAATTGTTGTATTTGTTGAATATAATAAATATAGCTTAACCAGGTGGTTCAGTGGCTAGTGCATGAACTGGGCTTGGAGTCCAGAAGACCTGTGATTGAATCTCACACCTGTCACCTTACTGTGTAACAGTGGACAAGTCACCTAGAGTCACTGAACCTCAGTGTCCTCATCTGTAAAATGATAAATATAATAATGAATGTAGAATCTACTTCACACAGTTCAAATAAAGCCTCAGTGACTCCCCATTGCCTTTAGGATAAAATATAATTTCTCTCTTTGGCACTTAAATCTCTTTATAATATTGAGTCTAGTCTATCTTTTTTTAGACTGATTATACTTTATTCCTCATTACATATTCTATGCTCCAGCCAAACTGGCAAACTTACCATTTTCCATACATGACATTCTGCCTCCTGCCTCTGTACTCCCTCCCCTGTCCTCTGCCCTAGAATTCTCTCCCTCATCACTCCCACTCCTTGCAACCCCAGCTTTTGTCAAAGCTTAGTTCAAAGGTTACCTCCCTGAATTGACCTTCCTTGGGTCCCCTACTGGCTAGGCAAATCTCTATGTCCTTATTTTGTATATAGCCTGTCTGTACCTATGCCTGAACATCGTATATAGTGCTAGTAGAATGTAAGCTCCTTGTGGGGTAGGTACTGTCTTACTTTTATATTTGTATCCCTAGTGTATAGCACAGTACTTGATATACAATAGGTGCTTAATAAATGCTTGCTGATTGATTAAAATGAAATAAATGAAAAGTGCTTGAAAGTTCTATGTTGTTATATATGCATTATTATTCTTATTTAGTTCACAGTCTTACTGACTTCAAGTATAATGCTTTCACCTTTCCAAAAATAAAACACAGTCCTCATTTCAATGAAAAGAGATAGATTTAGTAAACAGTTGTCAACTTCCTCCCTTTGCTATTTGAAAGACTAAATGCAGAGTGGGTGAAAATGTGTAAGAACAAAGGAGCAAAGTCATAAGCATTCTGGCAGCTTCACAATAACAACAACAACAGCCAGAATTTATATAGTGCTTTAAAATCTGCAAAACAATTTACAGATATTATCTTATATCACAACAACCCTGGGAGATGGATGCTATTATTAACTTTACCTCACAGCCGAGAAAGCTAGACAGACAAAGGCTAAGTGACTTGCCCAGGGTCATAGAACTAGTTAGTATTTTAGGCTAGATTTGAATTCAGGTCTTCTTGACTCCAGGTTCAATATCCCATCCACTGTGCCACCCACCTTACAATTTAGGGAGGCAAAACAGAATTTTGACGAGATACTCAAAAGATATATACAAACAGTATATTTGTTCAGTCATTCAGTCGTGTCTGACCCTTCATTATCCTGTGGACCATATCACACCATTACTGTCCATGAGATTTTCTTGGCAAAGATACTATAGTGGCTTGTTATTTCTTTCTCCAGAGAATTAAGGCAAACCGAGATAAGGGACTTACCCAAGGTAATATAGCTCATAAGTATCTGAGACCCAATTTGAACTCAGGTCTTCCTGACTTAAGACTTGACTCTCTATCCCTGAACCATCTAAGCTGCCTCCTATACAGCTTATAGTAGGTAACTAATAATTTTTTCCTTCTTTAATTATACTGCCTTGAGGTATGCAAAACACTTTACATACATCATGTCATTGGAGAAGGCCAGTGTAGCGGAAAGTATTCTGAATTTGGAATCAGAAGACTTGTGTTCAAGTCCCAACTCTGCCTTTTACTCTGACCTTGGACAAATCACTTAACCTCAATGTCTTCATCTTTAAAATGAGATATTTGGACTAAATGAAATCTAAGTTATCTTCCAATTAAAAATCTATTATTCTACAATACTCATAACAATTTTAGGAAATGAGTACAATTATAAATCTCCATTTTACAGATAAGGAAACAGGCTCAGAGAAATGAAGTGACTTTGCCAGGATCACAAAACTGATAAGAGTCAGAAGTGTCATATTTAGCTAGTAGTTCTAACTACAAATCTAAAGTTCTAACCACAGTTCTCTAACTACAAATCTACCATCCGATACTGTCTGTCTTTTAAACTAATCTCACTACTGATGAAAAACATCTGCATGAGAGTAAAACTATCATGCTTTCTCTCTTAGGAATTCTGAACCCTCCTTAACAAGAAAGCTTTTATAGATTGCAACAAAAGTTTGGGCGGTCAGTCCATAAACATTCATTAAGCTTCTACCATGTGCCAGGCATTTACTAAATGCTGGAGATACAAAGAAGACAGAAGACAGTCCCTGCTCTCAGTAAGTCTATTTGGAACCAGAATTGAAGGCTAATGTGGTCACAGCATCATAGATCTAGAATCAGAAGGCGTTTAATTCAAGCCCTCATTTCACAGATGAGAAAACTGAGACCTGGGGGAGGATAGGGAACTTGTCTAAGGTCACGTAGGTACTAAGCTTCTGAAGCACTATTTGAACCCAGGGCTTTCCCCTACACCACTCATTCATGTGTTCATATTATTTCTCCATAGGTGACTTCTCATGGAGAGAGAAGGAGGTAGGTCCCATGGAAATACTCAGTTCATTGGTGTGGCAGAGGCTGAAAAAGTTGCCTGGCCAGAGCAATATATCAAAAATATTTCTATGGCTCTCTTATTTGTTACTGCTACAAAGTGATCAGAGCCGTTCTCTTTCCAGGGCAGCTTCTCTTTCAATCTTTTTACATCCAGCAGAGCAAATTCATGGAGCGGCAGCATGATACAGAAATTAAGAAGCCCAGTAAAGACAAATACCCAGATTAAAACTGGAGTGCCGTAAGTTGTCTTCAGGAAAATGCACAAATGAAACTTACTTTTCCAATCTGGTCACTGAAGACAGAGTTGAGCTTTCCTGTGAAGGTTGTAGAAGAAATAATCCATTCCAGTCAACCCTCTTGGCAGCAAAACCACAAAGACCTAATGCTGTTTTCTTGACAAATCTCACAGAACATCCCTACAGGGATTTCACCTTGCAACAGTATCAAATGTATGTTACACAAAGACTAATTGGAATTAGAGAAAGTCAAACATCTGATTCAAGGCATGTACTTGGCCCTCCCTAAAGGCTGGGGTAAAGAGTTCCATCTTTTAATAGAGGAACATTGCAAAATGGTCATTGACAGTAGGCTAGGCACTCCCCCCTAACACCCCTCCCCACACACACTGAAACACAGGAGAGACGTATCAGATAAGTACTGAATAGTCTGGATGGCTGAACAAAAGGAGCCCCTCCTGGGCTTGCTGCCTTTGAAGCAAATGATTATAGTTCTAGTTTAAAAGTCAGACTGGTTTAAAAAAAATACATCTGAGCTAATTGGGACAGTTGGGTGTTGAAAAATTATTCAGAGGAACCACTTCCATAATGATTGTCTGACAAGAAAATCTCCTGGGGTTTATTTCAAACTGACCATGCTATTCCACAGGATAGTCCATAGGACAATAATAAATCCACTTGAGAACTAGAGGAAGGGTATAGCTCACTTTTCTCCTGGCTGTGCATGGGAATAGATAATAAAGGGTGACACTAATACTGAGAAATTGATTCACAAAAGATATGGAGTATTAAAAAAAATCCACGTGAGTAATAAGTAGCTGACATCATATTTAGTCCTCATGCTCTCTCTTTAGTATTTAAAATGTGTGTGTGCACGTGTGTGTGTGTGTGTGTGTGTGTGTGTGTGTGTGTGTGTGTGTGTAGAGCTATCCTTATGCCTTCCCTTCGGCAGCTGGGAGGAGCAAGTGTGGCAAAGACCATAGCTTTACAAATATGGAAATAATCATTCATTTCCAGCTGTTAGTAAAACTATACCTAACCTTTAGGATATTCCTCTTTGGATGGTTCTTCTAGGTTTCTCCCTTACAATGAAAATATGGTCATCAAATATGATAACTACAGGGGCTGCTAGCTAATTGGGAGCAGAATTTCTTTACACAATCTCATAGTGAGCTTACTTACTTTATAGTCATATTGAATACCAGTTGTAGAGTTTTGGAACAAATTTTTTCAACAGATTTTTTTTTTTAAAGTATGGATTTTGTATCATGTGGCAGAAAGAGACAGACAGACATCATGAGGTACTAGGTCTTGAATTAAATTACTGAAGTCATACTTGCACAGGCATCACCAATCCCCATTTTCATTTATTTTTGAGATAAAAAAAAAATAGTGCAAATATCTTGGAGAATTGGTGGCAGAAATGGGGGGGGGGGGATGTTTTTGTTTTGTTTTTTTTTACTTTTTTTTCTTCTTCAGATGGTTTGACTCAAAGGCATGGGTACAGTGTAATCTATTTTTTATGTCTGGGAATGTCCATTCTATTCTTTATGCCAGCTATTCATCTGATGGTCATAGGGTAAGATTTTTAAAAATCCATCCTTCTATCCCATTTTTGTATTCCCCCTTAAAGAGAAAGAGATATGAAAACACTGAAGGGAGGAGGGGTAACTGAATATGATTATAAGAGTGGCACATTCCTATAAGAATAATGTCAAGGAAATCTAAAGACCAGATGAGCTATCGTTTGCAGTAAATTCTGAGGGTGACAGAAAGGGCATTTTGAGGTATGCTGGAGCTCAATAATCAGATCAAAGAAAGCCTATGGCCACCATGTGTGGGAAAGTGAAATGATGGATAATAGGTGACGGAAAGGAGGAAGACCCATTCACTTTCTATTGTGTCTGTGTTTACCAAGGGGAATGATCTTTAGACCAGAAAGAATATGGCAAAAGTGGTACACAGAGAATTAAAGCTGAAGATAAATAATAAGATGGTTGGATTGCACCTACATTCAATAAATTAAGGTCAAGACTAACATTGATAGACTGGGCTCCTCTTAGTAATGCAAAAGGGAAAGAGATATCCACATCCAGAGAAAGAACTACAGAGTCTGTATACAGACTGAAGCAAACTGCTTGCTCTCTCTCATTTTGTTTTGTTTTGTTTTCTCTTTCTCATTGTTCACTCCATTAGTTATAATCCTTCTTCACAACCCGACATGTTTAACGTGAAGGTATATGTAGATCCTATATTTGATTGGATTCTGCCATGGGGGTTGGGGGGAAGGGGGAAGGAGAAAATTTGAAACTCAAGGGATTGTGGAACTGAATGTTATAAACTAAAAGTAAATAAATAAATTAAAAAATTAAAAATAAAAAAAAATTTAAAAATAAATCAATTAATTAAGGTCAATTGGCCCAGATCAACCATATTCCCTGTGCTCAAAAATCTTTCAGGTTGCTGAACTGCAGAGGAATCAGAGCTAATGGGAGCTACCCTATGGGATGGGAAAATGCTCAATTTCCTTAAATGATAAGGAAATGGATTCTTCAAACTCTATATAGACTGGTTAATTTTACTTTGATTTCTAGTAGGTTATTAAATGGTTGTTTCATGACTACTGAAAAAAGAAAGGTACCATCACTACTAGCCAGCATTAGTTCAATTCAGTCATATTAGACTTTCTTTTCTTCCCTCCTTCCTTCCTTCCTTTTTTTCTTAATTTCTTTTTGATAGGATTGTTAAGTAGAAGCTTAATAGGTATTTGTTTAATTGAACCTTTGTTCTTAAAAACAGTTCCATATTTCTAGCTCACACCATTGCCTCTCATCCCTGGATCTCCAGACTCACAACTTATCACCCTACTCCTTTTGGATCTCCTTCTTCCCCTCTCCCATCATATTGCCTCTGGAAAAGTAGTCCCAGAGACAACAAATATTTTTTGAGCTTCTTCTACAAAGTTGAACAAGGCATTATCCCTGACCTCAAGAGATGGTAACATTATTGGTTACCTTGTAGAGAATAGAAAGGAGCTAGTAGGACAGATAAGATGTACACAAGAACTAAGATAAGCACTGACTGTGAAAGTTTAACAAGAATTGAACAATGCTATCAGGAGAGATGGTTCCTTCTTGGAGGGGGTGGGGTGGGAGGCAGGGGAAAGTGGCTAATCAGGGAGTTTCACAGGAAGGGAATTGACCTTGACCTCGAAGAATAGGATAGGTAAGTGGGTGGGCAGCAATTAAATGGACCAAACTGCTGGGCTAAGGGCATTACACCTAACTCATATAAGTAGGAAAATGAAGGATGGATTTGGAGAATATCAAGTAATTCAGCTTGAGAGGAGAATGACACAAGTGAGTTGGGCAGGTTGCATCACATTGTGAAGGGCCTTGAAGGGTAGTCCTTATTTTTAAAGTAGGCGTTGGAGAACAGAGTGTCCCAGTGGGGTGAAAGGATCTAAACTATGCTTTAGGAATATGGTGACAGTGTGTTCAGATCAACCAGGGAGAAAAGATACTGAAGGCCTAAATACTGTTTCAACTGCCCAAGTGAAAGGGAATGAGGTCCTGAACCAGGGTGATGTCACTGACAGTGAGGAGGATCATGGATTTAAAGCTAGAACAGACATTTACAGGTCATCTAGTGCAATCCCAGCAACTTACAGACGAGAAAATTAAAACCCAGAGAGATTAACCTAAGGTCATATATGTAGTAAGTGGGAGAGCTAGGATTTGAACACAGGTCCTCTAGTAAGAAACAAGAGAAACACTGGAGGTAAAATCAAAAAAGGCTTGGAGACTGCATGAAAGAAACTAGAAGGCAAAAGTAACAGTGAGTCATGACCAAGTCCTGACATTTCTCCCTTTTGGATCTGTTCCTTTTTTTCTTTTTAATTCTTTTTTAAACTAAGCATTTAAGTAATTTTTTTCCCTCTCCCTTCCATGCCTCCCATTGAGAAAAAAAAAGAGAAAGAAAATCAAAACCTTTGTAACAAATATGCATTGTCAAAGCAAAACAAATGATCTTTTCTGTTCAAACAGCCATGCCCATTTCTGATCTGGCGTTTAGAACATGGGAACTAATTCTGATTTGTGACCTCACTTCAGACTTTCCCCCTCTCCAGGATATCTTGCATACAAGTCGACTCAATTCAATAGTCATTTTAAAGTGCCTCCAATGTGTCAGAATCTGTGCTAGGGGCTAGCAAGACATAGACAAAGATTAAATAATTCCTGCCCTCAAGAGGCTTACATTGTGTTGGGGGAAAATGACATGTACATCAATCAGTCAATATAAATGTATTTTTAAAAAATAAATATAAAGTTATTTCAGGGTACTAGCAACTGGGGAGATCAGGAAAGACTGCCTGTAGGAGGTAGCACTTGGGTTGAGGCTTGTAGAAAGCAAAGGGTTCTTAGGGACACAAGTGAGGAAGGCGGGCATTCCAAGCTTGGGGCCACCTATACAAGGCTTATCCCTGCCCTCAAGGAGTGTGACCAACCTATATTGGTCTTCATGAGAATTACTGCCTTATCCACAGAGATGGAAAATGGAATGTAGTGTGTGGGGAACATAATGTGTGAGCAGAAGAATGTTCAGTGAGTCTGGAGAAGGATGCTGGGAACAGATGATGAAGAGTTTAAAGGTCAAACAGAAGCATTTGCGTTTTGTCCTAAGGGCTGAATGAAATAATTGGAACTTCTTGAGCAAGAGGGGAAAGGGGGAATCTTGTGATCAGACCTATGATTTAGGAATATCCTGACTATGTACAGAATAGACTAGAGAGTGGAGAAATTTGAGGTGGTAAGGTCAATTAGGAGGAAGATGCAATAATCCTGGTGAAAACTTGAATTTGGTCATGTAAGTGGAGAGAAGTGATGTAATGATTGCAATAAATGTTAAGATATAATCAACAAAATTTGGCAACTTACTAGATATAAATGTTGAAAGGGAATGAAGAATCAAGGATGACCAAAGCGGTGAACCCTGGGTAGAAGGATGTTGATATCCTCAAAAGAAATAGGAAAGTTAGAGAGGGGATTGGGCTTGTGCAGAAAAGATAATGAGTTCTATTTCAGACATGTTGAGTTTAAGAGGTATACATTCAGTTGAAAATGTACCATAGGCAGTTGGTCAGTTGGAATTCAGGAAAGTCTATAGTTGCCATATAAATCTGGGGTTCACCTGAATGTACATTATAATTGAACCCATAGAAGTTGATGATGTCACTGAGAAAGAAGGTGTACAGAATGAAAGGATATGAAACGCCCAAGATAGAGTGAGCAAGACATGTAACAGGCTGAGAACAATGTAGAAAAATGTTTATTGGATACTTTCTCCTGCCTGTATATTTGGACATGAAGAACCAGGACCAGTGTCACAAAAAACCAAGTGCAGGAGAATATCTGGCAAGTGGCTAAAAGAATCAAAAGATGCAGAGAGAAAAAGGAAGACAAGGAGTGACTGAAAGGTCATTTGTACAGAAGAATGGCCTCAGCAAGTCAGTGGACTTGGGTTTGAATCTTGACTTTGCCACTTTCTGCCTTTTGTGACCTTGGCCAAGTTACTTCACCTCTATGGGCCTAAGTTTCCTCATCTGCAAAATGAGGGAGTGACTAATAAGGCCCCTTAAAGCTCCTAGTCTATAACCCTATGGTTTGGCAATTAAAACATCACTGGTTATGTTGTAGAGAATAGTTTCACTTGAGTAATAAGTTTGGAATCAGGTTGGAAACCTCACTAGAGGAGAGAGTAAGGCAAAAAAAAAAAAGCATAGATGGATTTTCCTAGGAGTTTGGTTGTGAAAGGGAGGAGAGATTTAGGACAATACCTTGAGGGGATGCTATGGCAGGTAAAGATTTTTTAAGGATAGGGGGGCTCTTGAGCATGTCTGTAAGTGGAGCAAAAGGAACTAGTAGCTAGGTAGATAAAGAGGAGTAGGAGAAGAGAAAGAGAGAAAGGAAGGGAGGGCGGGAAGAAGGGAACTATGTGTTTGGTGGGGTACGAAGGGGATTGGATGCTTATGAGGATGAGCTGCCAGAAGAAACTGTAGGGGAGGGAATTAAAAATATGAGAGAAGCTGGCCTTGATAATAAGGACCACCTCATCTCAGAAACTGACACAACACAAAGAATTCTCTTTTCAAGTATTGTTTTGATCATGTCACTCCTGTGTGCACAAAGCTACAATTAACCTCAATTTCTCATTGTACCAAATGCAACTTTTTGCCTTTGATACAATGCTTTCAAAAACACCCACAATCTTTCATTGCCCTTCCCCCACCAGCCTCCCCCCTCCCCAACTGTATTCATCTCCTATCACTCTCCATTCCAGCCCAGCAAACCTGGCTAAAGTTCCTGACATGACTTCCATCATCTTCATCACTGGCCATTACTGCCTGACTCAGGAATGATCTTTCCTCTCAATTTCCCTTTTATTGCTGTCAACAAGCATCATTTAAGAATTGGTATTGACCCAGGAAAATAGATAAACCGCAGTTCAATCTTAAACAGTTTCCTTTTCTTTCTTTTATCCCTTAGACAAGATCTGTTTGAGCAGGTTATCATTTCTTTCAGCACTTTCAAGTGGTACCAGGCATGCCTATGAACTGAGAAAGCAACCCAGCATCTTGGAGGCATGTGGCCATGATGAGATAATACACATCTGGCATATAGCAGCTACTGGAAATCAGTAGACACTTGTTTGGTAGCTGAATGTGAGAAAAATCACCTCTAACACAACACAATTATATCAAATGCTATCATAAATTGAATATCTACTTAGTCTTCACAGGAATTAAATTTGTTCATAGCCAAAGGGGACATATCATTTCTGAGACTTTTGTCAGCCAGAAGTTGTCTGAATTCTAGTCTTTTATTTCATTTAAGTAATATTTTCTGTCATTGAATTTCACCATCTTTTTCTCTGAAAATGCTTAAGTCTCTGTGTATACACACACACACACACACACACACACACACACACACACCAAATACTCTGAGAAACATTTATTAAGCAGCTACTATACACAAAGCATTGTACTAGGTTCCAAAGATACAAAATGAAATAAGGATTAAATAAAACATAGTCTCTGTCCTCAGGAAGCTTATAGTCTAATAGGGAGAATAAGACATGTCAAGAAATAGCTATGATATAAGGTAGAAATCCATACAAAGTTCTGTGAAAACGTGTGAGGAGAGATCACTTTAAGCTGATGGGATGAAGGAAGACTTCATGACAGAGGTGGTAACTGAGTCATGCCTCAAAATACAGGAAAGATTTTAAGAGGACATGAGAGAGAAATCTATTTCAACCATGGGACGCAGCATGAACTGAGATAGGAAGGGGCAAGATGAAATGGAATACGGCTAATGGTCCCTTTTGACTAGCATATAGAGTCCATAAAGGGAATTAGTGTTAGAACATTGAAAAATGGTTCTGAAATGAATAGCTAAGGGTCTTAACTAGCACCTTAGAGATCATGTGTTTTATTCAGTATGGATGGGAGCCATTCAGTAGAGAAGTGAAGTGACCAGAATGGCACATTATAAAGTACTCATCTAGCCATATGAAAGATGCATTGGAGAAGAGAGAGGTTGGAGGCAGAAAGACCAGTTAATATATTCTGGGTCAGAGGGGACAAGGTGGTTGGAATCATCAATAGAAAGGTAGAGGGAACAGATAAGAACTCTCAGTACCAAAACTGATAGGACTCAGCAACTGTTTGGATGAGGAAGTGGAGGGAGAGAGAGGAGTCAAAGATGGTTTTAGAATATGTCTATAGACTATACATGTGTATTACTGAACATTACACATAGTGTCAATGACAAGAAACCTTAAAAGATCCTTAGAATGTGCTAAGTACAGACAAAATTATTTTAGTTGTGAAGTCTAGCTTCCTACAAACTGAGATTTGCTTTAAAAATCCTTTTACTTATTTTTAACAATGTAACATATACACAGTCAGTATGGCATAGTAGACAAGGAGCCAGCCTCAATCAAAAGACTCACCACTGACACATCCTGGCCATGTTACCCTGGTAAAATCACTTAACCTCTCAGTCTCCCAAGGCAAATACTTATATTGGTTTCAGAGCATGTCATAGTCTTTGGTAGAGGAGGATTTTCCCATATCAATAAAATCACAGATTTGACACAAACAACAACAAACCAATCAACCCCAAAACATGTCTATGGTCACAATACAGTAAATGTTGGAGGTAGACTTTGAGCCCATGACTCTTAATTCTGAAGCCAGCCATCTACTGCTTCTCTAGGAGACAAATGTCTAAGCAATCTGCATTGAAGGAGGTAGTTCCAAGATCAATGAAATGATCAATCCTTTATATATAAACCCTTTTTTCCAGGACAGTAGATAGTGAAATATCCCTCCCTCTTCTTGGCAGAGAGGCAAAAGCCTAGGAGGGCTGGGTGTTCTATATGTTACCAGAGAGGGTTACTGTTTCACTTGATTTTGTGGAACTCCTGTTTTTCATAAGGGAGGGTTCATGGGGTGGGGAGGTGGGGTGTTGGTAATTATGATGATATCAAAACAAAAGAATTGGTAAAAATTCCTTTAAAAAAAGAATACCATTCTTTATTCACCCTCCTCTCCCTCTCCCCACCCCCACCACCACATCAGAATGACCACTCAAGTGAGATTTGGTTGGAGTCCAATTCTCTATAAGTGCAGCTAGCTGACCCATCTAGCAGACAGAGTGCTGAACCTGGAGTCAGGAGGACCACAGTTCAAATCTAGTCCCAGATACTGCGTGACCCTGGGCAAGTCACTTAACCCTGTTTGCCTCAATTTCCTTATTTGTAAAATGAATTGGAGAAGGAAATGGCAAACCACTTCAGGATCTCTGCCAAGAAAACCCCAAGTAGGGTCACAGAGTTGGGTGTGACTGAAATGAAAAAATCATCACAAATTATGTATACACACAAACACACAATACATGTATACACACAATATACATGTAAACATACATGCATACATACATACATTAATGACAGGTTTTAAATAGTGACTGAAGTCTCTCATGATCCTGTAGAGTACATTTCTAGGATCTATGAGATTTGTGTATAATACCTCCATTGATAATGAGAATCTTTTCGATAGATCTTCAAGAGGAATCACTAGTGGTCCCCACTGGACTAAGGTAGCTTAGCACAGTCTGGTCCAAAGAGAGGTGCAGGGCAGGGCCATGCTGTTAAATGTTTAATAACTGGTTCTCTAGTGGGGAAAATGCACACTCAAGAAACTTTTCAGTTCAATCAGCAGTATTAACATTTTCTCCATCACTTCCTTAGGTCTAGGCAATCAACAAAATGAGTCAAGCCCACCTCTGTAGCATTTGCTGATTTCCGAGGTGTGAAGGCTTGCCTTAGAAATGAACAATTAGCTCTCCCTCTGTCCCAAGCTTGTTGGAGCTGAAACTGAAAAAGAGACTAGATTTCTACATTTGTCAGTCATCGGCAGCCATGAGCCAACACAGCAGTAGAGTCAAAGAGTACACGAACTTGGGTTATAGGAAAGAAAGAAAAAGTCCAGCTGATTTGACTTTTTAAAACCAGGAGTGATTAGCAACTTACACTCTCATAGTGCTTCCAGAGTATTGGGTTTTGAGGATAAGAAGTCAGAGGAATTAGGTTCACATCCCCAGTCCATCACTTACTGCCTGTGTGACCTTGAGCAAGTCATCTAAATCCTCTGGGTCTCAGTTTCCTCATCTGTAAAACTAGGGATCTAGGCTGAATAGTCTTTAAACTTCCTTTTACCCCTAAATCTATGATCCTTTAAACCTAAAGTTTACAAAGAACTTTGCTCACAAGGAGGAAAGACTGTAAAGGCTGAAATCTTCCTTTTTTCTTCTTTTTGCTTGATGGAACAAAGGAGATGGGTCACTGTTCTGGGAAGAGGGCAGAGGGAGTAAAGGTGTACACATTAGATTTAGTTGTAAAAGAACTTAAACATTAAACCAGTCATTCCATTTCCCCTTTTCCCAACCCAATCACATCCATCTGTGTATCCATCAAACATGCAGCACCTGTACTTTAATAAGCATTGCTAGGAGGGAGAAAAGAGGAATTAAATTGGCATTTAATGAATAAGTGGAAAGTAACTTGTGGACAACCCACATACTCCATTGGTATCCACACAATGTCAAGAGACCTGGAGGAAAGCTCTCAGTATGTTTTATGGATCATTTGTGATGAGTTTGAAGGAGTACCTGGATAAGAGTCAGTAAGGAAGGGTGGGCATAGATGAATTGCAATGTGTATCATTGGAAAAAGTCCCAACATTAGTGAGATAAAAGATAGTAATAGCAACAACAACAAGAGCTAGTATTTATACAGTGCCTACTATGTGGCAGACGCTACACTAAGCACCTTAAAAATATTATCTCATTCAATCCTCACAACAACTCTTCAAGGTAGATGCCATTACTGTACCCATTTTACAGATAAGGAAACTGAGGCAAACAGAAGTTAAGTGACTTATCCAGGGTCACATAGCTAATAAGTGTCTGATGATGAATTTGAATTGAGGATTTCCTAACTTCAGGCCCAACCCTCTATCCACTGGCATCCAGCTGCCAACCAACAGATTTTGTTGAATATTAGAATTTGCAAATGAGGTACAGGAAAATTTGGAGAAGGGATTGTAGAGGACCACAGGCCAGTGGGATTCAGACCCTGATGGCTGAATAAACCCTCTCAGTGGAAGAGCCTGATATTGGGCCTAGATGGGTTTCCCACCCCCCAGGAAGGAGCTCAAACACACAGGTGTGAGCATTATATGTCCTCATGATAAGCATGGTATACACCCCCAGCCTGGGAACAAGGAAGTGCACAGTGTCCTCAGGAGAAAACAATTAGGACATGTTCTATAAAAGCCTGTACATGGGGTAATAAAATTGGCTCTACTTTTTACCACTCTTGGAGTCCTGTCTCTTTTGTGCACTTTCTCAGCCTCTGGGTAAGCAACTCTTTTTCAGCCCTGCTGTGGGATGGTAGGGCCCCCCACAAGGGATAAGCTGATGATAGGCAACATTCTATGAAGAACCAGGGGGGAATAAAGAGTTTTAAGGTCAGACAGCACTATTTCAGAGAAATTCAATATTTCAGGACCTCAGAGATATGTAGTATCTTGGAAGAAGGAAATTTTCTAGTACTTGTTTTGTAGGAACACATCAGACTGAATCTCATCCAACCTCATCACCCATAATGGCTAAGGCATTCCTGTTCTTGATTGGGGGGCAGCAGTCCCAGGACATCAGAATCCTAGAAGATTTGTGTCTGAGTTCAGAGAACTCATCAGAAAGCACAGACCCAGTTGAAGAAGAAAGTTTCATGGAGGAGATATGAATGATGATACCATTGGCAGCCATGCATCCACCATTTTTGGTAGTTATGAAGAGAATGATGAAGATAAGAGAGAACCACCAGGGCCTAAAGGCTGTAGGTTCCCCACTCCTACTAGACTCTTTGGGTTACAGTTTCCTAAGTAGGAGGTACCAGCCTCCTTATACTGTACCTTATACTTGGCTATATTTTGGTTCCAGAGACTGTGAAGAAAGGAAACCTGCAATATCTGTTCTATTGGAGGAGAAATGGAAAATTGGTACCAGACCTGAGGTGAATCCCTGAAGGCAAGAACTATAAGAAATCTTACAGTGGGAAGAGTGTTGGCTCTAAGGGCAGAGGACCTGGGTTCAAATCCTACCCCTGATGCTTATTACCTAGGCAACCTTGGCAATCATTTACTCTGTTAGATTCTCCATTTCCTCATTTGTAGAATGAAAAGTTTTGACAAAGGCCTCTGAGATCCCTTCCAGCTCTACAGTCACTCAAAACTAAGTTTTACCACTGGCCATGTGAGTTTCCCCAGGATTTGATTCCTTTTTCACTATCCCCTGCAAGAGACTGCATCCATTTTGTGTGTATGGGAGGCAAAGAAAATTATTCTTTCATCAATTTATTTTTCTTTGTGGGTTACCCTACTTTTTTGTCTTAATTAAATATTGTGCTGTTTCATATGTGGCTTCTATATGGTCTCCATTGAGAAGGAACACTGACATGAGGGCTTGAGCTATATTTGAATAGTTAGGATTACCCAAAACATCCCACATTGAATGAGAGTACTGCACACACTAGTTTGTTGCTAACAAAGATCCATTGTAATTCACATTGAATAGTGAACACTACTCTGGTGTAATAGCTTAACTTTAAAAGGTTTGGAATACTGTTATCTTACTCCCCCCCTCCCAGTCTAGAGAGTCCACTATAATGCAAATACCATATCTCATGGATAATACCAATATATTGACTAGTTCCCATGCTTCCTTAGGCTCCAACTCCACCCCACATCCACTCCACTTTTGGGCGAGGACTCTTTTTCCTGAACTACATGATATGCTCTCTCAAGATCACCTCAAGGTACCAAGACTTTCATTGACAGGTCCAGTACAAAGTGGTAGTTCTAATTCACAATAACCTAAGACAAAATAAGCTAAACAACCCACTAAATTTAATCACTCATACTTAATTAATGTGCCCAAATCCTCTCAGAAAACCTGTTCATAGACATGTTCACAACTTCCTCAAAGAAGGCTAATCTGATCAATCAATCCTCTACCTGGCAAACATCCATTTAAAAATATTCATATAGTTCACACTTTTATACAGTGCTTTTATAAATTTTATAGGCTAATGGAAAGGATTTCTTGAATTCCAATGACTTGGAAGTAATGTTGCCATTGATGTTCAGGACACAGGGTTAAGTTGTTTGTTCAGTGAGGGCCCAGTTAAAGTTACTTAAATTTGTATGTGCTTTGTTTTAAGCACTTTCCCAGTGTTATCTCCTTGACATAGATTTCTTATTTTCTAATTCATATTTTAAACCAACAGGTCATTAGATGGCCATCTTGTGCCTTCTAGAATGAACATTCTAATCAGCATAAATGTGACACATTGGACTAGTTGAACCTTTTATTTTTTTAAAGATATTTTTCTATGTCTTTGTAAAAGAGTCCACTAATTTCTGTCAGCACTACTTATGAATCAAATGCTGATAAAATAGAATATGTTATTCACCCTCAGAGGGAAAAAACTGGGGAATCATACTATAAGAAACTTCCTGATACTATAAATAAAAATAGCACTTATAGAATGCTTTAAGATTTGCAAAGCATTTTACCTATGTTATCTCTTTTGATCCCTGAACAACTCTGGGAGGTAGGTGACATTATTATTCCCATTTTAGAGATGAGAAAATCAACACAGACCAAGAGGTTACATGATTTGCCCTTTGTCACATAACTAGTAAGTATCTAAGGTTAGATTTGAACACATCTCTCTGATTCCAAGTCTGGTGCTTTACTGTAATGGTAATAGAATTTGGAGATGCCCCTGTATTGGCTTGGTTTTTGGGCTGAGCTTTAAAACCCAGAGCTTGTGAATCCCACTTGTGGGATGGACTTGTTGACATGAAGAGAGAGGGCTGAACTGGGAGGACTGTGAATTGAGAGAGAGGCCCAAGCTTAGAGAAGGCCAGAAGGACTTTTGGGAGAGCAGTATCCAGTATCGTGGATCTTGAGTTGCTGAGAGAAAGAATGCTGAGAGCCCATTGGAGCTGCCCAGGACTTTTGAGAACCGCCACCCGGAGCTGCCAAGAACTGAGAAGGCATGGCTGTGATGTATTTTGTCTGTCTGTTTTGATGTTGTTTTGCCAGATTCACCTGCTGGTAAAGGACAGTGCTGCTCTTGTAGAGGTCCTGGAACCTTGCTGTTGGTTCAGAAGCCCTGAAGGAGGATTTTCTGTCCATCCCAAAGAACTGTAAAACAAACAACTGTTTACAGAAATCCTGGAAGAGGGCCTTGCTGATGTTTTTAGGGGTTCTGGGACTGTTCTATAGGCAGAGAGTGACTTGAGGACACTGACTGTGGCTTTGTTGAGCCTTGTCTCCCCAGGAACTGAGATTGCTGAGGACTTGCCTAAAGTGAAGATGAAAGAAGGACTTTTCCTTGGGTATTCTATGCTGAGTTTAAATTTGTTGTAACTTAAGGGTGGATGGCCTTTTGTGTTCTCCTGCCCCTTTTAATATTCAGGAGTGGGAAGCCTTTGAGTTTTCTTTGTGCTCTGTGATTGACCAAATGAATGTACTTTGTTTATGGTTGGAGACTAATCTCCATTTGAGAGGAGAGACTTTGTTGACTGACTAAATGTACTGCCCAGGAGTGGGCTACTTTGACTAATGTACTGGCCAGGGGTGGGATACTTGGACCTTGATACTTCACAATTGAATTGAGAACTTACTTCCTAAATGAACAAATTACATTGTATTTTGACTTTCTCTGTTCTGTGAATGTTTGCTGAATAAATAGGGTTTGCTATGCTGGTAATCTGAACCTTGAAAGTTGCCTTTGCTTGGCATTACATTCACCCACCATGCTATCTAGCTGTCTTTAATATGTGTTACATCATCAAGGTGAGATACTTCCTCAATGATGCAGATCACAACCCATTCATGTCTACCTACATGGGAACATGCATGGCCAGCCAGTTGTTGCTACCTACTCTGTGTAACTCTATATGCATTGTCTCCTCCATGAAAAGATGAGCTTCACTAAGGTAGGGACTGAGTGTCTTACTTTTTATTTTTATCTCCAGTACTCTGTGATAGTATGTGTGTAATAAATGCCTTATTAATTAATTCTCCTCGGTATTCTCTTATAAGTCACCCACAGGAAATTCATAGAACTTTAGAGCTAAAAGAGACTTTCTTCCTATGAGAGAGGTGAAAGAGGATTAAGAGACAGAAAGCATCTGAGTGATAGGAGATGGGGATGAGGGGAGATGAAGGGGCTCATAGCAAATGGTCTTTACCTTTTTTCTGTAAAATATGAAGCAGAGTTCTCAACTAAGAGAATGGGGATACAGGGAGCCATGGGAGGTTTGAGGAGGGATGAAAAGGTTTAAAAGAGCTCCTGTGGAGTGTGGGAAAGTGAGTAAATAAGGAAGACATACAAGGATTGCCTAGCAGCAGTGAGGGCCCAGTTAAAGTTGCTTAAATTTGTATGTGCTTTGTTTTAAGCTCTTTCCCAGTATTATCTCCTTTGATCCTCATGACAACCCTTGGAGGTAAGTGCTATTTTTATTTTCATTTTACAGATGATAATACTGAGGTAGGCAGAGGTTAAGTGACTTACCCAGGGTCCCACAGCTAATAATTGCTGAGACTGGATTTGAATATAATTCTTTCTAACCTCAGGTCCTCTGTTCTATCCACTGTGCCACCCAGCTGCCCCACCTTTTTTTTTTTTCAAAAATGAGAAGGTTGAAATAGACAATCCTTATAGTCTTTTCCATCCCAAAGAACTGGACTAAAAGCCCTTCAGTGAGGAGGGAAAAAGTGAAGGAAGGACAGAAAGAGGGAGGGGGGGAAGAAAGAAAGAAGGAGGAAAAGAAAGAAAAATAGAAATGAAATAGAAAGTTAAATGTCAGAATATGTTAGTAAGTTATATGTGTGTCCTGACTCACCTGAAAAATGGAAAATTTGCTTATGTGGCAGGTATTATGATGTAGTGAAAAGCCTATTGGATTTAGAGTCAGAAGCTTGAATCCTAGGCACGCTTCTTACTACTTGTGTGTCTTTGAGAAATTCTTTCTTCTCTTCTCCCTGGGCTTCAGTTTCCTCATCTGTAAAGTGAGGGAACTGAGACCTCTAAGATCTTTCCAGTTTGAAATCCTTTGAAACCTAAGCTTTCTCATAAAGTTTGTGTTTAGTAAGAAGCCGGGGGAAAACAGCCTCCAATTAAGCAAACAAAAAAGAGATTTTTCATCTAGGAAAACCAAACCTGTACAAAGCATACTGTAGATGAACTGTTTTTTAAAAAATCAGCAAGAAACAAAGTCCACTTATGTGCAGCCTCTCAGCATACATACACTCAACTTTTGTCCTCAGTGACCTTGGCAGCGTAAATGGCATGACAGCTGTCCCTGACATGACTGATAGGACAGGAGGCAAGAGAACCTAGTCAGTTCAAAGAAAAATAAATAAACCAGTGAACTAATCTACTTTTTTTTGTCTGTGACTGATTAGCCCAATAGGTAGAACACATGTGAATAAGGACAAGTCTGAGGTTCAGTTCATAAAGAATATTTGACTCTTTCTCCCACTGTGGTATCATGGAACCATCCCACGTCTGGAGTCAGGAGGACCTGGGTTCAGATCCAGATTCTGCCACGCAGTGTAACCTTGAGTAGGCCACTTAACTATGCCAGGCCCTGGTTTTCTTCCCTGTGCTATGAGGGTGATGAACTAAACCAACATCTCAATTTCAGTTCAGCTCAAACTCTGCAATACTCTATAGAGCTGATTACAAGCTCCTTTATCATTCTCTTTCTCCCCCTTCCCTTCTCTCCCCCAGCAATCTATAGCAATTTCACAAATGCATAGGTTATAAGGGGCTTTACATAAGGGAACAAAACTGGAGCACTGCAAATCCAACCATACTTCTGGGGAAAAAATAATTCAATATTGTGTATTGAATTACTGACTTGAGTATTGAACTACTGGCAATGGGTCAGAAACATAATCTTCATATATAACCTTTCTGTCCTCAGTTTCTCATCTGTGAAATGGAAGGGTTGGATTCCATGACCTCCAAAGTCCATTACAGTTCAAAATCTTTAGTTCCATGATCCTGTGAAAATATAGGCCACCCTTTGAGGCAAGTACCATTGCCATGACTCTTCCTAATCAGTTATTTTAATTTTTTTTTTATCTCTTTCAGATTAATGTAATATGATGGGGGAGGGGGAGAATCTCCTTCTGCTCTTTAAATAGAGAAATCAGATAGAAGACAAAAGCAGCAGGAAGAACTTCCAGAAGAGATACCAATTCTCTATTTTTTATCCAAGACTTGCTGTGATTGGTTCTATGCCATCTCTAAACAGGCGATTTGGAGACTCTTGCCAATGATGGGATTCTTTTTGTTTGCACTCAGCATTCCTTCTTTAATTTCCATGTCTTTTCAAAGGCTGAACCCTGTCTTTGAACATCATGCAATCTTTTTAGTGAAATCTATATCATTTCCAAAGAGAATGCCCTAACCATCCACAAGGGAAAAAAAAAGGGGATGAAAGGCACATTATTCATCTTATTACCTATAACTTGAAAGGAACTCCATTACATTTAGTCAATGAATGAATAAACATTAATCAAGCACTTAAGTGCCAAGCACTATGCTAGACCATCAGAACATATTTTGAATTAGTGCTGCAAGATGGACATTTAACTGGCCCCAAAATTGATTAGGAAGAGATTGGAGGAAGGAAGGAAAAAAAGAAGGAAGGATGGAAAGAAAGAAGAAAGTAAGGAAAAGGAAGAAAAAGAAAGGAAAGAAAGAAGGAAAAAAAGAAAAAAGGGAAGGCCAGAGGAAGGAAGAAAGGAAGGGAGGAAGGAAGGAAGGAAACAAGGATACATAAGAGGGAGTTAAAAGTAGGGTGAGAAGAAAAGAGGAATGGTTTTGAAGTCAGAAGACAGGAATAGGGTGGGGAGAAGAAGATTGGCCTGGGAGCCCTCTACATAATGGAGATTCCCAGATGTAGAAAATTGCATGTTAGTGATCCACAAAAGCCCATCTTTCTAACATCAACAATCTCCCAGTGGTATTTGAATATAATGGAGAATCATGGAATACCACCATTTCAAAAGAGAGTTCCTAGTAACCCAAAGGACAATGGCAAACCCCATGGATGTTGAAATAGAGTGCAGTACATTACCAATCAATGATAACTTGTGGGTGAGTAGTGGAGTAAAGACATCATTGAATGCATGTATTGTGGAAAAGCAGGTGAATTGGTAATGCCACAAGAATAAAAGATTGAAGATGGGTAGCCTTGGAGGAATGCTGACACCTCAAGAAAGTTAAAAATGAAAACAAACAAACAAATATCAACATAGGAAGGAATCCAATGCTTCATGGTAGGTCTTCTATGGAAGATTTAAGAAAAGAATCATAGATGATGATAAGAAGGTTTGGAGGGGCTGTTATCTGTTTCAAGGGAGGCAGCTCTCCCACATGATGAGATCATAGAACTGCTTAAGTGAGTCTTCTCTCCTCCTACCAGATTTGAAGTTTGCATAATGTAAGGAACATATCTTAGCATTGTAGCCTCCTCCTACCTAGTACAATGGCTCAAACATAGTGGGCACATGATAAATGTGTGTTGAAATTATTTAAGGTTGTGGCTCAGTGCCACCACCATAAACACAGAAAAGCAAAATGTGTGTTTTCTCTGCCTTCTTTTTGCCCCAAATTCACAAATTCATTCATTAGAAGGGAACATAGGACTCTAGCAATTCATTCCCCTGGAAGATTACAACAAAATCCTCCTATAATGGCTCTCTCCCCAGGAACCTCTGAACTTACTATTGCCCCAGAGAGTCTGTTAGTGTCAGATAAAGCCAGAGGAATCTTCCACTCCTGCAGGCAACCCCACCTACTGTGAGAATTTGTTTTCTTAGTGTGCATGGACAGATCCAGCTCAGTTTTCAGGTTAAGTCAAAGAACTTGGTAAATAAAAAGAAAAGATATACAAAACACCCTAAAGCTCACATCAAAGGACTTAATTCAATTTCAGTTTCCCTCCCTCTTTAAAAACAAAAATGTTCAAAACCACACTGCCTCAAAGGCAGGAACTGGATTAAATCCATTAAAAAATTTTTTTTAATTTCAAAGCCAAGCATAGGGGAGAAAAATGAAGACAATCCGTAATCCAAGCAGGGAAACCATGGGCATAAACAACATTCATCAGCTTTCCATTCTTTAACAAGAATGATGACCAGTTTTCTTCTTCTAGTCAACTCTGAGAAGCCATGGGACCACCAAGAGGCAGTGTAGAGAGCCTTCATTTTGGAACTAGAGGATCTGGATTTGAATCCCAGATCTGCTTTTACTTTTACTACCTATATGGGTGACCACAAAGGTTCCCCTAACCCCATCCCAAAGCTCTAGATTTTATGACATACTTACACTGCCTGTGTCACAGTCTGTGAATGGTACAAGTGGTAACTGGTGGAAAGGTTACCGGACACAAGCCAGGGATTGAGGGAGTTGGTATCCCTCTTCTCAGTATCAAACAGCACCTTGTCATTCTCTGCCTCATCTGGACATTCCATTTGGCAGCCAGTCTGCACAACTGCTGTGATGCTCCCATCCCAATCTCAGTGGAATTTAGGGGAATAAGGGTGTGAAACTCAAATGTTTGCAGGGATTTTTTTTTTTTTTGGCTTATCTCTCACTACTAATGGCTGTCCAGAGAGATAAAATCTAGAAGGCCTTACTTTCTGGTGGATCATTGAATGATTTAAGCAAAACATCTATATCTAATCAGACCAAATTTGTGTTAGTGCATTAGATTATTCTCTCCCCCACCAAAGACACAAGAAGTCCCTATAAACCCAAATAAATAATTTAGAATACAAATAGCAACTGGTAGATATCTAGAAAGCAAGGGGACTTTTCAGTCCTTGCTGTGGGGATGGAGGAGGGGTAGGAAGGAAACACATCAGAAATTGTATATTCAATCTTGCTAACCAAACTACTGATAGGAAGATTTCATGCCTTGAACAAGGGATCATAGAAACAACTTATACTTATTGTTTTGTGCCTTTTCCATATGAAGAGAAATAAATAAAAAGAGTGTCTACATCTCAGCTAATTTCAATCAACAGGCTATAACATTCATCAGTGATCAGCCAGCGGGCTGATATGTGTTTTGACACTTCCTTTCTGAACTTAATATTTGCTTGGTGAATGAATGACATATTCAACAGGCAATATAAGCACCATTTCTGGGCCTGGTGGGCTAGGAAAAGGTGGTCTTAAAAACACCCTAAGAAATACAGGTCCTTCCTTTTATTATTATTATTATTATTATTATTATTATTGCTAAAAATAATAATGATACCTAGCATTTACATAGGACCTATTATGTGCCAGGAACTGTGCTAAATGCTTTAAAATATTATTATCTCATTTGATCCTCATAACAACTCTGAGAAGAGGATGCTATCATCCCCATTTTACAGCTGAGGAAACTGAAGTTAAGTGACTTGCCCAAGGTCACATAGTGTCTAAGTGTCTAAGGCCAGGTTTGAACACAAATCTTCCTAATTTCAGGTCCAGGGATATATCCACAGTACCACGTAGCTATCTCTGTAGAAAGATGGGTGTGGAATATTACACACACTGGGACACACATGATTTCTGAGTTAGTTGGTTTTACTTAACATATTTTCTTTGTTACAAGGAAAAGTTCAGTGTCAGGGGAACATTCAGAAATTACTGGTACAAAAAAAGTTATACTATATGACCATGATCAAGTTACTTGACCTCTCTGGGTCTGATTTTCCATTG
Organism: Pseudochirops corinnae; assembly: GCA_028646515.1. Classification (NCBI taxonomy): domain Eukaryota; kingdom Metazoa; phylum Chordata; class Mammalia; order Diprotodontia; family Pseudocheiridae; genus Pseudochirops; species Pseudochirops corinnae. The sequence continues at coordinate 499,052,228 of CM053585.1, forward strand.
GTAAAATGGGAATACTTCTATGATCTGCTTCACATAGTAGGATGTATGGGGTATTCAGAGAAGACTAATATCTCTGGTGTGAGTGCTTGCTGAGCCCTTTTCAGGGCTGCTCATTTACCTTTGGTGTCTATCACCCAGCTCTCACCTGTGACTCTAAGAAGCTCCACAACAAACACACCCTGGTAAAAATCATCTCAGCAGGTGGGCTAATGTAGGTTACAGGTAACTGACAGGCCTCAAACTCATCAGTGAGTTAGGGGGATGTCTACCGCAAGCATGTGAAGAATTCTCTTGAAGGAATGGGCAGATCAGAACAATTTGTTACAACAGCCATGCAGGTGGCCAAAGAAGGCATTACAGAGTGATTAGAGCTTGGTCAGGCATCAAGGTCATCTTTCCCCGTGCCTAACATAAGACTGTGCTCTATTAAATAGTCACTTACACAGTCTTTATTGAACAGTGGGATTTTTTTAAAATGACCTTCAGAGTTCTGTATTCATTAACTCAACAGATACTGATTGTGTTCCCCCTACTGTCACGTGCAAATTAGCCAAGACAAAGGAAATGAATTTATTGACTTATAAAACCTATTTTTACAACTTTTACGTCTTTAAAAAGGGCTTAATATGCAATGTGTCATCCTTTTGTTTCAGTTGTTTTTTTCATACTATTTGGCACTGAGTTCACAAGATTTCAACACATATTCTTTATTTCTTTATCATGAAACCACACATTTGTTGCATCAGATTTTTAACTGTATCTTTGATGAAACCCATCTTCCCAAGTCTATCTTTCCTTATAACCCACAGGTTTTTTTTAATTTTCTGTTTTTTGGAGGAGGGAAGGCAAAGCAGTTGGGGTTAAGTGACTTGCCCAAGGTCAAATGGCTAGTTAAGTGTCAAGTGTCTGAGGCCACATTTGAACTCAGGACCTCCTGACTTCAGGGTGGTGCTCTATTCACTGTGCCACCTAGCTGTCCCTAGGATTTTAAATAGGGTTTAAATCAGCTGAGTTTCCAGGCCATTGAAGCAGGTTTATCTACATCTCTTACATAAATCTTTTAACCTTTTGTGATTCATACTATGATACAAGATTGAGATAGTTAGAATATCTGCAGTTCTACTGCAATTATACTTGAGAACATATGAATATATTAATCAGAGTTTATCATCCCCTCAGTGAGAACAAGACTTCCATACTCACTAGAAGTAAATAATCCTCAAAACATTTCTGGATGGATGTTTTACAGGCTGATAAAGGTGCCCAGATCTTCTTATGGGTTCACCTGGACTTCTGGTAATGGTTTTGGTATAGCCTTGAATCAAAATACAAGTTTCATTAGTTACTTTTCCCTGACTATCCTTAATATTCCAATCTCTGTTTTGTCATGCTTATGATAAGAATTTTTCTTCATAGCAAGGGTTAGTAGACACTTAAAAAAATTAGTCTTGTTGCTTTTCTGATTTCAAAAATCTCATACCACAGTTTACAAGGATCAGCTCAGACATCTCCAGCTACCAGGTTCCTCTAAAGCAGTGCTTCTCAACCTTCCTAATGCTGCGACCCTTTAATACTGATATGAGGGCATATCTGCATGTGGGTGGAACTGCCTGGAGACTAATAGAGGAGCAGTGTCTCGGTTCCTAAGACCATCAGAAATATGTGTTTTCCCATGGTCTTAGGCGACTCATGTGACCCCTGTGAAAGGGTCATTTGACCCCCAAAGGGGTTGCAACCCACAGGTTGAGAGTCACTGCTCTAAAGATCTTGACTTGTTTTGTGAGGATTAATCAGGTTACTCTGCAGCAACATTTTGTCAATTTTTGTCAATGTTTTTATTTTCAAAACCACTTTGGTACAACTAATCTTGCTTCATTGTGGGCTTGAATTTGTGATCCTTGAAATACCTTCTTTCCCCATACCAACAGTCACTAAGAGTAAGGTGTGATTTTTTTTTTAAAGAGGTAAAATAGAAGTAATATCCACTTGGAAAAGTCACATTTAAAACAGCAAAAGAAAACAATGAAATACATGCATATAGACATGAAGTTCAGAATTCAGCTAATACAGAACTAACTAAAGGTGGGGGAACCTAGCTCAGTTGGGTTTCTTTTTTTTATCAGATGTTTTGAGTTATTTTGGTGTCAACAGAAGGGCATGCATGACCATTGTCACAAAATGAAATTATATTTTAAAAAAAATCATTGTTTATCCCAAGTAATTCCCACATTGCTATAGGTATGAGATACTTACTGGGATTGTGGGGGATTAAAAGACAAAGAGCACCTCTGCTTTCAAGGGGATTACATTCTGGTGTTCAATAAATGGGTTAAATGTTGAATTAATAGATACAATATTAGCACAGGCAAAATCTACTCTTGCCCTGACAGTTGGATGAATTTCATGGTATTAGTGGAAAGAGCACTAGTTTTAGCCTCAGAGGAATTCTGTTTCAATCTTAGCTTTGCTATTTGATACTACTGCAATCACTGGCAAATCATGTAATATTTTTGTGCCTCAGTTTCTCATCTGTAAAATGGTGGTAGCAATGGTCTACATGACTTTTGTCCTACTTCTAAGAAGGCAGAAGTAAAAAGTTTCTTCTACTTCTAAGTCTATAATCCTATGACTTTAGCAAGAAGTATAGACACTGTGGGCAGAGCCAAGATGATGGAGTAAAAGCAGGAACTTGCTTTAGCTCCTGCTCCAACCACGTCCAATATACCTGTAAAAAAATTACTCTAAACAAATTTTAGAGCTACAGAACCCACAAAGTGACAGAGGGAAACAAATCTCCCATCAAAGGCAGCCTGGTAGGCTGACGGGAAGGGTCTATCACACTGGGCTGGGAGCCAAGTGCAGCCCCATGTGAGCTGTGCTGGCCCAGACTCAAGGCCCAAACCGGTCAGAGGAGACTTTAGGAGAGTGAATCACCGGCAGCTGTGGTGGTTTCCAGACTTCTCAACCCGTAAACACCAAAGAGAAAGTAAAAGGTCAGTCAGGAACTCTGTTGGAACTGGGTGAGAGATGAACAAGGTCCAGCCCCTGCCCCTGGGGTGACAGAGGTGCAGGCCACATGGCAGCTGCAACTGCTGCCACGTGGCTGCCTCTGGAACTCCTGCCCTACAGATTGTAGGGGGACCAAGTGACCATTCAGAGGGTAATCACTTTTGTTTTGACCTGCTTGGATCTGGGTTGCAATCTTGGGTGGTGGTCCTGGGGTGAGGAACACTAGTATGCCAGAGCTTGTGGTGGCTATAGAGAAGGTGCCCTCCTCATAGCTCTGACAACAGCTCTGGAAGCAGTTGTGTAAACCCCAGCAATTTGGGGCACAGCCCTTTCTGCTCTGGAAGCAGAGTTATACTGTGGCAAAGAGCTCAAAAGTCAAGTAATTGACTGGCAAGATGAGTAAACAAAGGAAGTGCAATTAGACCATAGAATCCATTTTTTGGGAACAAAGAGGATCAAAACATGGAACCAGAAGAAGACAGCAAAGTCAGAAATCCTGTATCAAAAGCTTCTAAGAAAAATATGAATTAGTCACAGGCCAGGGAGGAGCTCAAGAAGGATTTTGAAAATCAAGTAAGAGAAGTGGGAGGAAAAATTGGGAAAAGAAATGAGAATGATTCAAGAAAATCATGAAAAGTGAGTCAACGGTCTGCTAAAGGAGACCCAAAAAATGCTGAGGAAAATAACACCTTAAAAAATAGACTAACTCAAATGGCAAAAGAGGTCCAAAAAGCCAAAGAGGAGAAGAATGCCTTAAAAAAAAGTATAGACACTCAGAGCCCAGCCACCTTTTGGGGAATAAGGATTAGACTCAGTATTAACCTCTCACACTGAGTATTCCTTCTTCTGGATCAAAGTTCCTCTAGGAATACCATTTGTCCATGGTTTTCATGGGTAGTATATGTATGTGCATGTGTGCCTGATGAAAACAAACAGCCCTGCCCCAGTGCTGTTAAAACTTTTGGTTTGATGGCCACCATTTGTGGAGCCTGGGTATGTTTGACTGATAGGTTGGTCAATAAAATCAATCAAGAAGTATTTGTTAAGCAGTTGCTATGTGCTAGGAATTGTTAGGTGCTAGGGATACAATTTTTTTTTTAAGTCTTTACTCTCAAAGAGCTTATACTTGTTTGGGGGGAGAGGGAGACACTACAAGTACATATATAAGAACATGCAGGATAATACAAAATAAACAGAAGATAGGGAGAAAGACAGTAACTAACAGGGCAAGGAGATCAGGAAAGGCTTTGTGGTCTAGCCCTATTGTTTGAGAATGCTGGAGAAGTTTACAAGCTGTTTTGGCCCACTCAGCTGCTCATTGACCTGTTCTAGTCCACTAACCATTATCCATTTGGGTATCTTACTGTCATCTAATCTCCCTTCCAGAGAGAGACTGTAGAATTTTTAGATGTTTATCTTCTTTGCTAAAGTAAAGACCGATTCTCATTTTCCTCATCCTACAAGGGATGTGGTTAGCAGAGTCATCATGGGCATCTTCTTATTGTTTCATAATGAACTAAGGTCTCCAGGTTTTAACCACATAATTCTAGGGTTGCAGCAAGAAGTGGCCTGCCTTTTATGGTTCCAATTCAGTTATCTTTTGCTATATAGCTGTTATAAGATAAATCAGAGAGGCAGAGAGATAGATGGATAAAAATATCAACAGAGATATATGGATGTAGGGATAGATAGATAGATAGATAGATGATAGGTAGATAGATAGATAGATAGATAGATAGATAGATAGATAGATAGATGATAGATGGATAGATAGACAGAGAGGTAGATAAGTAGGTAGGTAGGTAGGTAGTACATAGATAGATAGATAATACATAGACTGACAGATAGGAAGTAATAGAGAGATAAAGGGAGATGGGGAGAGTATGTCTCTAAGTTTGAGACCAAGCAGTGAGTTTAGGTTAGAAATGCCCACCTGGAAAGATGGAACCTAGAACAAGTTAACAGAACCAGAGTTCTTCCATGACAACTGCCCTAACCAAAGAGTAGTAGCCGGAAGAGACTGGGCGCATTAAATTAGTAAGGGGAGGAGGTTGGGGTGTTGTTTATTCCATAGGTGCAGAAAATAAGTATGTCCTACTTTCTGTGGCTAAATTAAATCATTAAAAATCCAGGGAGGCAGCAATATGGTTATTTTGTAAAAAGACATCTCCTTGGTTTCCGTCTGATGCTCTGCAATATGACAGCTTTGGCATATTTTAAAGATCACTAAATGTAGCTAGGAAGAAAAGTTTCAAAAATAGACGTGATACTGGGCAAGCTTTTAATGGCATAATGGAATTTCTGTTTTAATTTGTCTTTAAAGGAAGTTCCTGTCAAAAAGGGCTGAGAATCCAGTTAAAGATAGGTAGTACCAACACATGGAAAGTGCTAACATCTGATTTCCTTGGAGAAGTGTGGGAGTTAAGAAGGTGGAAAGATGGAAGAGAAAGATTATTTTATCAACTATTTGCATTTCCTCAAGATAGCAATAACTATCTTGTAAACTGTTCAGCTCGTTTAAGGTCAAATTATTTTAGCTCAGAAGAAAAGGCTAAGCATTCTGCAACGTATCCCATCTATCTCAATGAGTCAGAATAGATTCCAGTTCAAGGTATTTGAGAGGCTTATTTGGGAGCAAGAAGAAGAATGGGGCAAAGACACTACCAGGATATCTTCAAATAGTGCAGTCAACTTGAGGAAGGCTTTAGGAGAATGCCAAACACCTCCAAAATACACACCATGACTATCCAACCAAAGGATAAGCTTGAGTGTTCTATAGTGGGAAAGACTCATTAGGGACTCCTGCACAGACGCCTAACATCTCTGACAGTGGCATCATCATTGAATACAAAGAACAATGGCATATGTAATGCACCCCATGCAATGAATAGCTTAATAGTATAGTGTATTAGAGATTTCAAGAACAGAGCATTTTCTTAACTTATGGTAGTTGATGCTGACTGGATAAACAGAATTATAGGAGATTCACTGTGCTAGAAAGAGTATTACCAATCACAAGACTTCATGTGAGTCCCACCTCCCTATTCTGTTTGCTCCATGATCCTGGATAAATCATTTAATTACTTTTGGGGTTTAGTTTCCTCATCTGTCAAATAGGAACAACAGCATTTATCCCACATACCTGACAGGGTTACCTTAAGGACCAGAAAGGCCATGTATTAAAATGCTTTCTTATAAACAATGTACTACATAATTATACACTGCTATTATTCTTGCTGTTATTAATTTCAAAATTCGGCAAGAGACAGAGAGCCAGTAGCTGGATGCTTCCACTAGAAAACAAGAGGAGGCTTTACATTGGTACATATAAGTCTCTCACTTGTAATTCCATCATTTTGACAGAACCTGTGGTTTGACACTCATATTTGTAATTTTGACAGAACTCTTGGATATATTCTATGTCTGACTTCTAAATTTTGTCTGAAATCCTTATTTCATAGATTTCTAGGGCTGGAATAGACCCCCAAACTCATCTATATCAGCCCTTTTATTTTATAGATGAGAAGAGGTTAAGTCAAGGCAAGCTAACATTTATTAAGTAGCATGAGCCAGGCATTATCCTCAGTGCTAAGAATACAAAGATGTACAAAACAAAACCAACCGTACTAATAATCAGCCCCTGCCCTCAAGGAGCTCCTAATCTAATGGAGGCAACTGAACACATTCCTAGAAGAATAATTTAAAATATGCATTTCAGTGAAGTCACTGGGACATAGAAACCAATTTGGCACAAATGTGAGAAACTATAGCTGGTACCTATCAGACTTTACAAAAATAATTGACTGCATTTTCATAGCCCTTTATGGTTTGCAAAGCACTTTACAAACATGATCTAATTTGATCTTTATGACAAGCTTGTAAAGTAAGTATTATTATTAACCTCATTTTACATATGAAGAAACTTCAGGCAGAGGTCAAATGACTTGTTCAAGATCACACAGAGAGTAAATAGTTGAGGACATAATTGAACTCAGGTCTTCCTGACTCTAGGCCAGGTACTCTGTCTCTAGGACTATTTAGATGACTTCTCGGCCTGGTATACAAAGCGTAGGAAGACTGGCAACTGGCTAGAGATCTCTAAGTGTCTGTTTATGGAACCAGCCCATCCTCTTGGCTTTCCTTAACTGACTATGCACAAGTCAAGCAGCTCTAACTCGGCATCTGACAGTAATGCATTCTACTCAGAAATTCTGACCTTGGTCTCTTACCTTATGTCTCCTTTGTCTTGAATTCCTTTGATTCTGGTTATAGATTGATGCTCCAAAGTCATGCCTAAGTATTGACTCCAAAAACTAATCTCAAATATTAGTCTGGACCTTATGGGACCATGATAATGAAAACGTTATCACTGATGCAAGGAGAGCCTTTGTGTGTTATTTTGTCTTCATACCTTAGACCAGGTTAAAATCCTGCTCCAATTAACTACAATTCTAAATTATTTTGTTGTAGTAAAATATTGTTAATTTGGATAATTTTTGCTTAGGAACAAAACAGGCTAACCAGGACCTTGAAAATTTGGTGCTGTACAAACACTGCGATTCTATTGGGACTCAGTTTGTATTGCAAAGTATTTGGCAGGCAGCATCATGTCTATGAAAGATTGCTTAATCTGGAGAAAATATGTCTGCCATCTTATTATCAAAAGGAAAAATGAAGAGGTTTTTCTGATTTCCGTAGCTAGCTATAAAGAACTTGCCAGTCTGGGTTTAAAAGTCAAGTTGAAAAATTATGTAAGCATTTATTAAAGCAAACCTTTGTTGAGTACCTATTAAATGCATACAGACTGGGTAAAGACATAAGATTTATAAGCGCCTTGGTCTTCTTCATGGCGCCAAACTTGAGGTTGTAGAGTTAAATCTCTCTATTCACCCACTTGTTCAAAATAAAAGAGAATTACTTTAGCCCTTTTGGTAATCCCTGGGAAACTAATAGTCAGCCTCAGCAGGTTTTATTTCGAGTCTGTTTAATGAAGCTCTTCTACTCAGGACTTGTCTTATTTAGTCAGTTCAACTCAAAACTCAGAAGAGAAGAAATCTTGAAATAGACACAGGCCAAGCTCTTCAGGCCTAGATTGTATGGGGCATTTGGCATCCAGAGGGCAAGTCTGGGCCTAATCCACTGACTGTTAAACAGCCAGCAGAGGAGCCAGTGTGCTGAAAAGCAGCCAGCACTGACTGAGGTCGAGCTCCAGCTTGTTTCTTTCTGGTTCTCTCTGCCTTGCTGTTACAAGGTTCATGTGGTTTTCCCTGGCTTTCTTTTTGCCTCAGGCTTACCCACACCAAAAAGATTAGTGTGAGACTGAAGATTAACATCAGTGGGAAACAGAGGTCATGTTCTGGAGCCACAGCCTAGTGAAAATGGACCAGTCCCTTATGCATTATTCATTCTGTGTTGACGAAGTCATTTTATGAAGCCTTCAATTTAGATACCCACATTTCTGTCATTAATTCCTCATTTACTGTTCTGAGCTCAGAACACAGGGAAATCAACACATATAACACTTCAACTAACCTAATTTTTAAAGTGTTCAACTTTGAATTGTGCTTTGAACAAGGCCCCCAATTCCCAAATATGCTGAAATTTGAGAAGTGTTGCATAAGTCTTTGAAGGAAAAAAAAGGCCATCCTACTTCTCATATGGATTATTAAGGCTACAAGACACGTACATGATTCATAACTATTTGGAGACACTGTGGGAAGGTGAATCAAAAACAAGTGCAGATTTTTCTAGTGAGAAACTCCAGAATTTTAATTAGCTTTGAGTCCTTTACTCTGCTGGAAATACTGAATCTCTAATCATCTGCTTAATAACATTGCAGTAATTATGACAATATAGGAAAGGGTAATTTGCCAGGGTTCCACTTAGGGTGCTTTTATGAGTTTATTGCCAAGAAGGAAACCATGCATTGGGTACCATACCTGGCATCTTGTTGGTGTTGAATGGATGTTTGATAACAAAAGTGAGAATAATATAGGTCATTCCTTTTTGTGTATGTGTATCAAGACCTATGATTTCACGGGTGTAGCTGTGGTTCCTCATGTTTTTTGTTCTGTGAACCCCTTTCAACAAAATAAGAAAAATATGTTGTGAACCCCCAGGTAAATTAATGCTTTATAATGATTTGCTCCTTAAGGTACTGTTAAATAACTTTGAGCATGAACCTCTTGGACCATAATCATGAACTCTGCTTCTTTGGAAGAAGGAAACATTGTTTTGTTCTTAAGGTTCATGAAAAGATACACAGTGTACAAGATGAGACACAGTCCCACTGTGCCCTGGTCAGGCTTTGCCCCAGTTAGATAACATCTGCATATAGTGTTTTGCTGGGCACCACATTTTAAGAAGTTCATGGATAAACTGAAATACATCGAGAGGGGTAAGTAGGCAGGGGAGGGCACTGACAATTATGCCATAAGGGATCAGTTGCAGAAAATGGGATTTTAATTGAGAAAAGAGAAGACTTAGGGAACACACCATTATCCACAAGTATTTGAAGGACAGTCATGTAGCAGACAAATTAGAATTGTTCTGGTTGGTCCCGGAGAGCAGACTAGGAACAAAGGGGGACAGTTTCAGAGAAAGATTTCAGCTACTTGTAGGGAATATCTATCTAACAATTGGGACTATCCAAAAGTAGAATGAGTTGCCTTGGGAGGTAGTAAGTTCCCCTTCACTGGAGGTTTCCAAGAATGACCACAAGAGGTATGTTATTTAGAAGATCCTTATTCAGTAATAGATTGAACCAGATGGCCACCACCATCACTTCCAACTCTGAGATTCTGTGGTTTTTGCCCAGAAGGGCAATGGAAGTGAATGAAGGTTTCATGAAGAAAGTGCCATTTGAGCTAAGCCTTAAAGGATGATTAAAAGGCAGAGATGAGATGGGAACTAAAGAACAGTTATTTCCAACATACATAACATGAGTGAAGGCAAAGAGACAAGAAAGCACTGGTCGCTTTTTCTGTATCATTAGTCATGTCCCATCCCCTTACCAAGAATGCCCCTAAAACCTCAGTCCTGGGGCCTCTTCTTTCCTTTCTCTGCCTTCTCTCTCAGGGATGTCACCAGCTCCCATAAGTTCAATATCATGTCTCTACTCCAGGATCTAGATGGCCATACTTGTTCCCTCTCCTGAGCTGTGGTCCCAAATCACCAATGGCCTGATCCACATTTCCAACTGGGTGGCCCATAGATATTTCAAATGCTACAAAGGAGCGCTGATCATCTTTCCTCCACAATTCACCCTTCTGACATGCTTCCCCAGTTCTGTTAAAGGCATCATCACCCTTTGAGTCACCGGAGTCACCCTCAACTCTTCACTCTCCTTTAACCCCCATGTCCAATCTGTTGCAAGTCTTGTCAATTGACTTCCACGTCCTTTGCATCCTGTTCCCTCCTCTTCACTCATGCAGCCACTGCCATAGCTCAAGATGATCGCCTTTCACCTCCTATTATAATTGCTTCCTAATTGGGCTGCCCGCCTTAAATCTCTCCCTTTTCCATTCCATGCTCTGCACAGTTGGAATTCCTAAAACATAGTTCAGACTGTCATTGCCTAACTAAGAAGCTCCTCCTAGGAGGAAGTATGAACTTTGGCATTTAATGCCCTTCGCAAATGATATTGGGTGTCATTTTTTTAAAAAGCATCATAAAATACGTGTTTGTTGACATTTTCTGTTTCTGATATCACCATAATATCCCATGTATGCCCCCTCTCCTCCTCCCAGACCACCTGGCCTGATTCTTAAGGCTTGCTGCAATATGTTTCTTCATATACTCTTGGTTCCTTGCTGAGCTCACCCACCTGCTACTTTTGTTTTCTTTCTCCTCAGAAGAATGAAAGCTCCTTAAGGGCAGAGACCGTTTCATTTGGGTCTTTTATCTTGGCATCTTTGGGCCTAACACAGCGCTTGGCACTCAGGGGTGCCTAACGAATGCTTGCTGAATGAATGACTGGATCTTGGCTTTGCAATACAAGGATCTATAAGCAGGAGGGTGGGGTTGGACTGTGAGGGAGCACTAGGACCCAGCACACACCCTCCTCCTCCCTTCCCACACTACAACATGTACTCATTTTCTTCATAAGACCCTGAGTGGGAGGCTGGCCAGCATCAGCCAGCCTTCATACATACTGCTATTCTAGCCCCAATACCCCAGAGCTGCAAGCTTTCAGTCACTTGAAGTCTGTCTTTCTGTCTCTCTGTCTCTGTCTCTCTTTCTTTTTGTCTCCTCCCTGTGTGTCTCTCCATCTCTGTCCCTCTCTGTCTCTCTTTGTCCTCCCTCCTTCTCTCCCTCCCTCCCTCCCCTTCTCTTTCTCTCTCTCTCTCTCCCTCTCCCCCTGTCTCTGTCTCTCTCTCCCTCCCCTTCCCTCCTCTCCCCTTTTGTCTTCCTCTGTGTCTTTCCTCTTCCTCTTCCTCTTCCTCTCCCTTCCTC
>CM053585.1:499064190-499108690 GCA_028646515.1 Pseudochirops corinnae
GCTTATCAAATAATGTATTACTATAATCATTGATGATTGAGTCTTTTGTACCCAATCTATTTCCATTGATCCACTGCTCTATCCCTCAGCCAGTACCAAGCTGCTTTGTAATACAGATTAAAATCTGGTACGGCTAGGCCACCTTCCCTAGCATTTTTTTTCATTAATTGCCTTGATATTCTGGACTTTTTATTCTTCCAAATGAATTTTGTTACTATTTTTTCTAGTTCTATAAAATAATTTTTGGGCAGATTGATTGGTATAGCACTAAATACATAATTTAATTTCGGTAAAATTGTCATTTTTATTATATTAGCTCGACCTAGCCACGAGCAGTTAATGTTTTTCCATTTAGTTAGATGATGGTGGTGATGTTAATAGTAGTGATGATTAGTTATTAATATTTTGAACCCCTAGAACAGGCCTGCAAAACCTGCAGCCCAAGGGCTCACCAAAGGATTGTGGGTGGCCTGCAAAAAATGTAGAGGATGTTTTCCTCTATATTTTTTGAGGGCCACCCAAAATCCTTTAGCACGCCACAAGTGGTCCGTGGGCCACAGGTTGTACAGGCCTGACCCAGAAGAATGGAAGACATAAATTAGAACGAAGGAAGGCATGGTGGTTTAGACACCAAAGTCAGGCATCTTGAGAGCTGGAAGAAGTGTCAGTTCTCCACGAGGAAAGAAAATTTAAACTGTATTTTGAAAACAAAAGAAATAAAAGATTATGGCATTTCTGTACTACTTATAATAGAAGCAAACAGTCTTGTGCATTATATTCAGCCTAATTCAAGTTTTACAATAATCGATTGCCTTAAAGCACCAAGAAAAGGTTAAAACACATGTTTTGATTCAGAAGACAATGAGATATAGAATCCACTTTAGAAAAATATTTCATGCATTGTTGCTGGAGTTGTGAATTGATCCAACTGTTCTAGAGAGCAGTTTGGAACTATGTCCAAAAGGGCTATCAAGATGTGTATACCCTTTGACCCAGCAATACCACTTCTAGGGGTATATCCCAAAGAGATCATACAAGTGGGGAAAAGACCCATATGTACAAAAAATATTTATAGCAGCTCTTTTTGTGGTGGCAAAGAATTAGAAATCAAAGGGATGTCCATCAATTTGGGAATGGCTAAATAAGTTGTGGTATATGAATGTAACAGAATACTATTGAGCTATAAGAAATGAGGAGCAGACAGACTTCATAATAAGTTGGAAAGACATATGAACCGATGTTGAGTGAGGGGAGCAGAACCAGGAGAACGTTGTACACAATTACCCACACACTGTATCTGTGATGACTAACTTTGATAGACTTGGCTCTTCTCAGCAATGCAAGGTTCTAAAACAACTCCAGAAGCTGGAAGTGATGGAAAAGGCTATACATATCCAGAGAAAGAATTATAGAGTCTGAATGCAGATTGAAGCAGACTATTTGCTCTCTCTTTTTCGTTTTGTTTTGTTTCTTCTCTCTCGTGGTTCGTTCCATGGATTATAATTCTTCTTTACAACTTGACTATTGTGAAAATGTTTAATGTGAAGGTATATGTAGATCCTATATTGGATTGAGTACCCTTTTAGTGGGGGGAGGGAGTAGGAAAGGAGGGGAAATCTGGATCTCAAAAACTTGTGTAACTGAATGTTGTAAACTAAAAATAAACAAATTTCAAAGAAAAAATATTTCTATCCATTGTAGTTAACATTTTTTAAAAAATTAGGCATTAAAAGCTTACATTTCAGTTACATAGAAAGTTTGTTCATCTGTCCGTGATGGACTTCAATGGACAAGATGGGGAAAAGGGGCATGCTGCTGGAGAAAATGAGACTGTCAGAAAAGCAAGGGGCATGATTCTTAGTGAATTAATTTCATTCCTTTATATCCTACTGTACTGTTATTAAAAGGTTAACTCTAAATCCACCTGAAATAAATGAAACAAGGAATCAAAAAAACAAAAACAAAAAAAAAGAAAGTTTGTTCATGTGGAGTGATCTCATTTACCCATAACTGCCCAGTAAATTCAACATCCCTGGCATCTCGCATCTAAGAACATCACTGTGGCCCTTACCTTGGAAAGGCTCTGTTCCTGCCTTAGTTGTTCATCCCTTCTTTCTTCATAGTTTTCTCTTTCTTTTATATAATATGATCTTAAATTCTTACTCTTATGTCTCAGGGATGATCCACAATCTCCACATTCAGTTTTCTAAGAATTTTCCCTACCACAAATAAACCTACTTTCAGGTGTTCTTGACCTTTTCTTTAATCTTTGCCCTCCCCATCCCCCAGCCTCCATCCCTCAGTCCCTGAACTATACCATACCCCCAATTGCTCTTTTCCCTTTATTTGCTGTTTCCCCGTATTGGGAAAATTCCACTGCCTCTGTGCTTCTCTTTCCCAAACCAATTTTTTGCTCCCTTTCTCAGGCTCTTCCCCCCCCCCCAAGATTCTCTTGATCTTCAAATTTTGAATTTGCACACTTTTCTCAGGAGATCTGCATAGCCTGCCTGGATTTTGGCTCTCCTACTCTGTTCTTCTTTATCCCCAATCTTTTTCTTGACCTCCTTCTAAGTTTCCCCTCTTGCAAGTTGCTTATTCATTTACTTTGTATGGAAATGATTGCAAGTGGGGAATATGAAACCTAAAACTTTCCCCCCTAGCCTCCTGGTTTTCCTTTGTAACCTAAAACATCATTCCAAAGGGAAGATCTGAGTTCATCCACAAACTCTTGATGGGAATCACAAGGCTCTCTCCACCCCACTTGCTTCACAAATCTGAGGCAAAACCCGCATGATTTCTAGCTTTTCCTTTGTCCTAGTCTTCTTGCCTTGTCCACTTTTTTGTTCAGTTACTTAATAATATTCACTTCTGCCCACCTTGCCACAAATCTGCCTATGGATAAGACTTTATTTAAGCTTTCCGCTCTATTTCCTCTAATCCTTTCTGCCTTTGACTGACTTCACCATTGCTCCCTTTATGTATATGTCTCTCATTTGTAGATCTTCTCTGGGTGTTATCTCCCCTTTTCTCATAGGTTTTAGTACTGAAGTCTCAATTGAAACTCCCACAAAATTCTAACATATTGCTGAAATCCTGAGTTTTTACTAAAATATGATTAGATCCTGGGTCTTCCTGATTCCAAGTCCAGAGGTCTACCCATAATGCCAGACTGTGAAAAAAACACACAATGAACAATCATTCTAGTTTTGTTAGGTGCACCAGTAGATAGAATGTTCACAATTAATGAACTCATGTAGTCATTGAAATATTGAAGCACAGAGAGGCTGGTTTACATCATGATGTACAAACTGTAACCTTATTGATATATATAGTATTATCATGCACATCCTTAAAGTGACTTACTTTCCTTAAGAAAGGACCTATATCTGTCTTGTCATTGGTGTGTTGGAAAAAACTACTTGTAGTCTGATGTTACAAAATCTAAATCTTACAAATGTAATAGGAATTATCTACTAAATTATAGTAGTGAATTTTTGAAACACAGTAATACAGCTGTGGTTTATCACCTGCCAAATCCAACCACAGACCAAATAAGCCTCCATCTAATGTGATTAGACAGGCAATAAATGTACCCTACTAGCTTCACCTGAGAGATGTATATGTAAAAGAAAAGCTCAGTTAAATATTTAACATGGGGCAATCTTAACAGTCAATTAACAATTTGGGCAGCTAATAAATCAGTTCAACACAATTTGGTTCAGTTTGGTTGGTAGATGAAGAGTTGGGGAAAGGTGCTGAGGAGGAGAGCAGGCCTGGAGACAGATTTCCAGTGAAAGCATTAAAAGAACACCCAAAGACCTGTGTAGAAGAGTCACCTGCCTAGAGGCTGACTTCAGCTTTATAAGTGGGGAGAGTGAGCAGTTGCCTACATGGTATAATTTAAGGCAGGAGTTTTAAACTGAGAGTCCATGAATTTTTCTTTTAAATATTTTAATAATTATATTTCAGTACAATAAGTTTCCTTTGTAATCTCTCATATTTTATACTTTTAAAAGCATTATTCTAAGAAGTGGTTCCTGACCCCAAAAAGACTATGATGTAAGGATTCATTCTTTTTTTTCTTTCTGGCAAGACAATCAGGGTTAAGTGACTTGCCCAGGGTCACACAGCTAGTAAGTGTTAAGTGTCTGAGGCCAAATTTAAATTCAGGTCCTCCTGACTCCAGGGCCAGTGCTGTATCTACTGTACTACCTAGCTGCCCCTGTGATTCATTCACTCACACTTGTATACAGTACACACAAGAAGCATAAAATGCTAGGTTGATACCTAACTTCAAGAATCCCCACTATTAAGGATCTTACAATCTAGCAGGGGAGAGAAAATGTATACATAGACCATAAAGCAAAAGATGATAAAAACATGAAATGAATACACAGTGCTGCAAGATCAGATGAGGGATAGTTTATTTCTAACTTGGGGTTGGGGGTAGGTATCTGGAAAGTTTTGTGGAAGATCACCTATCCTATGTGCCTACTCCAAATTTCACTCCACAGTCTGTCACAGTGTCTGACATTCTACCCTTAGAAATTAATTTCTTTGGGTTTTGGAGGATTTTTATCTTTGAGTCTCTTACTGAAATTCAATACCTCTGAGGGAATTACTTAACTTATTAAGCCAAAACTAGGGTGGGAGTAGGGGATGATAAAATCTGGACAAGAGCAAGATCTTGTATGAACAGGCACAGTATTAGTATTTGAGAGGCTATACTAATATATATGATGATAGTAATACTATACATTTTAAAGGATGTTAAGGTTTTCAAAGAAAATTTTACATCCTTTACCTCATTTGAATCTTATAATAATATTTGAGGTAAATAGGACATATATTATCAGCTGTAGAAAAATAATAGAATATATAAATACTTATGATTTTGTCAATATTTTGTCTTCATTGACTGAGACAGATCACAACCCATCTATGATTAAGTAGCTATGTCCTAGAGCTGTGGTTCTCAACCTTCCTAATGCCACGACCCTTTAATATTCGTATGTGTGCGTATCTGCATGTGGGTGGACCCACGTGGAGATGGATAGAGGAGGGTGTCTCGGTTCCTAAGACCATGGGAATATGTGTTTTCTGACGGTCTTAGACAACCCCTGTGACTCCTGCAAAAGGGTCATTTGACTCCCAAAGGGGTCTCAACCCACAGGTTGAGAACCACTGTCCTAGAGACTTGTTTGAAGCATAAAGAGGTTAAGTGACCCTCCCAGCGTCAAACAGCCAATAAGTATCAAAGGTAGAAATTGATCCCAAGCCTTCTTGATTTCAAGCTCAGGACTCCATCTGTTATAACATGATATGTGTAGATATGGAGTATCAAGAATGAATACAAAATTATTCAAACTATAAGCAGAGATGCACAGGTAAGATCATAGCAGAAGTCATACAAGTAGCAATGGTAGAATGGAAAGGTCTAGAGGCCTGACGAAGGAAGGATAAAGAATCTCCATAGTTTAAAATGCAAACTATGCTCAGGAGCTCACCTTGATGTACTACTCAGAGTTTACATACTGTGTTGGGCTAATCTGAAGCCTGTATGAGAAGTAATCAGACCCCTCAAGCAGGAGCAAGAAAAACTAAGAGAGTCACTCTGTGGCTCTTTGCTTGGAGTGGCTTAGATAGACAGATAGAAAGACAGAACACACTAGTTGTACAGTCTATACCTTAGCACATTTTAAACATGGAGAAGAGGTTGACTTCTCCCAGGCAATTCTTTGATGATTCTAGAGGGCGATGAATCTGATTAATTCTTGGTTATATAATTTAAGGGGATCAGTTTAAGGTTAAAGAGATCAAGGCACCATGACCTGTTTAGATCAAAATCCAAAGTTCAACCAGATGTAATAGCTTATCTCTTCCTTGGCTATCACATATTATATAGTAATTTTTGACTCCCTTAACTCCTTGATAATTCAATTCAACAAGCATCTATTGAGTACTTACTATGGTCACAAGACAATGTGCTAAATACTAGCAGTATAGATTAAAAAAATGAAACATTCCTGCCCTGAAGGAGTTTAGTGATAACTTCCAAACATCAAGCTATTTGCTATTAGGTGCTGAACAAGGAACTAAAAGAGTGAAAATGGAATCTACCAGTTTTTTATCCCTGTAAAACAGTAACTCAGAAAAGCTAAAACAAACAGAACTAACTATTTCTACAACTCCAAGAGTAGGGGACTCTTAAGAAATGATTGCACTGTATTGACATAATGAAACTCCACAAGGGCAGGGACAACATCTTATTTCAACTTTGTAACTCTTCAAGAGTCTAGTCAAATGCTCTGTAAACAGTGATGAACTTAATAAATGCTTACTGACTAAACTGAGGTATTTGTGTTAAACACTTAACCCTATGAACCAACAGCATTATGTTGCCCCCCCCCTCCAAAAAGCTAATAAAATCTTGCGCAACATTAATAAAAGTTTGATATCAGAAGAGGATGGGTAATACCTACACTTTAGCTTGCCTTGGTCAGACCACATTTGAAATATTGTATTCAGCTGAGAGGGTGAGGAAAATGGTGTTCTACTTTAAGAGGGACGTTGACAAATTAGAATATGTTTAGAGGAGAATATTCATGATATTACAATGACTCAAAACCACATCATATGCTCAATAGTTGAAAAAAGCATTGAACCAGATGTCCCTTACATCTCTAGATATTTGTGATCCCGTGATTCTCTGCATTGGGGTTAGTTAGCTTGGAGAAAGGAAGGCTTGGGAGAGACATGATGGTTCTTTTCAAATATTTGAAGGGCTGGCACATGAAAGGTTGACTAATTATTCACAACTTCAATTCAATAGGCTAAATGCCTCTTGTATGGCAGGCACTATGATTGGAGAGGGAAGAGACAGTCAAATAGGAGACTATTGCAACAGGGAGGTAATGAGGTGAGAGGTAATAAGAGCTTAAACTAGGAAAGGGGTCACGTGTAGGTGGAGAGAGGATGAGAAGCCTTTGGCCAGCAATGCTGGAGAGAGTGCCTAATAGAGGGCTGGACTGGGTAACTTCCAAGGTCCCTTCTAATGCAGACAGCCTAGTGAAATTAACCATGGTATTTCTACCCTATAGGACATCTAGAACAGTAAAATGACTTGAGGGATGTGGGGCTGGCAGGGGTTTTAAATAAGCAACACAAGAAGAACAAGAAACTAAACTCCTACTGAAGAATTTACAATATGAAATAGGCCGATAGCATGAGGCAACCTTGGCTGGATCCACTGGCCGTTGTATTTTAATCTCTAATCTTTGGCAAATTCAATGTGTGCACATTGCATTTCTCATTCACATCTAATAGGCACCAATATATACCAGCTAACAGCTAACATTTAGAAAGCACTTTAAGATTTGCAAAGTACTTTACATATACAGTATTATTTCATTGTATCTTCACAACAACCCTGGAGTGGGGGGAGGGTGCAATTATTGTGTGCCATTTTACAGATGAGACAACTGAGGTTCAGAGAGGTAAAGAAACAGGCAGTAAGTGTGTGTGGGAGAAATTAAATTCAGGTCTTCCTGACTCCACATTCAGCATTCTATCCACTATGCCTTCTGGCTGCCTCAATATACAATCTTCAATGATTATTAAATTTAATACAATTAAACTTAATTAAAATAATTCAACTTAATTTTTAATCTGACTTATCATTAAAGTTCAAAACAACACTAAGACTTTTGGAATGCTCTGCATTTGGTTTCTCCAGGGAAATTGTATTTTTCATGCATAGGCTGCAAAGGCCATCTGAGTGGAATGGTATCCACCTGATCTTCTGGCAGTCATAATGTGGGCTAATCTCTCTTGGTAAATCTAAAGAAGCTCAGGCTTCCGGAGGCTGTCTCATTGTATCTACTACTATTGTTACTGTTGCTTTGTTATTTCACTTTCCTAAGTAGGTAACTTTCCTCCAAATTTCTACATTGAGGACTGTATCTTTAAGAGATAGCTTAGTGCATTGGAAAGAGCCTTGCAATTGGAGTTAGGAAATTTTTTGCTAGTCTGTTACCTGGTGCACGTCTGTTAATATGCCTGAGCCTCAATTTTCTCATCTATAAAACTGCAGTACTGAATACTTACCACTAATGTGAAGATTAGATGAGGTAATATACAGACAGTGCTCTGGGAACTTTAAATGTCAACCATCAGCATCATTATCATCATCTTTTACATTTCTTCTTTTGCAGTGATGGGGGGAAAAGTGTCTTGGAGAAAGACTCCAAATAGCGTCAGCGTCCAAAACCAAAGATGAGAGTTACCCATAGATGAGAAAGCCTGGGTTCAGATCCTAGCTCTGCCATTAACTAGTTATGTAACTTTGGATAGATAGCCCAATTCCTCTGAGCTTCAATCTTAATGTATGTGTCACTATAGGTCTTGCCTGAAGAACAGAGGTGGCAAAGTACATTGTTAACACATCCTAAGTTAGGAGAGACTCGGGGACCCTCTGGTATACCTCCTTTCATTTTACAGATGAGAAAACTAACACTCAGTTAGGAAGGACACTCACCCAAGGGACTAGATAGAATTCAGGCCTCCTGATTCACAGTCTAGGCATTTTTCTACAGGAAGTCACCAACCACAATCTTTCCAGTAACATGCAAGAGCTCTAAAGCTAATTATTGCCCCTACCACTGCATCCTAAGGACTACTGAGCTCTTTCATAAGCCCTGCCATTATGTCCTCCATCTCTCTTGGCCTTACTCTCTTCTCTGCTGCTTCATTTCCCAAAGGGCCAGGCTCTAACTTTTCACCCATTGAAGCACCCTAAGGATCCTTGGAGTCTTTCCAAGTGCCCTACACTCCCATATTTGTTTTTCCACTCAATTAGAGTACGAGGTCCTTGAGAACAGTGACTGTTTGTATCCCTAGTGTTTAGCACAGTGTAAGGGATCAATAAATCATTTGAAATTCATACTTCTCTGTGTGCACATTACATCATTCTGTAGAATGCAAGCTGCCTAAGGACAGAGACTGTGCCACTTTTGAATTTCTAGTGCCTTACACATAGTAGATTAGGTGCTTAATCAACCCGAGTTGAATTGAACTGAACATTCATCTATGAATCAGTTATTATCCAATGTGAATGACAAAATTCAAAGGGAATCACACTTTAGCCTTTATTTCCTTGGGAATGAAAAATAAGACTAAAGAAGAATGACTGGCTTCTTCCAATTGCCTAACAGTCATTTGGGGTGGGGTGGGGGAAGCTGGGGGGTGACAACCCTCATATTTTTGGCAGGCTTCCAGAAATATTTTCCCAAAAAGTTCATTTTTCCATATGAATGATTTGGATATACTTTTTTTTTTTTCTGTGCTAAATCCTACCACGGGAGCTCAGAATTCTTGGCATCACCCAACGCAGTTAAAAAATGCCAGCAACTAGACCTTTAGATACAGAAAGCTTCTAGTTGCTGTCTCACTGCTTGTCTTTGTTCTGAGAATTTTCACTCTCCCTCCAGGCTGCCTCTCCAACACACCCACACTTCTCAGCCAGCATCAAAAACTGAACATTTGTATGCATTGAGACCCTTTTCTATCCCTACTCTACTGGGGGTGTAAGGAGAATTGAGTGATGGAGCTGAGCTACATTTCTTCCCCAAAAGTATTATTTGTTTGAAAAGGCTGCCTAATATTTGGACAGCATTGCACACACTAGTGTGGGAAGATTTGCCTTTGTTAGCAACCTTTCAGCTGATGGGTCAGTAGACACAGGTAGAAAGGAATTAGGAGAACGTGGTATAAAGAGACCAAGTGACAATGATACATGCTACAGAAGGGCAGGAAAAGCAGGAAAGAAGGTTGAGGATCCCACCGGTTTTTATGATTTCACCTTTATTATTGCACTATTCCTTTTTTTTTGCTTTTCGGAGGGCAATTGGGATTAAGTGACTTGCCCAAGGTCACACAGCTTGTAAGTGTTAAGTGTGAGGTCAGATTTGAACTCAGGTCCTCCTGACTCCAGGGCCACTTAGCAGACTCCTGAATATTCTTTTTTTTTTTTTTACTACCTAAGACTTCAAATAGGAGCTACATACCTTTGGCCTCTACTTCTTATTTACTCATTCTCTTCTTAACTCCTTGGATACCAAACAGGACAATAAAAAGAGTGTTGGACCAACCAGGAGCTAGGAAAAGTGGGCTTGAGCCCCAACTCTGACATTTAGTGTCTGCATGATCTTGACTAGGAGTTGTTGAGAATAGTATGATATAGTGCCAGACACGGAGTCAGGAAGAACTAGGTTCAAATCTTGCCACAGACACTTACTAATTGTATGATTGGGACCATCATTTAGCCTCTTTGTAAGTCTCAGTTTCCTCATCTGTAAAATGGGAGGACTGGATTCAATGACCTCTAAGATCCCTCCCAGCAGCACATCTATGATCCCATGACCTCTTTAGATGCAGTTTCTTCATATGCAAAATGAGCTTGGACTCCATAACCTGAGGTCCTTCCTAACTCTTGATCCTATGACCATGATACTGAACTCACTCCTTAGAGAGTCATCAGTATCGTCTGTCTCACCAAAGCCTGTGGCCTTTTGCTCCAGCCATCATTTTCTATAACTTCCCTGCATTATTTGATGATGTTTACCAACTCCCTCACCCCTGAAGCTCTTTTCCTCTGGCCTCTATGACAAGACAGTCTTCTACATTTCTTCATTCTTCCCCCATTCCCTATTTCCTGCACTGTCCATTCTTCCTCTTCCTATCCTATTGCCATAAATCATCTCCACAACTCACCCTTTTGGCTCTCTTCTCTTTGGGCCAAACTGATCTGCCTGGCTTTTGACACCTGTCCCTATTCTTCCTGTAGCTTATGTCATAGAATCTGAATCTTCTTGAGTTGGAAGAACTGGAATAATTTGACCCAAACCATACCTGAAACTTGGACATACTTTATAAAATTCTTAACAAATGGCCATCCAGTCTTTTGAAAATCTCCAAAGAAATGGAATTTACTTCCTTGCTGGGCAGCCTAGTTCTAATTGCTTGGGAATTCTTCATTATATAGTAACTTGTCCCCTCAGGAGATGGGAGGGAGGGCCCTCAGGCATAGCCAGAGTGATAACTTGTTAAGGATGACATAGGAAGGAATTTCTGTTTGGCAGCAGAGTGGACTAAGTGACCTTGGTCACTGAAATCCTGCTACTCTTTAAATCTGTGGGTTGAAATCTACCTTCCCAAAACTTCTACTCATAACTGGACCTAACTCTGCTCTCTGAAGTCAAATGAAACCAGTCTGATCCTTATTCCACATGGCCATTCTTCAAATATTTGAAGACAGCTAACATGTCCCTTTCGAACCTTCCCTTCTCTAGGTTAAACATTCCTTTCTTTTAAATGATCCTCATAATGCATATTTTCAGTCTTCCTAACTATCCCGGTAATTCTCCCCTGGAGGTACTCCAATTTGCTAATCTCCTTGCTAACATGTGGCAGCCAGAACTAAGCATGACATTGGAGATGTAATCTAAGCAGGGTACTCAGTAGGATTATCACCTCCCTCATTCTGGACACTTTTGCTATTAATGCAACCAAAATCACATTCAATGTTTTGTCTCTCATATGACACTCAATATGACCTTTCAGTATATTAAAATATCCGGGTCCTTCTCACAGAGTTCTTATCTAGTGACATCTCCCTATTCCCATACTTCTATAATTAGGACTTTACATTTGTCCCTTTTAAATTTCATTGTATTAGATTTGTCCCATTGCTCTAACCTGGTAGAGATCTTTTAGTATCTCAACTCTATTGTCCAATGTATTAACTATTTCTCTTAGCTTTCTATTATCTGTTCATTGGATAAATGTCGCCTATTTGAAGAGCCAGGAAAACAATATTCATAATTAGCCAAACAATGCAAATGGAAAAGATAACAGTTGGAAAACAATTGAAATGGAATGTTATTTAATTATAAAGTACAAGTTTGGGTCCAAAGAAGAGAGATGAGAAAACAATTCCCCTGCTCTTCTGAAAAATGTGGCAGCCATGGATGTGAGACGTTGAATATAAGGTCAGATTATCTTGAAGAGTTGGTAGATTTTACTCAGTTTTTTCCTCTACCTTTTTTCCTTTCTTTTTATAAAAAAAGTCTTTGATAAAAGGGATGACTCTCTGGAAAAGGGAGAGACACACAGAGAAATGTAGATGATATGTCAGTAAAAATTCATTTTTAAAAATATACCACCTATTCCCTCATTAAATTTGTTGATAAAAATGTTGAACAAAGCAACACCAAGAGAAGATGCAAAAGGGATGTGATAGCTCTCTTCAACATTTCACTAGAAACTTCCCTTCAGGTTTCCATTGAGAATTAATCAACACTCTTTGTGTATGGTTGTTCAAATAGTTCTGATGTCACCTAATCACCCACTCCATGGGACTCCATTTTGTCCATAAGGATATCATAAGTGGTTTTGTCTGATGTCTTACTGAAATCCACTTGTACTAGGTCTTCAGAATACCTTCTAATCCCTAAATATACCTTTTGTTTTAGTCAGACAATATTCCATTTCCATCACACCTCCCCCTTTTATAGTTTATAATCTAAGGTTATTAGTAATAATATTATAACAATATTAGCTGACAGTTATATAGTGCTTTAGATTTTGCAAATCATTTTCTTTCTTTTAAAAAAATTTTAAGGGCAAAATACAGTGAGATTTTTATTCTGAATGCTACACTTCTTGGAGCACGGCCCAAGGTAGCATTCATTCCCTTTGTCAGTTTCTTTTCTTTTTAAAAAAATTCATTTTAAGCTTAAATACATAAAGACAAAAAAAAAGAAAGAATATTTCCATGTACACAGTACAACATAAAAAGAAAATTCACTATAAAACCATGAATTTACATTTCACACTGTTTACTTTTTTTGAAAAACTATATAAGTGCTACACATAATTTTTCAAAGCCACTCTTCCTTCTACGCTTCCTTCTAAATTTTCTTTTATTCTCTGTTGTGCACACTTTTTATACTATTTTCTTCCTCCCCACCCTGCGCTACAAATGGCTACTATTATTTGCAAATGTGTGTGTATGTATGTATATACACATACATATGTGTGTGTGTATACTTCTATTAATCAGTTCTTTTTTCTGGAGGCAGATAGCATCTTCCTTCATAGGTCTTTGAAGGGCACTTTCAATCAATCATTAATTGATCAATCAATAAACATTTTATAAATACCTGCTCTGTTCCAGGTATGGTGCTTTACATACATCATCTCATTTAATCCTTAAACAGCTCTGAGAGGTAGGTACTAGGGATATCAATATCCCAGGTTTATACATAAGAACATTGAAGCTCGGAAAGGCCAACTCCTAAAATATAGAAGAGACTTAATAAATCATTGGTTACTGACTGTTGGTTGATTAAATGCATTGCCAAAGATGAGAAAAATCAGCAAATGTTAAAGAAAGAATTCAAATCCAGGTCTTTCTGGACTCCAGTTCCAGGGCTCTTGCCAATTTTCTATGCTACTTCCCAGTTCCTTCGTTCACTTATTCACTCATTCATTTATAGAGTTTATAGGTTTAACAGTGAAATCAACTTTAGAGGACACCCAGTCCAAACACTTCATTTTATCTATGAGGAAACTGAGTCCCAAAGATTTGCCCAAAATCATAGCGGTAGTAAGTGGCAGAGGCAGGGTATGAGGTCAGGTCCCCTAGTCTCAAATCCACCACTCTTTCTACTATATCCTCCTAGATTCTCATTCATTCTAGTATAAAACACACACACACACACACACACACACAAAACATCTACTAAGCATAACCTATTTTAGGTGCTGAAAAAGATGTAAAGATAAATAAACCATAACCCTTTCTTTTTAAAGAGTTTACAATTATTTGGGTTGGGGAGAATCAGGAATAAGAGATACAGTAAAGTACGGTACATAGTAGCATATAATTGTGTAAGAATAATAAGTATACAGGGGCAGTTAGGTAGCCCAATGGATGGAGTGCTGAGCTTGGAATCAGGAAAAGTTCAAATCCAGCCTCAGAAAGTTCCTAGCTGTGTGACCTTGGGCAAGTTACTTAATTTCTGTTTGCCAATAGAGAAAGAAATGGCAAACTGCTCTAGTATCTTTGCCGAGGAAACCCCATGGACAGAGGTCCATGGGGTTATGAAGAGTCACACATGACTAAAACATCTGAGCAACACAAGAAGAGTACAAGGTGCTATGAGAACAAATAAATGAGTGTAGCAAGTCTCTTTTCCAGACATCTTTCCTTTGTTGTTCTTCTCTCTTAGAATGCACTCCTGTCTTGCCTTCAACTGACTATTCGAATGCTGCCCATTCTCTGAGGGTCAATTTAAGTCCTATCTCCATCCTAAGGCTTTCCTTAAGGATTGATTTTCTTAAGGAATTACAAAATACCAGCAAAAATAAAAATACCTCCCTGTAACTTTACTTGAAGTGTGTGTGTGTGTGTGCACACGCGTGCGCCTGTCTGTGTGTGTGTGTGTGCGTGTGTGTGTGTGTGTGTGTGTGTGTGTATTTAACAATGAGGTAGTTTGGTCCCAAATTTGAAATTAGTTGATGAACTAACAAAAAAATAGGTGGGGAAAATCAATTCCATTGGGGACTTGGGTGGAGTAGGGGAGATAACCTAGGCGAAACTGTGATCCAAGAAAAGGCAAAAGGTTTCAGAAACTAATAGACAGTGGGCATCCTTCATTATCACATCTAAACCTATCTTCTTTTAGAGTGTAAGAATTCTTAGCCTGGGACTCATGAACTTTATTATTATATTTTATTTTGATAACTATATTTCAATACAATTGGTTTCCTTTATAATTCAATGTATTTTATTTTATGCATTTAAGGACATTATTCTGAAGAGGGGTCCAATGGCTTTGTCAGACTTCCAAAGACACAATAAAAGGGGTAAGAATCCCTATTGTAGAGTATAAAGTGGTATTGCCTTTGGAGAGTAAGGATGGGCAAACTGTAACGGACTGAGTTTTTAATTTTAATTGTGTAGGGTAAGTAGGTAGGAAGGATAAAATAATAAAGTTGCAGTTTACTCATAGGGCTGGCCTTATGCATTGACAAAGTAGAGGAAACTCCAAGATTATGAATCTTAGGGGTGTGTTAGGAAGACCCATTATCCTCTCCAGTCCCCAATGGTGAATATCACCTGAAATCCTACTAGTTGTAATTAATCCAGTTGGGTCAAGTCTGTCTCATATTTTAAAATGTCCTGACACTTTAAGACATCCATCATTTATACCTTAATGTGAATGAGGTTCCCCCACCCCATAATTTAGCACTTACAGACACTCTTTGCATGGTTTGATAATTATTTTTTCTCTTCATTAGTAATTTCATTTTCTCCCATGGTATCTAAACCAGAATTGAGAACTACAACAGCTATTCAAATAGTTGTCCAATTGAAAAGATGGTTTTTACCATCAGACAGGAATAAAGATCCTCTAAGATATAAGAGACTTCACAGAGAAATTAATGATGTCTCAGCAGAGAATGGGGAAGGGAAGAGAAGGAAGGGAGGAGAGTAGAGGTTGTAGAATTTTCATATCAATGCTTAATATAGCCAGGGTGAAAAATATTGAAAGAATACCTAAACACAGATGCTTAAGGAAAGATATAGGCTTGTTAAATAAATACATAGATAGTAGACAGACAGACAGACAGACAAATAAATAAGAAGGTGGAGGAGTATATTTGGGAGAGGAAAAAATATGAGCCAGACTGCAAAATGGGCAGCTCCTATATCTTAGCAGGCTGCAGTGATGGTTTAAAGACATTTTTAACAAAAACATATAGCATAAAGACAAAGCCCTAATGACCTATCCCGGGAGGTGAGTGAAAGTATGTAGAAATAGAATAGATACATTACAAAAGGGAGATGTTTCTTGCTTTACTGCTGCTCTGTCTTTGAAGAAGAAAAAAAGGCAGAGAGAGAAAGAGAAGCACCCAATTATCTGAGGAGGCTGTTTCAAGAGGAAAATAAGCAGTTTCCTTTTTATTGTGGTCAGAATATATGCTACAAACATAGAACCAGGAAGGAGCCAGTTCAGTGATAGTTGCTCATACAGCAAACCTCAGAGCTACTGAACTTGATATTGAAGAAAAAAAAAACAGATTCCTGTTTAATATTATGATGAGCTGAATATCATCACACCCAGCTGGGTTACTTTACTGAAATATCAATCTATTCTCTAAACACACTCCCCTTTCTCCAAGTATAAGGAAGCCAGTTCATGCTGTTCTTTGCATTTCTGTGTGAAATTCAGGTTTTACCCTTTCATTCATATGTCATGGAAATAGCTGTGAACTAGGATTTGCAGCAAAAGTCTGAAAAACAGTTGATTTCTTCCAATCCAACCCATAGTATTTTCTGAATCACACTTTCAACATAAGAAAAAAAAAAAGAAAGAGAAGGTTTAACTGGTGAGAACCCTGCTTCCTCTTGTGGATCTCAAGTAGGATTAAATTCACACACACACACACACACACACACACACACACATACTCCAACTCACTCATCTGCTAAGAGTTTTTTAAATCCCAAGGTAGCCTCAGATAGCAACTCTAACTTTGGACTCTGAATAGAGGCTGTTATTTTAGCCACAAGATTTCTGGTCTGTGGGGAGAAAAAATGGAAATAGGGTATTTGGTGAGTGAAAACTCACATTCCCTTCATGTCATATGAACTACTCCAAACCTGATTTAAGTACTGAAAAAGCTGTATTTCAAGAACCTTCAAATCAATTTCATTAAAACCCACATGCTAAGTGATGGGAGAAAATTCCAGAGAAATAAAAAATATAATTATGGTCTGTCCTAATTAAAAGACATGTTTGGAATGTCACATCATATCATGTACTGACCAAGGCAGAATTGAGTCATTTAACTAGAAGACAGATCAAGCTATGGAATCTTGGACCCTGCAAAGTGGAAACCAGTGTCACCTGCTAATATAATGAAGCTGATCCTCTAGATGGGTATTTATGCAGGAAGGGGAAAGGTGGGGAGTCCAGTGAGTGCTAATAAGTACCTGGACCTGAAAGAATCATCTCCTCAGAAACCCAGATAAATTTAGTTATAGGAAAAACTGCAGGCTTTTAAGAGTCCATGGGTATAAAAACTCGGGCATGTGATTAAAGAGGATAATCATACATATCTGTGCCTTCCTCACCTCTGAAACAATTTAAAAAGCTATCATCTAGGTCTGTCCAGTGGTCTTCTTCCTCAGCATTTTGGCAAATAAAGCCTACCTTTGGACTTAGATGATTTACTGCAAACCCAATCAATAGCCAAGACCAGAGCAGCTAAAACGAAAAACTATCTTTTACAGTAAAACCTTCCAAAGCACTAAAACATTTTAACCTTACCATTGGCCCAACTGAGCTCACTCTACCAGTAATCAGGACCATAACTCAGGTGCACAGAGAGCCTTTCATCTCAGAGGATCTCGAGGTGCTTTTACACCAGACCATAAATTGCCGCTTGGACAGGGATTGCTGAAATACAGTCACCTCTGAGATGAAATATAAATGCCTGCTAAACAGCCAGCAAGCAAATACATGGAGTCAGCTTGAAACAATGCTATTAGCAGGACTAGCAGCCAGGAAGACTGCAGAGAGATAGAACATAATATATATGCTGGAATCTAAGTTGTGGGTAGCTGGCTCTTGGTGTTGATATTTGCACTCCTTTGGTGAAGTGGAGAACTATGAGAAGATAGACAAAGGTGGGCCGGGGCAAAATTGTGAAACAGGCAAAGTCTTGTCTTTGGCACCCGCAGCTTCTCCCTTCTTTACTCCCCCTCCAACTTTTTGCTGTTTAGTAACCTGCTTTTCCTTTTTTTTTACAAAAAAAAGACAGTTTTTTTTAAAAAAAGTTTTTTGTTTAAACTATCATCATTGCTAGATATACTCCCCATATACCACGACTGAACCCTTCCTTGTCACCAAGAAAAGATATTTAAGCAAAAACCACTGAAACCAACACTGCATCTGACAATGGATACAAAATTATGTCCTGGGTTGTCTAATTTACTGCCTCTCCTCCAAGAGAAGAGAGGTATGTTTCATCATAAGTTTTCTGAAACTATTATTGGGTTTTTTTTTTCCAGTACTCAGAGCTCAGCTTGCTTAGGACCACACATTTTGAGCTAGAAAGGAACTTGGAGGTCATCAAATCTACCTCCCCCCCTTCCATTTTATAGATAAGGAAACTGAGGTCAATTACCATTCCCAAGGTTACACAGGTAATAGACAGTAGTGCTAAGCTTCAGATCCAATTCCTTTCATTCTAAACTGAGTGCTGTTGCCACCCCAACAATGATCTTTTCCTTTACATTGTTGGAGTCATGAATATTTTTCTTCAGGTTCTGTTGATCTCACTCTGCATTTATTCATTCATATAAATCTTCCCATGTTTCTCTGAGTTATTTCTATTTGTCACTTGTTATGGAAAAAATCATATTCAATTACATTCATATACCACAGTTTTTTCAGACATTCCTCAGTCAATGGAGACCCATTTTGTTTCACGTTCTCTGTTCCCACAAAGGATGGCATCATTCCCTTCTTAGGTATATCATGTTTTCATAGAATGTTAGAAACAGGCTTTCTATCCCCTCATTTTACATTTGAAGACACTGAGGACCAAAAATGGAAAGCAGAATTGTTTCCCCTACATTTTTTTTATCTCTCAGAAGAGGTATCATCATGCAAGATGTGATGAAAATATATAGGTAGTAATTATATTTTCATACTTACTCTAAGGCAGTGGTTCTCAACCTGTGGGTTGTGACCCCTTTGGCAGCCAAACGACCCTTTCACAGGGGTCACAGGGGTCACCCAAGATCATTGGAAAACACATATTTCCGATGGTCTTAGGAACTGAGACACGGCTCTTCTGTCCATCTCCAGGTGGGTCCACCCACATGCAGATATGCCCACATATGAGTATTAAAGGGTCACGGCATTAGGAAGGTTGAGAATCACTGCTCTAAGGGAATGTTAAACTAATTCACACTGAGGTGTAAGTGTGTGGAGGGTTTGTATGAATGAATGCAGAGTGAAATCAACAAAGCCAAAAGAACGATGCTCACCGCAACTATGGCAATGGAAAGCAAAAGATCGTTATTGGGGTGGTAAGAGTACTGGGTTTGGAATCAAAGGACTGAATTGGAAGATCAGCTCTGACATTTATTGCCTGTGTCACCTTGGGAAAGTCACTAATCTCTCTTGGCCTCAGTTTCCTTACTTATGAAATGGAAGGGGGAGGTGGGCTTAATGACCTATAAGTTCCTTTCTAGATCGAAATACATGATCTTAAGCAAGCTGATCTCTGAATAATAATATAAAAAAAAAAAACCACCAAACCCAATAATAGTCTCAGAGAAGTCATAAGGTGCCATCTCATCCCATAAGTATTTTAATTTGGAGCAGCCTTGAAGCTAATAAGATTATTTCTGGTAAGGTTAAGTAATGGAAAAGATGTTAGAGAGAGGGAAGAAGATGAACCTTTTGAATACCGATAACTTCATCATCATAAGTGCCTCCTACTCTGCCTATTTATAAGGCCAGCACCATGTCATTTTTTCCATTTTTTTTCTTACTTCAAGAGAGTAGTCCTTCCAATCCATTTGTTCCCCACTCTGCTCAGTTGCATTCCTGGTTATCTATCCCCTCTCTAAAGGTCATACCTCCCTACTCCTATAGCAGGACATAGATCCATATAGCACTATGAAGGGTACACCTATTGTGTCCTGCAACCTCTGGGCTTTGTTTAGGATTCAGTCTTAGCTGGGTTCTAAACCTAGCCCTATCTTTCCCAGCTTCAGATGGAATTAACTTGTTCTCCCCACATATTCTTTTATTAACTGATCATCTATTTTTAATTTTGGGATAGAACTGACTCATTCAACTAAAGTTACAAGGAGGTAATTATAGTTCAGCTCAAAGAATCTCAGAATACCAGGGCTGGAGGAGACCTCAAAGGTCATCAAGTTCAACTTGTTTGTAAACAAAAAGCCCCTGTAGAATAAGCCCCCACCATAAATGGTCACCCAGCCTTAGAGACCTCTGTATCAAGGTCTGATTCAGCAGCTGCCTCCTCTAGGAAATCTTCCCTGTTATCCAAGCAGCATCTTTCTCTCTCTCCTCAGACTTCACATAGCGCTTCACCTGGACCCTTCCTTTGCACTTATCTCACTCTCCCTTATAATAGGGTCATAGGTCATAGGTCATAGTTTTAGAGCCAGAAGAAATCTTAGACTCTAACAAACCACCCTTCTCATTTTACAGAAGAGGGAACAGAGTCAAATATAATTGGCTAGTAAGTGTCTGGGGCAGGCCTTCCTGAGTTCAGTGTTCTGTTCACTATGTTATTGTCCTTGCCCTTCCCCATTGCAGGGGTGGGGAACCTGTGACCTCGAGGCCATATGTGGCCTTCTAGGTGCTTGGGTTGCAGTCTTTTGACTGAGTCCAAGTCTTACAGAACAAATCCTTTTATTAAGGGGATTTGTTCTGTGAAGTTTGGATTCATTCAAAGGGGCACACTTGAGGCCCTAGAGGACCACAAGGGGCCTCAAGGCTGTAGGTTCCCCACCTCTGGATAGAGGCTCCTTGAGGTCAAGGCTTATATTGTATCTACCTTTGTGTCCCAAATACCCCAAACAAGTATGCTGCACATAGTACTTATTGAATCAGCAAGTTCCCTCTGCCTACCAAAGTAAGTCCGCACTTAAATGAAATTCTGCCTGAAATTCATTATAGTACTAACCTGCCTTTCTAGCTTTGAGGCCTATCATTCCTCCACATGAAAACATGGAAGTATGGTATAGAGGAGACAGTATTGGGCTTATAGTTTATTGAGACCTGCGTTTGAATCCTCTAACAATTATTAGTTGTGTGATCATGGGCAAGTCTTTTACTTTTTTTGCTTTTTGGAGGGGGGAAGGAAGGGCACTTGGGGTTTAGTGACTTGCCCAAAGTCACACAGCTAGTAAGTGTTACGTGCCTGAGGCTGGATTTGAACTCAGGTCCTTCTGACTCCAGGGCCGGTGCTCTATTCACTGCACCACCTAGCCGCCCCATGGGCAAGTCTTGAACCTCAGTTTCCTCTATCTGTGAAATGGGTATAGTGTAATCCCTGCCACACAGTAAACGTTGCTGTGAAGGTTAAGTGGGATCTATGAAAAGTGCTTTGAGGACATTGAAATGTTATACAAATGTCAGCTATTTCTGCAAACATCACAGTCCCTAAGCTTGATTCCCTGTTATCTGAACATGCCCTTCTGGGTTGCTTTATTTCTATACCTTTGCTTATGCTGTTGTCTATGCCTGAGATTCCCTCTCCCTCCTTCTCATCCCCAGTCTCTGCTTACTGAAGTCCTCCACATTCTTCAAGGCTCATCTGTGCTCCGCCTTATCTATGGTATACCTGGTGGGTAAAGAGGGTCCCACTCCCTGGGAAGCACAGTTTAGAAAGTGCATCAATCAGTTTGACTGCGCCCATAGGAAAGCAATCAGGAAGGACCTTGAATTCATGCCACGTCAGGCTCTTTAAGGAACTGGGAAAGAGATGACTTGCAGGGACAAGATAACTTTGTTCAAGTATCTAAAGGACTGGCATGTCAAAGGAATGAATAAGCATTTATTAAGTGCCTACTAGGTGACAGGCTCTGTGCTAAGTGCTTTACAAGTATCATCTCTGACTTGATCTTCACAACAAGGCAGTGCTATTAATTACTTTCATTTGAGAGTTGGGGAAACTGAGGCAGACAAATGTGAAGTGACACACCCAGAGCCACATAGCTGGTGTCTGAGGTATTCCTGACCCTAGACCCAGTGTTCTATCCGCTGTGGCGCCACCTAGCTGCCTATGGGGTGACAGGTTGTTCAGTTCTTCTCCAGAGGGAATAATCAGGAATGATACATGGACCTTACAAAGGGACAGATTGATGGGAGGTAAATCTTCCTAACAATTACAGTTGTCCCAAAGGGAAATGGGCCCCCCTTTCCTGTAGCTGCTGCTGGGAATCATCAACAGGAGCTGAAAGATCCCTTGTTGGGTGTGTTATAGGCATTCTGGTTCTCTTATAGGTTGAAATAAATGAATACTGAAGTCCCTTTTCACCCTAAAGTCCTGTGAAATAGCATCTCCTTTTTAGTCTTCCCTCATCCATCCTGATAAGAGGTGACTTCTTCCTATGAACCCTTATGCCTTTTGCTCATAACTTATACAGTGAGAGGCTATTATATCATAGATTCTAGTTTTTGGTATACCTATATACTAAGCACTGGTGTAAGTAGCATATTTCACTAAGGCATTTCCCAAGGGCCTTAATTTTTTTAATTTTTAAGGTTTATATAAATTGATTACTCAATCGCACAGGTATCATTTTAGTCACTGAACTTAAGAAACTAAAACTTATCTAGACTAACTTTTTAAAAATTAATGAAACATTGCTTCTTTATTTTTCTTTATTTTTTGTTACATAATTGAGTTCTGAGTTATCTCCCTCCATCTCTCCCTCTTTTCTCTGGAGGTGGATAGCATTTTCCTTCATGAGTCCTTCATAGTTGATTTGAATATTTCTGTTACTCAGAATAGCTTAGTCATTCACAGTTATTCTTCAAACAATATTGCTGTTACTGTATACAATGTTCTCTTTGGTTCTGCTCATTTCACTCTGCATTTTTTCATGGAAGCCTTTCTATGCTTTTCTATAAACATTACTTTTTAAAATGGATATTGCTTTAGTCAAACTGAGACCTGGGGAAGACTATAGCTTAAAAAGGCCAAGGACTCCCACTGCACCTGGGGCCATCTCCAGTTGTCCTGATCTATGTCTTGCCATTGCCTCTGGAAGACAGAGTAAGGCTGGTGACTTTGCACAATCTCCAATGCACTTAAATCCAATTCACTTGAAAGTCATGGCATCACCTTCAGGATGTCATGGTACTCTTTGAGAACAAACAACAACTTTGATAAATAAGAGGCATTTAAATTGAATACAGAGCTGACCCTGGAACCACAGAAATATTGGTTCATTTTCCACCTCTGACACAGCCTGCTGTATAACCCTAGACCAGTCATTTAGCCTGTCTAACCCTTTATTTTTAGACATCATACTTGGTAGACACACTATGACCTCAGGATACTATGATGTGGTGAAAAGCAATAGGTTTCAAAGCCAGAGGATGTGTATTCTAACCCTAGCTCTTTCACTCCTTCCCTGTGGAATATGAGACAAATCATTTAACCACTTTAGACCTTGGTTTACTGATCTGAAAATTGGGGATAAATATACACCTTCTATGTATATTGTGGGATTGTTGTGAGGATCAAAAGAGCATGTGTGTGAAAGCCCAAATGTGAGCTAAGTTCCATTACTAAAATGTAAGCTTCTTGAAAGTAGGATTTGTGATTTACTTATCTTTGTATCTCTCAATCCCTACCACAATGCCTTGTGCATAGCAGGCATTTAGGAAAATTTTCTTGAATTTGAATTGCCACTGTGACTGCTTGGGGATTTTCTCTCATAAGAAGACCAAGTAAGTTAGAATGAGAGCCCACCTCTCATGAACTGCTGATTCTACTTCTTTCTTAGATGTCAAAGATATGCTGACCCCATTAGATAAAGGTGAGACTCCCAGGGTAGCTGCATTCATTTACGGTATTCAGATGCTTTGAGACAAGATCAGTGTCTCCAAAAACAAGCACATCGAGCCAAGTGTTATCCAGCAATCTGTGTAACATGGCACCACCCATTCTAGCCCATCCTGAGAACAAGAAACAGGGAATAGAAGGGATTTGTTGAGAGACAAACACAAGGCTAGAAAGAGTACCAGAGCCTTACAATCTCTAAACTAGAGGGTTTAGGAGGGAGAAAACAAGCAAGATAAAGCCACAGAAACGGATTGTTGAGCCCTGACAAAATAAATGTTCATTTTGGTGGGAACCGTGTCTTGTTTGTTTTTTTACAGAATGAATTTAAATGTCCTTTTTCTTTCTTCTTTTACCCCAACCAGATCTGAGCAAGGCCAAGAGCCTGGTCCTTCCCTTTATATATGTCCTGTTCCAGTCAAACTGCCTCACTAGCTATTCTCAATATAAGTGTGACCTTGGGCAACATACAGCCTCTGCAGGTCTGTTTCTTCAATTGTAAAAATCAGGATGTTAGACTGAAGGCCCTTGGTGTCACTTCTAGGTCTAGATTTAAGATTCTATGATCATCTAGTCACTAGATTCTGTTTCAATCCCTTCAGGAAGGTAAGATGACCTCAAGTGTTACTTAATTTCTAAATCAGGCCTATACAACTTATGGCCTGTGGACCGGTGGGCAGCCTGTGGTATGTCAAAGGATTCTGAGAGGCCCACAAAACATGTACAACAGTGGTTCTCAACCTTCCTAATGCCGGGACCCTTTAATACTTGTATGTGAGCATATCTGCTTGTGAGCAGACCCGCCTGGAGACTGATAGAGGAGCGGTGTCTCAGTTCCTAAGACCGTTGGAAATATGTGTTTTCCGATGGTCTTAGGCAACCCCTGTGAAAGGGCCGTTTGACCCCCAAAGGGGTCATGACCCACAGGTTGAGAACCACTGATGTAGAAGAAAACATCCTTTGTATGTAGAGGAAATCCTTTGGCAGTGCTGCAAGCTTCCCCAGGGCCCTAAACAGCCTGTGGCTACAAGCGGTGCAGGCCTGCTCTAAATCCATGATCTTATAATATTCCAGCTTCCACACTGGTCTTTGTCCCTCATGGCTGGAATGCACTCCCTGCTTTGCTCCACTTCTTGGAACTCCTAGTTTGCTTTCACTCACATCTTAGCTAGTTCCTCTTACGTAATACATTTACTTACTTGTGCCTCCCCAATTATTCGTGCTCTTGCTCTTTCGAAATTACTTTTTATTTTGTATTTATTTATCAACATATATATAACCTATATAAGTTTTGGGTTCCTCCTCAAACTGATAATTCAGGCTCCCAGAATTAGGCTGGCTGCATCTCTCCCTTAGCTCTCTAGGGGGTGCCCCGAAAAAGTCAGAAGTGATTCTCTAATGCCATTGCCTCAAACATCTACTGGTGTGCTTCCCCCCAAGATTCTTAGCTGAAAATCAGTTTAGTCAGCAAGCCTCAAGTAGCTTCCAGAAAGGGGTATGTACTAAGGCGGTACGCTAAGAAAAGTTGGTATAAAATATCCCCCAAATGCCTGTATCTCTCACAAATACATACAGAGTAGAGGCAAAAGTTGGCTAAAGCTTAAAGAGCACACGTGGCAAGAACGGAATTCAGATCTCCTGGTCACTGGAAGTTCTTTTCTCCCATTTGTGGGGTGATCAGGAAGATCTTTCAGGCATTATATAATCTGGATGTTAAAGAAGGACTAGCACCTCTGGTGTGAAAGCTTGTCAAGCCCTGTTCAAGGCTGCTTATTCACCTTTGGTGTTCACCTTCATCTAACTCTCACCTATGGTTCTCAGAGGTTGTAGCATTCACAACAGCCACACCCTGATAAATCCATCTTGGCAGACAAGCTAAACCAGATTGAGGGTAACCCACAGGCCTCAAACCTGTCACTGAGTTAGGGGGTGTCTACCCCAAGCATATGAAGACTTCCCCTGTTGCAATGGGCAGGTGAAAATAATTTGTTCCAGTGGCCATGAAGATGGCTAAATCAAGTGCTGTTCAGTGCTTAAGAGTTTGGTCAGATATGGAACAGACCAAGGCCATCCATGGCATCCCATGCTATCACCAGTCATCTCAACTTTTGTCTTGCCAACGGACTTCAGTGACTCTGGAAGAGAGAGTGAGGCTGATGACTTTGGGCAACTGTCTCACTTAAATTCAATTTACTCAAAAATCAAGACATCACCGATGATGTCATTGGTCTTCCTTGAAAATGAAGGATGAACAACGAGAGTTTCTTTGATAGCCTCCTTGTCATGCCTTGAATCCAGTCTGTCCTTGGCTCCTGATAGACATACTACTGCCAACCAATCAGGAGATGTGAGTACAACACCAAGGTGAAGATGGAAGGTCCAACATCCTCTGTATCTTGTGAAGCTCTAAAGATCCTCCTCTGGTCAAAGGTGTACATGTATGGTGGTGTGTAGAGCAGGAGACTGAGCCAAGACTGAACCTGAAGCTTCTCCTTCCTCTCCTCTGTCCCTGCCAGCTCCCTCCAGGAAATTTCTCCTCAGAAATGTGCTAGAAAGCCTTACTTGCTCCAGTTTTTTGCATTTCATCCCTTCTCAACTCAACAGATAATTTATGGATGATCCCCTGGGCAAGACCAAGTGTCCTGAGCCTATGTACCATGTTTTACTTGCTTTCTAATTTGAAGGATTTTTAGTGCTTTGTCCAAAACATATGAGGGGTGAGTAATTGAGACATGGGCTCACCTGGTTAAGGTATCAAGGATAAAATGAGGTGGAGTGGTTTCAACTCTACCCTTACACTGGGAGTTGGTTATTCCCAGTAAAATGTAAGCTCCTTGAGAGTAGGCAGTTTTGTCTTTCATTTTAATCTTGTCCTCACTCTGACTTTCCTTTCTGAAACAATCAATCATCAATGAATTAACATTTATTAAGTGTTAGCATGTGTCAGACATTGTGCTAAGTGCTAGGGTACAGAAAGAGGTGAAAAGACAGTCTCTACCCTCAAGGAGCTTACAACCTCTTACAATTTGGACAAATTTTTCATTGGTTACAGCACATCTACCTACTAAATATAGAATAATGGATTAAGAACATTTCTCAGCAACTCTGGGACATATATATATATATATAATATATATGATATATTAAATATATAATAATAACTATAATAATAATATAATAATATATAACTATATTATAATAACATTTAATATTATATTATATAATATATAATAATAACTAACATTTATATAGCCCTTTAAGGTTTGCATAGAGATTTAATTCTATTATTTTATTTCATCCTCACAACAGCCCTAGGATGTGGGTATTATTGTCATCTTTGCTTTACAGATGAGGAAATTAAAGCAGATAAAAGCTAAACAACTTGCTTAGGGTCTGCACAACTATCTGAGGCAGGATTAGAACTCAGGTCTTGCTGACTTCAAGTTCAGTACTCTAATCACTGTACCACCTGGTTGCCTCTGTCTTATGTACCATCCACATTTGACAGATGGAAAAACAGAGGCTCAGAAAAACTGAAGGAAGCTCACATGGCGAGCAAAAAGCAAAACAAAACAGAACAGAAAGATTTCAACCTGGAAAGACTGTACAGGAAAGGTTTCTGGGAAAGGACATTTCAAAACTTTCTTTGGCAATGGATTATAGTTCCTATAAATGGGGAGTATGGGTTGGAATGGGGGTTATGTGTGTGTCATCCCACAAGAATTCAGTGTAGGTTACCATGGCCTTTCAACTAGTAGGCAAATTTGCCAGGAAACAAGGTTAGCCTTGAACATGAGGACATCAGCAGAAGAGACATGATCAGGGCCACCCTAAGGAACACTTTCCCAGGGTTTGGTTCTTGGTAGTAGAACTACTGAAATACAGATACTGTTGTACTCCAGGGAATCAATAGATAATCAAAAAAAGGTGAGCATGGGGTGGGGAGTGGAACAGTCCCCCTGTCTCTCAAAACTGGCATAGGAGCAAGAAAGTTAGGCAGCCATATGAAGTACAACACATAACAGAAGAGTAGGAGGAAGAACAAGAAGGTGCAGTATTTAACATGATGCTAATAAACCAACATATTTTTAGTACCAAAAATTATGCTCTCTCTGGAATTTATTTTGTCCTATCACATGTTACACGAAGCTTTAAATTTCCAAAGGACAATTCCATAGAAGGGCTGGGGCTTTGAAAGGCAAGGCATAGGGGAATATGATTTGACCTAAGAGAAGTTCAGCCATGTTCCAGCTCAGTTCTCTCCTATTTCATCCTTCTGTAGGGGTTGTCACTTCTTATAAACCTGACCACTGTGACCCAGTCTTGTTTTTTGTTACCTTTGACACAAGTTGTCAACTGCTATTTCAAGGTCTATATGAGTGTATATTTCTAATCCACCTTTGTTCCATGGCGATATCATGTAACTGTAATTACAAGAACTACTTGGAGAAGGGGGAAAATCCCCTAATCTCTAAATGAAAGTATATCCTGGATTCCCACTAGACACCTTGGCTAAAAGACGATTATCAATAGAAGTATTCAACTAATTTCCTACACAAATACACATACGTGAAGATTCTTTAAAAGATAGGTCCTGTTTATAGAACACGTGCAGGTTGATAATTTCAGAGAAATTTCACCTTAAAACAAACATAGGGAGTTAGGAAAAATAGCTCCTAGGAAGAGAAAGCCTAATATACTCACCATGCCAATACTAAAATTAAAAAGATGTTTGGTTGGTTGTTGTCCTTCGTTCTTGAAGAGGACCAAGATGGCATCACTGCACTAGAGTCAAGTTTCAACATGTCTGACTGTGGCTGATCAGACCAATACAAGCTCAGAATTACTCTACCACAGGTCAGACACAAATAGTTAAAAAGATATAGTTGTGTTATATCTCAAATAGAAAATTATCCCCACTCACATAGTCCCACAGATCCCTTTTCTAAGACTTTTGGTAGAAGCAGACCTTTGTAAGACTTTATTAACCATTGGTATTGAACATAGTCTCAGTAGATATAGGATTACTATATTAACTATCTAACCAATCAGCCTGTCTCCTCCACTAAACTCCAAGAACTTCAATAGGTAAATTCAGCAAACTGTGTGCAAAGCACCCAAGGTGCAAATACAGTGATAAAACAGTCCATGTTCTTGACATTCTTAAATTCCATTTGAAGGCAACAACAATATTGCTAAGTAGGATACAATGTAGGAAAGATTGGGGCAAGGGAAAAAATCATACGGAATCATATAAGAATGTCTGGATAGGAAGAAAACATTAATAGCTGAGAGATGAGGGAAACAAACAGAGAAAGTGGCACTTAAGTTGAATCTTGGAGCAAAACAAAGAACTGAAATGGAAAGATTAGAAAGAAGTATGTTCTAGGGAAAGGGGATACTATAATTTGTGAAAAGGCACAAGGGTTGGAAAATAGTGGGTAGTTCAATTTGATTATAACTCAGAATGCATAAGGTGAAGAATATGAAATAAGGTTAGCAAGGTAACTTAGGAGATCCTAGACAACAAACTACAACACTATATTTTTTAAAAAATTATTCCTATGGTGGCATAGAAGCAGGAGAACTCTATAGTGCCCCCCATAACCACCTCAAATACCTATAAAATATGACTCTAAACAAATTTTAGAGTTCCAGAACCCACAAAAGTACAGAGAAACAAGGCTCCCACTGAAGGCAACCCAGCAGGCAGGACAGGAAGGGCTCATTGCAGTGCTCTGGGAGCCTAAACCAGCCCGACCTGAAACCACAACTGTAGCCCCAGGGGTGGCCAGGACAAGCGTCAACTGGCAGCTGTGGCAGTTTCCAGAATTATTAACCCATAAGAAACAAGGATAAAATGAAAGGTCAGTGGAGCTCAGCTAAATTTGGGGGAGAGGGTCTGGCCAACTGCCTCCAGAACTAAAAGCAGTCTGAAGTGGCAGCCCTGCAGCCACCTCCACATAGCTGCTTCAGAGCTCCCAGCCTGTAGATTGCAGGGGGGCCAAGCAATCATTCAGAAGCTAAGTGCTCTTGCCTTAACCTGCCTGGATCAGGATCACAGTGGTCCTGAGATGTGTAATCAGTGAGCCAAAGCTGGTGGGGCTGCAGAGACTGTGGCCTCCTAAAAGCTCTGGCAGCTGCAAAACCCCCAGCAATTTGAGACAAAGCTCTCCCCTGGGGAAGCAGAGATCTACTGTGGCTCAAAAATCAAGTTAATTGACTGGCAACAAGAGCAGGCAAAGGAAGCAAAGTAAGAACAGCAACCGAACTTTAGATTCCTTCTTTGGGGACAAAAAGGATCAAAGCATGGAATGGGAGGAAGACAACATAGTCAGAACTCCTATACCAAAAGCTTCCAAGAAACATGTAGACTTCCTACAAGCCATAGAGAAGCTTAAGAAAGATTTTGTAAACCAAATAAGAGAAGTAGAGGAAAAACTGGGAAGAGAAATGAGAATGATGCAAGAAAATCATGAAAAGAGAATCAACAACCTGATTGAAGAAAATAATACCTTAAAAAAATAGATTAACTCAAATGCCAAAAGAGGCCCAAAAAGCCAATGAGGAAAAGAATGCCTTAAAAAGTCTAATTTGCCAGATGGAAAAAGAATCTCAAAAGCTTTCTGAAGAGAATAATTCCTTCAGAATTAGAGTGGAGCAAATGGAAGCAAATGACTTTATGAGAAAAAGATACTATTAAACAGATCCAAACAAATGAAAAAATAGAAGGCAATGTGAAATATCTCATTGAAAAAACCACTAACCTGGAAAATAGACCCAGGAGAGACAATTTCAAAATTATTGGACTACCTGAAATCCATGATCAGAAAAAGAACCTAGAAATCATCCTTCAAGAAATTGTGAAGGAAAATTGCCCTGATATTTTAGAACCAGGGGGCAAAATAGAACTTGAAAGAATTCACCAATCACCTCTTGAAAAAGATCCCCAAAAGAAAACTTCTAGGAATGTTATAGCCAGGTTCTGGAGTTCCCAGATCAAGGAGAAAATATAAAAATTATTCCTTATGACTAAGTTAGATTTATGATAGGGATACAAAGATGGTTCAAAATTAGGGAAACAATTAATATAATTAATCATATTAACAATAAAAATACCCCAAACTACATAATTATATCAGTAAATGTCCCCCCTCCCAGTTATTGACAAAGTACAATGCTCATTTATGCTAAAAAAATAACTACAGAACAAAGACATAGAAGGAATTTTTTAATATAATAAAAGTATATATCTAAAAGCCAAAAGTTAGTAATGTTTGTAACAGGAAAATATGAGAAGCTTTACCAGTAAGTACAGGAGTAAAGCAAGGATGGTAACAGCTAAGTAGTACAGTAGATAGAATACTAGGCTTGGAATTAGGAAGACTCATCTTCCTGAATTCAAATCCAGCCTCAGATACTTACTAGCTGTGTGACCCTGGAGTTTCCTCATCTGTAAAATGAGCTGAAGAAAGAAATAGCAAGCCACCCCAGAATCTTTGCCAAGAAAACTCCAAATGGGGCCAGGAAGAGTCAGACATAACTGAAATGACTATACAACAACAAAGCAAGGATGACCCCTTTCTCCATTGTTATTTGACTTAATTCTAGAAATCTTAGCCAAAGCAAAAACACATGAAAAGAAATTAAAGGCACAAACATTTCCAAAGATGAGACAAAAACAGCCTTATTTGACATAATGGCTACAATACACGTTCTCACAAGATTCTCACAGCAATGTTCAATAATTACTATTATTTTGTAGGTAAGGAAACTGAAACTCAGAGAGGTTAAATGAATTGACCATAATTACACAAGTGAAGGGAAGAATCAGGACTTGAGCTACACTCCAACCATAGAAGTAAATTGATGTGCATATGTAAGTCAGCCAAATTTTTTGTAGTGTGCCCTGATTCCCAGTAAAAACTAATACTGTGCTATAAGCAAGAAGTTTTTGAGAACCACTAGACTAGAATATGTACAATTAAATAACTATTATCAAATTTTTCAATATTCCCAAATCTTTTTAGGAA
This sequence comes from Pseudochirops corinnae, assembly GCA_028646515.1. Classification (NCBI taxonomy): domain Eukaryota; kingdom Metazoa; phylum Chordata; class Mammalia; order Diprotodontia; family Pseudocheiridae; genus Pseudochirops; species Pseudochirops corinnae. The sequence goes on from CM053585.1 coordinate 499,095,915, forward strand.
AACATGTAGATGGCAGGGTCTGAACACTGGATTGGAAGCCACAGAGAGATCTTCTTACAGAGCTCAGAAGTTATTTTATGCATGTTACTCTGCTCTTTCAAGCTTTCATCCTGAATTAATTCTCCAACTTAGCCTATCCAGGTATCAGAGAAGAAAGAAAATGGTAGCCAACAATGGTCCCATTCACCTCCAAACCTGGTTGGTTTATAGAAAGTTAATGTTTATAATGTTCCTAATTTCCAATATTAGATTATATTTATCAGTTTCTAGATACAAAGAAAGCAGTCCCAAGAGGCAGAGCATGACTTGCTCCATTCAGCCAGCATAACAACCATTGTAGACATTAGAAGGAGAGTTCCTTATTTAAGTGCTTCTTAAGAATGAAATCTCAAGGCAGCTAGGTGGTGCATTGAATAGAGCACCAGCCCTGAAGTCAGGAGGATCTGAGTTCAAATCCAGCCTTAGACACTTAACACTTATTAGCTGTGTGACCTTGGGCAACTCACTTAACCCCAATTGCCCTCCAAAAAAAGCAATCAAAAAAAAGAACGAAATCTCTTGGAAAACTGGAAAATGGACTGGCAAAAACTAGGTAGAGGGCAATATCTCATATCATTTACCAAGACAAGATCAGAATGGATAGATGACCTAGACATAAAGGGAGATGCTATAAGTAAATTAGAACATGGGACATATCTATTAGATTTATGGATAGAAAAAGAATTTATCAATAAATAAGAGATAAAGAACATTGTGAGATATAAAATAAATAATTTTGATTGTATTAAATTTAAAAGATTTTGAACAAATAAAACCAATGTAGCTAAGATCAGAAAGAAAGCTGAAAATTGGGGGTGGGGGGATTTTTATGGACAATTTCTTGGATATAAGGCCTTATATCTTAAATATATAGAGAACTTTGTCAAATTTATAAAAAATAGGAGTCATTCTCCAATTGATAAGTGATCAAAGGATATGAAGAGGCAGTTTTTGGAGAAAGAAACCAAAGCTATATGCGTATATGGTCATGTGGAAAAAAATGCTCTAAATCATTATTGATTAGAGAAACGCAAATTAAAGCAACTTTGAGAGAGAGTTAATATAGAATGAGGTCTCTTCAGCTCCAGAGAACCAAGTTCTCTTTCCTATCCCCTTTATTATCTAAAAGCCACATCATTATTGTACGGGAAACATATCTTTCTAAAGAAAAATCAGCTAGTGATATCTTCTAATTAGGCATCCGTGACTCTCTTCCTTTCCTGATCTCTTATTTCTTTTTTTTTTTTAATTCATTAAGTATTTCTTGAATGGCTAAAATGTGTTAACCACTGAAGATACAAAGACAAAAGAATCCAGTTCTTGCTGGAAAAGAACTAACATTCTACCAGGAAGAGAAAATATCTTCACAGATAAGTATAAAGGTAATACATGCAGAATGAAACCAAAGCACTTTGGAGGTGTAGGGGAGAACACTAAGTACAATGAAGATCTCCAAGAGATGGGACCTGAGTAATGTACAAAGTGGAGTTGAGGACCCAGAGTAATTTACCCCAAGTCATTGAGCTAATAAATAAACAGCTGGCTTTGGACAAGAACTCTGACCTTCTGTCTCCTAAGTGCCCTTTGTACTAGACATTCCTTACGTATGTAGGAAGTGAGAAAGCAAAATTGGGCTTCTTGATATGAGGGAGAGGGAGAAAAGGGGGTTATATTATCTGCACCATATTACATTAAGAATTGGAATAAACTCAAATAAATGAACTACTTTCCCTTAGTGTCACTGGTGGTTATAAATGTTTATTGGACTCATTGGATTGATATTGGGTCAGTGGTAGCGGTAGTACTGTATCAGAGGACTGATTTCTTGCTTATGAGCCTTGATGCCAGCCAGGGAAGGGGATCTGATTACTTTGAAACCTTTCACCCAAGAATGCTCTGTCAATGAGAAAATGGAAAAATCCATACCCTCTGGAGAGGAGTATGGAGTGGCTTTGGTTGGCTCAGTGAGAGAATGTTAGAATCTTAGAGATTATCAGGGATCAGTGGTTTTCAACCTTCCTAATGCTGCAACCTTTTAATACAGTTCCTCATGTTGTGGTGACCCCAACCATAAAATTATTTTCGTTGCTACTTCATAACTGTGATTTTGCTACTGTTATGAATTGTAATGTAAATATCTGACATGCAGGATGTATTTTCATTGTTACAAACCGAACATAACTCACAGGTCAAGAACCACTGGATTAGATACTAGTCTCACCCTCTCAAAATGACAGCTGAAGAAATTGCTTGCTCAAAGACACACAGGTAGTAAGTGAAGACCAGGACTCTTTACATAGATAATCTAGTTTAAAATCTCTCAGTTCATCAGCCATGCAAAGCCAGTACTGTAAGATGAGGATTTCCTCCATTGCATGGTTTACTGGAATCATTAGAGAGAGAGAGAGAGACAGAAAGACAGACAGACAGACAGACAGAGACAGAGAGACAGAGAGACAGAGAGAGAGACAGAGAAATAGAGAGAGAGACAGAGAGAGAGAGAGAGAGAGAGAGAGAGAGAGAGAGAGAGAGAGAGAGGGAGACAGAGAGAGAGTATCTCAGAAATTGGCAAGCCAAACCAAGCTATTGTGAAATAAAATTTCCCCCATTTCCATCCTCCTCCCCACCCCCATCCCCACATACCATTTTTCTAATGAAAAGCCAGTCTAAGGTGACAGCTCAAGTTTAGGAGAAAGCACATGCTGCCTGGCTTTTAAGCAGATTAGATTCCATCACATGCCTCCTATCAGACAAGATTCATGCTCTGCTGGAATGGAATACAGAGGTGGGAATGGGAAGACGATGACCCTGGCTGCACCTAGGAAGGTGAAGATAGGAGGATAAACTCCTTCAGGGTTTGTCTTTTCCAGGAATGATTTGCTGTGTAGCCTCTCTGTCCTTTCCTTCTTGTTTGAAAACGTAGCCATCAATATCCAGCTGTGGGTCAGGCACATAGGGTGCAGGGATATTGCAAATGTTTGCAGGAGTCCAATTTTTGTCTTTTACCTGTTTTCTCCCACAATCCACTTAGGCAGAACTCATTTAAAAGCAGCAGCTGTTACATGAATGTAAAAAAAAAAAAGGAGACAAGTCTTCTGTTGGGTCAGCCAACTGGCCGTTAGGCAAGGCCAGGGATAATCTTTAGTTTTGGTGGAATTCTCACTATGGGAAAATTATTACTTAGGGTTCAAAGGATTTAGACTTAGAAGGCATCCCAGAGGTCCCTTAGTCCTTAAGGTGAGTGAGCTCCAGAGAGGGTAAGCAATTTGTCCAAAGTCCCACAATAAAAATACAGCAAATGGTAGAGTCAAGATGCAAACTCAGGTCTTCTGATTCCAAGAGTAGCACTCCTGCCCCTCTGCCACTGCCTCTCTAATTTTAGGGATCATTTAGTGCAGCCCTCAGTTTCTTAAGAAAGAAAAAAAAAATTTTATGGATGCTTGTGCGCACACACACACACACACACACACACACACTGTCATTTCCTGATACACTACCTGAACCATCCCTTGTATCAAAGACTAATAATAATAGCCAGCATTTATATAACACTTGGAGGTTTTCAAAGTGCTTTACTAATTGATCTCATTTGATCCTCACAACAACCCTGGGAGGAAGGTGCTGTTATCATTCCCATTTTACAGATGAGGAAACAGACAAACAGAGATTAAGTGACTTGTCCAGGGGCATGGAAATAGCAGGTGTTTGAAGCTAATTTGAACCCAGGTATTCCTGATGCCAAATGCAGGTGCTCTATCCACTTAACAGTTAATAAATGCTCAACAAAACTACCATATCTGAAAGCATGTATAGTATTCTGTGGTTAGTTAAGTGGTGCAATGGATAGAGTGCCAGGGATAGTGTCAAGAAGACTCTTCTCCTTGAGTTCAAGTCTGACCTCAGACACTTACTAGCTGTGTGACCCTGGGCAAGTCATTTAACCTTGTTTGCTTCATTTTCCTCATCAGCAAAACGAGCTGGAGAAGGAAAGGGCAAACCACTCCAGTATCTCTGCCAAGAAAGCCTCAAACGAGGTCACAGTCAGATATGACTAAGCAACAATTCTGCACCTGTAGTCTCCTACTTTTCTATTAAGTGGAGGAAAATTAGTTTTGATCTTTGTTATCAGGAACAAGGTTGATCATTGCATTAGTTGTGTGAATACCACTCTGTAAAAGTCATTTAACATCTCCTTGGGCTATACATAGGGCATCCCTTGCTCTTTGATGTGGCCAGCTCATCTAATTTTCTGGTCATGCATTTCTTTGATGGCATCTTCTCCACCTTTTTTCTTTCTTATTTGTCATGTATTATAGTTTGTTTCAGGGATACTATAGAGATGCCAAATCATAAAACCCAGTATGACCCTAAGCAATTTATGATCTAGTTCAGGGCTGGGGAAGCTGTGGCCTTGAGGCTACATGTGACCTTCTAGGTCCTCTGGCACAGCCTTTCGACCAAGTCCAAGTTTTACAGAATGAATCCCTTTATTAAGGGGATTTGTTCTGTGAAGTTTGGATTCAGTCAAAGGGCTGCACTTGAGGACTTAGAGGGTGATGAGGTTCCCCACCCTTGATTTAATTCATGAAAGAAAACTAACTCGTAAATGATGAAGCATCAGTTTGCTATATAACAAATTCATAGAAAGGAAGGATTGATGTGGTTGGAAATAATGAATCAGATATTTAGATCTGGAAAGGAATCAATATCCTTCATTTTACAGATGAGGAGATGGAGGCTTAGAGAAGATTGTGTTTTAACAGGGCCTTAGAGCTGGTCAGTGTTTAAGGAGGACTCAAATCTACTCTTCTTATCTCCAAGATTTGTCCTTTATCTGCTACATGGTGGCGTACTTCAGAAGTGAGGAATATTAAAATCTTTTCAGGACCTTGCTTTTCTGAGAAATATCTTTTTTAAGTCATAGTCATTATTTCCCAAGACTCTACAGCATACATTCTCCAATCCCATCAGCTGGTCTCCTTTACTGTTCCCTTCACATCTCTTGCTTCATATCTCTAACTGACTTCAGTGCCTTAGTTCTTGCTGTTTTTCTTGCATGGGAAGTCATTCCCCACTCTACCCCTCCCATAATATGTGTGAAAATGATTAGAAAACTGTGTATTACTAAGTGGTATTGTTTGTTGTAATTATTAGCAGAGTGCCAGCACATGTGATAATTGTTGGGTGACAGTTATGTGTCATTGGGCAATAAAACAAAATGGAACTTGGGCTGAATCTTGAAAGGTTGGTAAGATTTTAATGGGAGGAGGCTAGCAAAGCCAGGTTCAATTGTACAAATAATGAGTCCTCAGAAGTGACTGTATTATTCTAATTCAGGCTATTTCCATTGGACTGGAATCAACTACCATATTTTACATAATTTTAAGTTCAAATAGTGTCAATTCAAAGCCATGCAACTACTTCAGGGCATTCATTATTCACATTAATAGGGACCTAGCTATATCAGGAGAGGGGAAGGTATTCCAGGAAGGGTAAACAGTATAAAGAAAGGCTTGAAGGCATTTGCAGGGAATGAGTAGCTGAGTCCTACTGGAGTGCAGGATGCATACTGGGGAAGGTGGGACATAAAAATATTTTTTTCTGAGTACTAGATATAATTTTCTCTGCATATCACCATGCAGACATGGTACTTTTAATATGTTTTTTGATGCAGAAGCAGAAAGTATCTCTTAGACTCAGGATTCTCAACTTTGGGGGAATTCTAAAATCTGGAATGAATGTATGAAAAAACATTTATCAAGCATGTGACTTAAGCCGGGCACTGTGCTGTGATGGGCATACAAATATAAAAAGTAAGACAGTCCTTGACCTCAAGGAGTTTACATTCTAACATATACTGTGGGGGATTGGTAGCTAGGGAGGGTGTTCTAAATTGGGAAATCATACAAATAGTGAGCAGAATCATAGAATGGTTGTTTGATGTGGCCTTTCCTGGAAGGGTAAGGTTGATTTTATTATTTGGTTTGAAAGAGGATGTGAAGAAATAAGAAAAGAGAGAATGAAAATCACCATAAAAATAACTTTCTGGGAAGAGCTACAAGTTGAGAAACCATTTAGGCAGGAGAAGAGAGAAAGGTGACTTAGTTCTAGTAGAGGAAAACTGTTTTATGGAAGCAGGCCATTCCCTCAGGCCAAACTAGAAGAAATTAGCTTTAATCATATGTATCAAGAAAGCTGATTTACACAAAAGAAAACCTTTCTAACTGGAAAAGTTTTAAGAAGTTAGGTCAGATTACTGAAAGAACTAATGTAAAGGATCCTAGGAGACTTCTAAGGCCAGAAGAAAGAGCCATCTGTCTGGAATCTCCTGACCTGCCCATGTAAGAAAGAAGAACTACAAAGAAGAAAATGTTGAGGTTCTTTTTAGACCAGGAAGATTTAGATTCAGCAAGATGAGCTGCATTTTATCTTAAGACAATGCTGCAGCATCTCTTGCATTTTTTTTAACCTTGTTCCACCCCTTATAATTCTGCTTTTTAATCTTTGAGACAAGTTATTGAACTATGTAAATTAAAATCCATGAACTATGTAAAATAATAATAGGGAAAAGGTCATTTTCGTTTTATTCTTCTAATTATTGAGAAAGGGTCTAGTGATTCCCCATTGTACATAATGCTAGATTTTCAGCTTGGAAATATATTTTTATCATATTAAAAATGACCTTCCCATACTTACACTTCGTAGGATTTTTAATACAAATAAGTATTAGAACAGACCTTCTTCCAGCAATTTTCTGCTTATTTTGAATGAATGTTGTGCCTAATACAAGATTTCCCAATTTAGAACACCCTCCTTAGCTACCATCCTCCACAGTATATGTTAGAATGTAAGCTCCTTGAGGTCAAGGACTGTCCTACTTTTTATATTTGTATGTGAGGATGTATTTCCTGGGGGAAGTTCTGGATCTCTTTCCACCTGTGAGCTTCAGCTCTTAATTCAATGACACCAACATTACTGGTTAAGCTGGGATACTCAAAGGGAGACCCCATCTCCTTATATGCTTTTCCAGTATTAATCAGGTGAAGGAACCAGTCTTGAAGACTCAGACTAAACACAACTCCAGTTTAGTGTTAGAATCAATCAGTCAAAGCAGAGCTCAACCTTGTAGCCTTCATCTTAACTAACTCAGGAAAGATGGTAGATTGCATAGAACAAGGCAAAACTTTCTTAGCTGAGGAGCAAAGAAATGAAGGGTGAAATTAATAGAGAAGAAATTCTCAGTCTCCATGGTCCATTTTTCTCAGCCAAAATGTAACAAAAAACTGAAGATATTATTACTCAGATCTTTAGGTCATAAACTTATCTGGATACTCAGTTTAAAGATCATCATATAAACTAAGTAGTTCTGGCAAAAAATAAAGTGAGAGACCTGGAGAGCCAGTTTATCTCTGACTAACTTTGGCCACAGAATTATAGCCGTGGGGCAAAAGAGACAGAATCTACCTACCAGGCAATGTGTAGTATAATGGACAGAAGTTATATTCAGAAAACTAATGCTTCTATTTTGGGGTAAAGTAAGGTTTTCATAGATATAGGGTTTCAAAGGATCTTAAAGGTCACCAAGTCTAAATACTTTCATTTACAGAGGCAACTGGGACTGGGACTTGCTCAAGGTCATAGGGAGAGCAAGTAAACAGAACAAGGCACTGAATGTAGGACTTCTGACACTTTCCACAAGACCATTTTGGTGCTCTCACCCCCACCCCCATTTAGATCCCTGCCTTGAAGGCTCTGTTTTGTCTTAAATCTGGTCTATGAGGACATTTTTTCCAATTAATATTGGGCGTAGGGAAAAGTTCTTTCTGACTCCATCTTGTACAATATTAAGGAAACAATATGCTGATAGTTATATGTCACTTTATATGCATTGCCTCATATGATCCTCTTACCCCTATGAGTTTGGTATCATAAGGCTTATTGTTCCATTTTACAGATGAGTAAAATGAGGCTCATATAAACATTAAGTGACTTGTCCATATTCACCTGCTATCAGAGGCATGATTTGAATTCAGTTATCTGTAGATCTCTAGTCCAGATTTTACTCTATTGAAGCACACTAGCTCTACATTGTAATGGGGGATATTAGAGAAAGGGAATGGTTATCCTTCTCAAAAATGACCTACCAGTTAAACTCCCTACTTTCTAACCAGTCTCCAAAATGTAAACAATGTTTTCTCTCCCTTGGCTAAATCAGCTTATGCTACCAATTGCGGGCTAGTGTCAGCTCATCTTTAAAGAGAGAGTCATCATGACACTGAGCTTCTTTCCCTTTGTCAGGATCCAGAATTAATTGAGTATTTAAGATGAACCAGCCCATTAGGCTTGATGAAGGCTTCATGGTAGCCAGACAGTCCTGCTACCTCCCACAGCATGGATCAAGAATAAAGGTCTTGGCTGTCTATCCATCTTAACTTTACCACTAAATGAACTCAAGATTGGGTCTCTAACCATATGAATAATTGCAGTGAAGGGTAATAGGTAATGGAGACAATAAAAAAAGAAAAAGTCAGAGAGGGAAATGAATGAATTTATAGAACTGAGCACTGGATTGTTGTGTGCCATGGCAAAGGGCAAATGCTTCTAGAGTTGCATCTGTTGTATCCCAAGTGTTTATTTATAGGGTTGCAGGTCTTCCAGCACATCTGGACACATAAAAATGTACCATTTCCAGAAGCCACTGTACTCTTGGTCTCTTTGGCAGCCTTATTCTAAAGGGGACTGACAGTGTAAAAGATTAGGGCAGTCACTGGCCTGAAGGGAATCCCTCCTCTGAAGAACGAATAGGATCCAAAAGAGAAGCATAAACCAAAGGGAACTCTGGGTAAGAACCAGTTTTATTTTGTTTTGTTTTTTTAGGAATGCTAAATCCAAGAAGGGGAGATGGAAATAGGAAGTTGGGAGCAAAAAATAGGGGTACAAGGTGGAAAGATGTGTATGGAGACTGAAAGACACATAACTAAAAGGGTCAGCAAATTGTCCTCCACAGTATGTCTTCTTGAAACTCTATTCCCACCTTCAAGCCTGCTAAGCTATGTGGGCCCAGGCACACATCAACATATGCCCTGGGATTCTTTCTTGCCCTCCTACAGTAGTGAGGCTATGCTAAAAAAAAAAAAAAGACATCCTCTTTTGGGTTACTATTTCCCTTTCCCCCTCATGTTACCCAACTATCTCAGATATCTAGGATTCTGCACATTGGCTTCTCTTACTCTAGATTTTTCCTGATCTATTTCAGGAGGTCCATCCATTAATAAACATTTACTGAACACCTACTATGTGCCAGGCTCTGTACCAACCTACTCCAAATTTTATCTGTCCAATACTCCTCTACTAGAAACCTGCCCTTTGCTCAATAAAATGAACAAAACTGGATAATCCATGCACTGGACTATTAATGGATGTTATTTTGTTTGTCACTGAGTCTCTTTTCCCAAGTAATATGTACAATTTAACTGCCTTGTGAACACATTGCCTTAATCTGAAGAAGTGATTCTGAAAGTGGGGACTCCAGACCCAATGAAGAGTTGATGGGGGGATATTAGATGTAGGTAAAGTTACACATCTAAATAGTCTCCATCTCCCTGCTTTTCTCACCCTTCTATTTTTTTCTCTTCCAAGATCTTTATAGTTCTCTTTCCTTACTTTATCCCTTCTTTTCTCTCTTTCCCTATGTCCACATCCCTCCTCCAAGTATCTCTTCTCCCTCCTTTTGGCATCTTTCTCCCTTAGGCCAGGACTTATGGAAGGAAGGGAAAGGAAAGGAGTGGAGGTCAGGTAGGAATGTAGAAGGGAGGAATGGAATGCATTACTCCATTCTGGTCTATGCTTCGGGACAGAATAGTGAATCTCTAGCTTGTGGGTTGAATTCAACCCTCAGCCCAGTTAACAGACCTCAGCATTTCCAATTTAAAGAGGACAACCTAGGGAAAAAAGTAGAGTATGTAGGCACAAAATCTCCTCATGCCCAAATATCTAGTGTTCAAAACTCATGGCTGTGCCAGTGATGTTTGAAAGACTGGATAACAGAAGTACCTCAGACTGGAGAAGGGCAAGTATTATCCCTATTTGCAAGAGAAAAAAAAGAAAAGAAAAAAGAAAAGAATATTCAAACTATAGGCCAGTGAGCTTAACTTAGTTCCCCATGGAAATTCTGAAATAAATCCTTAAAGAGATGGTTAGTGAATGGCTAGAGAAGGAAGCTGCAGTTACCAAAAAAAGCATAGCTTAATGTTTTATCGACAGCAGTGGGTGTTGTTCTTCATTCAGAGAGATCTGAAATGACATAACTACGTTGGCTTCAAGGTACAATGTGTCCAACTGTGGCTGATCAGACTGATTTGAGCTCAGAAGACTACTATAGGTCAGGCACAAGTAGTCAAGATGAACATTTGGATTGGAGATGTCTCTAAATTTATTCACCTCATGTTTCTTTTAAGCTACTACAATTCTGCTTTGCTCATAGAACCCAGAGCCTTCTTTCATGCAGGCATGTCATGCTGGGCAGTGCTTTGCCAGGGTCTCTCATGTCTCACAGTTGATTCCAAAGTTCTTTAGAGAGACTTTGAGAGTGTTCTTATAATCTTCAGCAACAACAGACTATACCAGGTTAACCATGTTTTCCTTTTTGACTGGACTACTAGTCATTTCCATCTCAAAAGCCCATAACTGTCTTTGCTTCTTATGCAACATTGACATTAAAAATCAGTGTTAAGGCTTAGCACAGATCTTCATTAGAATTCTCTATATAGGAGGCAGAATTTTTTTTTTAGTCATTCCATCACATTCAGGAAACATATCCCCTCGATGTCATAGGTCTAAATCTTCTGTGAGCAAATTATACAGCACCAGCAGCTGTGGGTATAGAAAGAGGTGAACTGTGGCTACACCACTGTAATACCACCAAGTCCAATGTTGGGATAATGATTTCAAATTATTTCAAAATCTTTCACAATTATATGACTGCATATCTATAATAAATAACACAACAGAAACAAATATGTTTGCATCACGCTATTTCATGTGTGACCCCCTGGGATCTTTGCTCTGGGATCACATTATAAATGAAGCTATCATATAGTAAGGTCCTTTAAATCATGCTGGCAACTAGAGTTTGCTCTTGTGCAGTTTCTAGTTGGACCCCCCATTATACGGAATTCCATGCCATCATGTGTCACTTTTGAGTCACACTCTAAGGGCTCCTGAATATCATCATAATGCCTAGCTGCCATTAAGGAATGGCCATTCAAATCAGGTAAGGACTTTTTCTCCACAAACAGGGCACAGTTTGGTCTCATTTTCCCCAAACTTTATTAATGGAGCCTATCAAAATGAGTCCCTTTTCCCCCATTGTTTCTTTGCCTTAGCTCAATCCTGATCTCTCTAAAGCAAAGTACAATGGGATGAAAAAAGACAGTAGAAGTCAATCAGTCAAAAAACATTTTTTATATTAAAATGAGATAGCCCTGTTCTGAAGGAGCTTATATTTTACTAAAGGGGGATAATATATTCACAAAAAAATGCAGGGTGTATACTCTGGTGTGTGATTCCTTGGGGCAAGCAATAATTTTTATAAGATTTCATTTTACATATGAGTTTCTACTGACACCAAGCTATCTCATAAATCTAACATTTACCTGTTACAATCTTCCTAAGCTAATTTCTCTACCTCCAATTAGTTTCCTATCTACTGAGTGATAGATTTCATGTAATACACATTTCATAGCTTTGGTACTTCTCATTTTGTCATTTTTAAGAATGATTTCTGTGACTCCAAAGAAAAGTTCAAAAGTTCAAAAGTAATTCTTAAAAGCATATTTCAATGATTCCTAGAGATACTGAAGCAAACCATGGTGGAGGGAGGTCAAATATTTAGAGATCATTCAAACCCATAGTGAGGCAAGATCAGTCCCACGAAGGTGTAGTGGAAAGTGCTGTCAAAAATTTAAAATAGCAGCAAGAACTGTGATGAATTCTACAAAACATCTTAACTAATCTTCAGAAAACAACCAAAGGCTTTCAGAGGGAAGTGATAACTGGAATTGTTACTGATTACAATAATGAATAAGCATCATGAAATTGGAAGAACCGGGAGAAATAAAAAAAAAAAGAAAACACAGGTGCTAATCATTGCTATGAAGAAGGGTAAGACCCATTGGGTAAGATAATAAAAAGATGAGAACTCTGAAGATTGGAGAAAAGATAGCTTTTACTGATGCAAATCACCTTTCACTCAATGATCTACCAAAACTATTGTCTAGGTCAACGGTTCTCAACCTGTGGGTGGCCACCTCTTTGGGGGCCAAACGACCCTTTCACAGGAGTCACAGGGGTCGCATATTTCTGATGGTCTTAGGAACTGAGACATTGCTCCTCTATCCATCTCCAGGCAGGTCCGCCCACATGCAGATGCGCCCACATATGAGTATTAAAGGGTCATGGCATTAGGAAGGTGAGGCTGAACCTCTTTATCAAACTGCAAAACATCTATCCCCCCAAAAATTTGGGAGGCGCATTTCAACTTACAGTGGGTCTAGAAATCTGGTTCCCACTGAGGGAACGATGAACTCTAATAAACATATTGAAACACTGAGGAGCAGACTTGTTTGTTTTTTTAAATTTTATTTTAGTTTGCATCATTCATTTCCACAAGATTTTGAGTTACATATTTTCTCCCCATCTTTCCCCTACCCACTGCCCCAAAACAGCCATCCCAGTGT
>CM053585.1:499109190-499190114 GCA_028646515.1 Pseudochirops corinnae
TGATTTCTTCAGATTGCTGACTCTCTTTTCATGATTTTCTTGCAACATTCTTATTTCTCTTCCCAATTTTTCTTCCACTTCTCTTATTTGGTTTTCAAAATCCTTCTTCAGCTCATCTCTAGCTTTAAGGCAATCTTCATGTTTATTGGAAGCCCCTGGTGGGGGAGCTCTGGTTGTGCTGTCCTGCAGCTCTCTGCCTTGGTCCTTCTTTTCTTCAAAGAAGGAATCTAGGGTTTGGTTGCTGTTCTTACCCTGCTTCTTATGCTTATTCTTACTCATGCTTGGTCAGTTTGTGATTTTTTTTTTTTAATCTTTGTGGGGCTCTGCTTCCAGAAGGGAAAGCTCTGTCTCAAATCGCTGGGGTCCTCCCGGCTGCCGTAGCTCTCAGGAAGGTGCTGGGTCCCTTTCCCACTTCTGACTCACTGGATAAAGAAAACTCACAGGTCCAAAGCCCAAGACCGCGATCTGGATCCAGGCTGCTCAATGTGAGAGCACTTGGCCTCTGAAATATTGCTTTGTTCCCCTGCTGTCTGCAGGCTGAGGGCACAGAAGCTGCAATGTGGAGGCAGGTGCAAAACCTCTGCCTTTCGCTTTCCTGCCCTGGAGGCGTTTTGGCCAGATTGCTTTTCTCCCAAGACCTCACAAGTCCCATTGACCTAGTTCTGAACACTGCCGCAGCTGCTGCCAATCCACTCACCCACCAATCCACTCACCCGAGGCTCCTCAGCTCCTCTTGTCCAGCCGCCCCCGGGGCTCAGCCAGGGCTTCAGGACAGGCTGGTTTTGGTTCGCAGTGCTGATATGGTTCCTCGTAGCCGAGCTGACTTTAGTGGAAAGTAAATTTGTGTGCATTTTGTAGTTCTAGGATTAGTTTAGAGTCATATTTTATGGGTATTTTGGGGTGGCTATGTGAGAGCTGAGATATGTTGCTGCTCCTAGGCCTCCATCTTGGCTCCGCCCCCAGGAGCAGACTTGTTAAAGAATTAAAGAAATTCCCAAATGAAGATGAAATACTACTATAACTGGATATTGAACCATGTCACATGTCATAGAAAGGTCAATAAACTTATCCAAAAGGTACATATAATCATGCTTCCATGGCCTAGAACCTCATCTGATTTGATCGCATTGAAAATCTATGAATGGGTAGGGGGAAAATAGCTAGGACATGCAGTGAATAGACTACTGGCCCTGGAGTCAAGAATTCAAATGTGACCTCAGACACTTGACACTTATTAGTGACCCTGGGCAAGTCACTTAAGCCTGATTATCTTAAAAAAAAGAAAATCTATGGGCTATTCTTAAGACTAGACTTAGAAAAATGAAGTATTCATCAAAAGTGTGCTGGGTATTAAATGTGATAAAAGTATAGTTTTATTATGAATTAAAGGTTATGTGTCAGAATCTTGTGAATTCAATACCAAGTTGCGTAAAGTAAATGGTTGCACTGAAAAACAGGACATTAAAAGGTTTTTAAAGATGTAGAAGTTGAAAAGTATAATGATCAAATGAGTTAACATATGTAGAGCACTTTTCAAAATTTCAAGTACTTTGTAAATGCTACCCATTATTATTTTAATTTATTTTACTTTGTTCCAAGTAATTGCACACCACTGAGCAGGAGGAGAAAGTATAGTGATGAGGAAGGAGACACTAATGACTAGGAAATCAGAGAAGTCTCTTGAATTGACCCCTCAAGGAATCTAGGGATTTCTAGAGATGGTGGTGAGGATGGAGAGCATTCCAGACCTGTTTAAAGACATTGGAGACAAAGAACAGAAAAGATGCCAGTGTACCTAGAATACGGCATGCCTGGAGAGGAATAAGATGTAAATATCCTAGAAAGATATTTTTTTGGAGACAGATTGCCACTGGTTTTAAAAGTCAAGCAGAGGAATTTATTTTTTCTTCAAGTCAAGGAGGAGCTTCTAAAGGGTAGAACTGACATGGTTAGACTTCCCTTTTAGGGATACAAATTTGGTATCTAAATGGAAGATGGACTGGAGATGGAAGAAACAGAATTCAGGAAGATCAATTAAGATACTATTGCAATAGTCCAGTCAGAGATGCTGAAGGCTTGGACAATAGTGGTTGTGTTATGAGAAAAGAGTAGAAGACAGAAAAGATGTTGAGAAGGTAGAATGAAGGGATATGAAAGACAGTGAACAGGAGAAAGAGGAAAGGAGGGAAGCCTTTCTACCAGTCAGGGAGAATGGTAGACCTTGTCCTAATTTATAAAAATGGTTTCTCTCTGTTGGACAGCAGCTATGATTTCCACCTGCCATTTTTTCCCCCTGACTGTAGCTTTTGAAGCAATGCTCTCAGGCTACAAAAATGCATTTAAAAAACCAACTTTGCACAGAAACTCAAGACTAAATTATATCCTACCTCCCAGAACACTAAATTATTACTACCTGTTGTCAGCAGTAATGGGACAAAGGAAAACTCCAGCTCAGGCTAGAAGTTTGGTATTCTCCTAGAATCCCAGTCTAGTGATATCCATGCATGGCAGTCATTGATTAACAGCATAAAATAAAGTGTTGCTATTTAATGCAAGGGGAGGGCCCTAGCTCGTCAAAGGAAAATTAAAAATGCATTTTCCTAACACCTTCAGTTACTGAAAATGGAGAGGTCCTTATAAATCTGCCTGATGCAGTCCAGTTTCATTTCTCTGAGGCAAATGATGAACAAAATGTTTCCAAGACTAGGGCGGAGGGAGAAGAGGCAGTACCAAGATTAGGCAGACAAATCATAAGCATTATGAGGCTGACAGTTAATTAGCCCAGAGCACCTCCTCCTGCTGATTCTCCTACTAGAAACAAAATGAACAATGAATATTTAAGCAGATGATCCCAGGGAGTCTGCCCCACCCCCTTTCCAGACACAGATGATAGTGGCCAAATAATAATTTGTAAAGGGATTCATCTAATTCAGATTTGTCTTATAATTGTCTTCAGATTTGGGTTCCCTCAGCAATCTCCAAAGGGAGCAGATTGCAGAACGTCCGCTGGTCCCTCTCTCCAACTGTAACTATCATTCTAACTGAGAGCCTCTTGGTGGAAGTGAAAGCGGCCAAGGTCACAGACCTCATTACTATGGTCAAGCAGGGCATGTGCTAATCAAACATAAGTGGACATAGTTCAAGTTCAGTCTCCAAGCACTTATGAACAAAGTGGAAAAACACTCTACCCAAGAAAGAAGCCTAAGCATTACATGACCTCTGGAAAACACCATTTGTTTTCAGTTGACATATTCCCCTAGAACAGATGATTATCTCTCACCTTTCCTCCTCCCAAGAAGCTGTCCTAGGTACTAAATGCTGCAAATAAGAGGGAAGAGCTTTAGGAGGCTTCATTTTATGCAATGGCTCTCTATTCTGCCTTTTCAATGGATATGGTTTGAGGGGTCCCAAAAGTGATCACTTAATCCCAAAGCATGTCCCAAGTCACCCTCCCTCACTGGGTTTTTGCCCTGTCATTAATTCCCTTGGGCCATGGCAGTGAAACTAATAATAGCTAATCTAGAGGGACTAATGCATCAGTAAGAAATATATTAAGTGCCTACTATGTTTCAGTCAGTGTGCTAGGTGCTGGAGATGCAAATAAAAGAATGAAAGAATCTCTACTCTCAAAGAGTTTACTTTAACAGAGAAGACCATATGTATAGGGAATAGGGACTGGAACTATGGTTTCATGGGTATAAAGAAACTCCCTCTC
The DNA here is from genome assembly GCA_028646515.1 of Pseudochirops corinnae. Classification (NCBI taxonomy): domain Eukaryota; kingdom Metazoa; phylum Chordata; class Mammalia; order Diprotodontia; family Pseudocheiridae; genus Pseudochirops; species Pseudochirops corinnae. Next base: position 499,112,906 of record CM053585.1, read on the forward strand.
CCAAGTTAGGTCAGCACCTTTTCTATAACTTACCTTTGAGAGGTGCCTAGAGTAGAAGAGATATGACTTGCCCAGGGTCACAAAGACACTAGTTGTTAGAAGCAGTACTTGAACCCAGGTTTTCCTAGCTTCAAGGCCAGCTCTCCATGCACCACACCATGTTGCATCTCAGTAAGCATATACAGAATGTAGAAAATGTAGAAAATTGTCATTATCAGCCACTAGTATCTTAACTGAATTAACATTCATTAAATTAGCCTGTGGACAGAACAGGACCTGGAAGTGCTTGGCACAAGACCCAAAAGTTCTGATGAAAATAGAGGCTGGGGAAAAGGATAGAGGATAGAGGGCTACCAGGGATCATTGCAGTGGGGCATGGTGGGCAGGCAGGTGGGCAAACAGAAGAGTAATACATAGCCTCAAAGTCAAAAGCCCCTCCTACCTTTCCCCTTGCCCCCAATACAGTTGGGATTGAATGATAGTGAAGACTTTGATCTAGTTGGCAATTAATTCCTTAACTTCGTGTATGTAAAGTATAAGTAGGAGGGAGATGAGAGAAATGGGCCATTAAATTAAATGTCTTTATACAAAAGGAAAATCATAGCTCCCCTGCCTCATCAAGCAGAAGGAAGGATTTATTTACTTTATTTACTTTATTTATTTACTTTATTTACTAAGCACAATGTGTCATGCACTGTGCTAAGTGTTTTGCAAATACTTGATTTGATCCTCACAGCAACCCTGGGAAGGTAGATGCTATCAGTATCCCCATTTTACAGATAGGAAAAGTGAGATAGGCAGAGGTTCAATGGTTTGCCCAGTTTCTCAGAGCTAGTGTCTAACGTCAGATCGGAACTCAGGTCTTCCTCGCTGCAGGCCCTGTGCTCTTTACCACTGCACCTCCTAAAAGAACTCTGGGCAAATCACTTAACCTCTCTGAGTTTCAATTTCCTTAACTATAAAATGGCAATAATAATCACTTTAGTACTTACCTTGTGAGTTTATTGTGAAGATAAGTGAAATAATGTATATATTTTGCAGTGTTTCACTTCTTTCATAAAAGGTCTGGGTCACTATGGGGACATCAGGATACAGGCACTTCCCCAAATGGTGGCCATCGGTTCACCCTTACAAGTTCTCAGACTCAAACAACATCACAGAGTGAACAGGTTTAAACAAGACATAGCAAAGACCTGCACCTTTGGATGGATATTCCCGTACCTCCTCCAGTGGATCTCCATCTCTCCTCCAGGGATGTACAGATCCTTTAAGGCTTGTGGTACTACCCTGTGGACCCCCAAAGAACTCAGGATTTCTAAGAGAGAAAAAGACCCCCCCTCCTTCTAATGGGCCTCCCTTCCCAAGATGTGAATAACTGATGTCACAGGTTACTTCCTTGAATGAGACTCCAGTAAGGATCAGGGATTGTACCTCCCAGTTAGTTTCTTAATTGGCTCCCCTCAATTCTCACAGCCTGCATTGTCTTTAGGGCTTCATTGTTTGGCTACTGATCTCAGTTTGCATCTATCACTCTGTCTCCTTGACATATCTACCTCTTATTCTCATCAATTCGCCTTCATTCTACTACTGATATGGTTCCACTCCTCATAGGTACAGCCATGACCTCTGGCCAATTCTGCTGTGATCTTCCTTGTCATTCAGTTTTACTGTCCCAGCTCCCCACTACTTTGTTTCTTTTCTTCAGGACAATATCCTAATCCTTGCAGAATATCTTAGCTAGACTCAACATATTTCCAGGCTCTATAAAATCCCCCAGATCTTTCTGCCAGGACCAGGATTGTAATACTTGTGGGCCATTTCAGGTCTTCTGTTCTTTTCCTCAGAGTCTCAATTTTCTCACAGAGGACCTTGCTCATCCTGCACAAGTGTGATCAGTCTCAATTAGAAATGGGAGCCACTAATCTGCACATAAGGATCTCCACCAGCACAAATTGAACTGCTTTTAAAATGTGACATTATCTATGTTTTATTGTATTTTCATTTATTTTGTTAAATATTTCCCAATTACATTTAGATCTGGTTCCAGTGGCACTCAGGGCTGTTGTTGGCTGTGGGTTGCAGTGGGTATTGTGTTTTATACCTCTGCTACAAAATCTCCAATTTTCATTTCTGAGTTAAGGTGGATCCACCTGTGTGTTCTCTCTACCGTGATGGGTCTCCCAATTGCTTGACTTTTCCTGCTGAATCTCATAGCACTCATCAGCAGTACCCCACAGATAGTAAGTGCTTAATACATGACTTATCATTCATTCCTTCATTCATTCATTAATGCATGCACGCACTCATGCATTCCACTGTCTTGTTCCTCACTCCATTGCCTTCCCATCCCCTTTCCTTCTGTACCACCTGGATTGGGCTATACTAATTAGCCCACAGCTGCCATGAAACAGCATTAGAAACAAAACTGGAGAAGGTCAGAGCTCAAAAATGCTCCAGAGGTACCTATGACACACATGTTGGGGAGAAGGGATTGGCAACACTGTTGTGATCACAGAGATCTATCTTTTGTCTACACAAATACTAGAATGCTACGCAGACATCAGTTACGACTATCCTTTTATTCTTACTTTTAGCCATCCCTAGCCTAATGTCCTCAAGGGACCTAAAAGCAGAAAGGCTAGTGTAGAGAGCACTTTTGAACTGACAGAAGTCATGGTGGTGGACACTTTCACGATAAAATCTGAGAGAGATGACAAGAATTGGGAAACTTTAGACACATGAGAAAACTTCCTTCAAGTCTTAGCTACCATGTTCAGCCCTAGTAGAAATATGAAAAGGTGATTTGAACAGAGCCAGGAAGTTTAAGGGACCGATTCCAATTCAGTCTGACTCCTAGTGTTATTTCTAATTGGTATTCTCATCATCATTTATCTGAGATGTTGGATAAAAAAAATTACTCCATGAAGCCAGCAACCACCACCTAATGCCCCAGAGATCTGTGGAAATGCAATCTACCTGTGCAGATAACCCAAGTATACGGAAACAAGAATCTTAGAATCAAATGAATCCCAGAAGTGTCTGCTCCTGTTTCACAGTGGAGGGGCTATTATTTCTCATGCTGAGAACCCCTTCCTAAAAGATGGCCCCCAACCAGAGGATTAGCTTTGATGCTTCTAAGTGGAAGAGAATTAAAACACATTTGAAACCAATGGAATAGACCTTTGGAAAGTTGTAGATTAAAGCATTTTATGTTTTAACCAATAACATATGTGATTCTTACAGTCATCCCATTTTAATAATAACACATTGCTTATAGGTCTTGCTGTGAAAGTAATCATTGACTAAGTAAAGGTCTCCGTCCTGTCTCCTACCTCTTCTCCCAATCCCACCCTCCAATTCAGGTTGGGGAGCTAGGACATGTTACTCCTCTAATTTAATCAGGTGGAAGAAAGTTTTCTGACTTACTAGAGTCCAGATATAGAAGTTGTTACTATTATACATTAGAGAAGGAAATGTCAAACTTCTCCAGGATCTTTGCCAAGAAAACACCAAATGGGATTGCAAAGAGTCAGACACGACTGAAAATGACTGAACAACAACAACTATCATCTATGGATTATAGCAAAATTATGTGTGGACATGTGGAAGAAGGTCCACACATGTGAAGATGACTGCATACTGACTCCATATCCAGCTTCTCTTGCTATTCCAGGATGTAGTCAGTAATTAAATCAGATTAATCTCGCCAGGAAAATACATAAGGAGGGTAGGCCAAGATCTAAGTCTGAGACTGGTATTCTAGGGGTTAACTCCCCCTGAACTTGTTTCAGGAATGGAATTAGGAGTGGAAGGATAAGGAAGGGAGCAAATTGAAGGTCTGGGATCCAGAAAGCAGAGATGAGCGATTCATGGCCTCTATAATGAGAGGAATGCCAAGGAACCACCTGGAAAATCAAAGGTTGAAAGACAAATGAAAGAACCCTCTGGAAGCCATGACCAGGAGCAAGTCGACACTCTGGGAAGTGAAAAGAGAAAGGGGAAATCAAGTCCCAGTAATGATGAAGGCAGGCAAAAAAACCAAATCCTGGAGGTCAAGTAAGAATGAGACCAGGACAACACAGGTAGGACTGACCCAAGGGCAAGAATGGGTCACCCCCTGACCTGCTCCACATTTCCGGATGAGATGAATTGACTTGGACAGATAACTGGAGAGTAAGGAGTAAAGGTGCTGCTCTAGCTATGGCAATACACATACACTCACACACACGCACACACATACATACACACACGCACACACACCACACCACAACACACCACACATATTCAGAGAACTGAGGTTGTATGGCTGTATGGCTGGTCTCATAGGTGCACTACAATTCTGCTGTCACCTTTTCTGGGTAAGCTTCCCTACATGTTCCTCTAAGTCCTTGGACCCAGTGTCTCTCTCATCTCATCACTGGTTCCCTTTTTATCACAAGGGGCTCCTACCTATATCTATGTGTACCCACAGTTTTGTCTGCAAATCTGTTCTCTCTTAAAGATACAGTACCCATAGTCTAGGGAAGGAGCCAATGAAGCTGGGGTTACATATAATCTGTTGTTAACTTTGAAGTCATTCTTTTTAATAGATGAATTCTGGCTAAAGCAGAATGCTAGTCAACTGTCTGGAGACTCATTTCCTGTCTAATTGCTATTTACTATCTTAATTATAGTTAAAAGACTTGGAGTTCATTTTGCTCCTGTGGTCAATATTGTAACTAGATGGAAGGCATAGAAAAGCTTCAATGTGTCAATGGAATTCACAGAATCTAAGGGAGAAGGGTCCTCAGAGGCTATCTAGCCCCACCCATCCCTGAACAGCGATCCCCTCTGCTTTCCTGTCACCACCAGAACCAATAGTAATTCTGACCTCGGGGGCTCAGCAGAACATGTCAAATATGTCTCTCATAGGACCAGGTGAAACATCCTCCATTCCTTCAGCCCATCCTCATGTAGTCTACTCTCTGGTTCTCTAACTATTCAGTCCCCCTTTCTCTAGATGCTCTCTGGGTCATCAACGTCCCTCCATAAACACAACATCCAGAATTCAAGTTTTCCAGAAGTAGATTTTTCCTTAAATCAGCTGCAGCCACTCCTTAAAGGAAGAAATCAGCTGGGAAGATGAAAGTTCAGAGCACAGCGTGTTCCCTCTATTTCCTAAAACACAGGCAGGCTATTAGGTTTACTGAGTGTTCAATTTACCAAGAAGTAAAAGTTACAATCAGAAGAACCAAAATAAAACTAACAAAAGCAGAGATGGTATGACTAATCCTGCATTCATCACCAGCTGCTTCTGCACAACTGCCTGGAAGACATACAGGAGCAGGGACACAGGAATTCAAGAATCAGGATTGTCCCTGTGAATTCTGGGAGTGTCCCACCTACTAGATTCTTAGAATCAACTTTTTGTTTCCAAGAATTTTCACAGAATGTCAAGTACAAGTACAAGACCCTGAGCGTCTGATATGTGCTTTTCTCCTCTGCCACTCTGCTACATACAGAGAAAAGGATTCAACAAATCTCTTATTCTGGCTGTTGAGAGGTTCATCCTATATCTCACTCCCAATAGGAGAGCTCATTCACTCTGTATATTTTCTGGTAAATTCTCATCTGCATACTTCCTCTGATTTTTGGTTGCTATTGGATTGAATAAGTGAGCTTATTTGTTTGTTTGTTGGGTTGAAGCTTTGAGAAATTTCAAGATGCTTGCTCTCAGTTTGATTTTTTTTTCTGCATTCTATTTTTTTAAATTAAGAATTCATACATACATGTGTGTGTATGTACATGATGCAATGTGTTAAGATCTGGATCCAATTCTACAAAAAATATCCAGAAAAATATGAATGATTGCATACAAAGTATCTATAATATCAAATCCTTATATATTGGTAACTTCTCAGGGACAGTCAAGTGAACTACATAGGCATGCCTGTGTGGTTGCCACAGACCTCACCATTGCCCATGCCTTCCAGTAGAATGGCATGGTAGCTAAAAGTGCTAGATTTAGATTCAGGAAAACCTGGGTTCAAATTCCACCTCTGAGACCTATTAACCTGGGGTAAGGCTCTGAGTCTGAACTTCCCCATCTGTAAAATATGGACTAATAATACCTGTAGTACCTGTCTCATAAGGTTTTGAAAATTCATTGAGATGATGTATGTAAAGTGCTTTTATTTTGAAAGTACTACATAAACAGCAGCATTATTATATTTCTTTTGCCATATTATTTCCTTTTAGGAGAAATAACAAAATTGAATTAATTTAACTTGAATAATATAGCACTTTAAGGTTTGCAAAGTGTTTTTACACATATTATCTCAGTGAATCATCACAACAACTATAGGAGGTATATACTATAATTATCCTCATTGCACAGATAAAGAGACTGAGGCTTAAAAAAGGTTAAGTGATTAACCTACAGCCTTAGAGCTAGTAAGTATCTGAGGTAGCATTAGAACACAAAGCTTCCTAACTCCAACTCCACCTTGAAGGATAGTCACTACCCCAGAGAATCTTTTCTAATAATATAGGAATCACTCATTACTAGGCAAGAGACCCTTAAATCTTTCCCCTTATTCATGCCTGTTCTAGTGCAGGTGGGAGCTGTTAAACAGATTTCCCGTCTCTCATTTCTGCAAAGACAAAAGGGAGGAAGTTCTTCAATAAAGCTGCTTCTTTATTCTCCACAGCTGAGACCGTGATTCTAACTACTCCCTCTTTGCTTCCTTGTATGATTCAACATCTTGATTGTGGTCTCTGACCCTGGCAGCTGTCTTGCAGATGTGCACACAAGGTCACAGAACACAAATTCATCACAACTACTGGAAAAACAATACAAAGCCCATATTCTGTTGATGGTGGGTCAGGAGCCTTTCTTTCACTCCATAAATGATAGCAACTATTTAAAGTAATAAACAGCGTAGGACTTTGGGGATCTTGATAACAGACTTTCTGCCAAGGCTGCATGGTAATGCATACAATCACAAATGGTAGTTCTGTCCATAGGTTTCAAAACCTATCTCAAGAAACATGCAGGCCTGACTCGGCCTTAATTTATGGAATCATAGAATTTATCAATCACACTGTCTAAATGAAGGCTTCATTCTACTGCCATTCAGGGTACAGTGCAAGATGGAACCTTTCAAGAATTGGCATTTCAGTCTTTAAAATATGCCAGGAATTTCTATTTCTGTTTCATCTATTTTGATTCAATGTCTAATTAATTGTCCAGGATGATTTTTATTAGGAAAAGCAGAGCTTGGGACATCAAATAAATACATGGAATATTTTCCCAACTCCTTCTGCCAGAGTGCGTGTCTTCCTGTCACCAACATGTTGCCAAAGAAAGGGGCCTGCTGTTTTCAGAGTGCTGTATCTGGCAATCCCTAGGACTGAGCAGAGCCATGAAGGGAAGCAAAGTTTTCAAAAGTTCCTACTACTCTGGTATTTCTTTTCTTCACCATCCAGCAGCCCCTAGGAGAAACAGGAGCATTGGAAGTGTTGAGGGTATTCCTGAGTGGAGGTAGATAATTACACAGGTTCAATCACTCTGCTGAGGCTTGGTATGCATCTTTGACTGCTGAACATAGTGTAGCACACATAATTCTGTTTGGCCATGCATGATTTCTAGAATCTTAAAAGTCAAAATTGAATGGATGACCTTACTAGCAGCCTTAAGTCAACACCATGCTTGAGTCAAATGAGGCTCCATCCTGATGTTTAAAAACTCCACCAAAAGTGATTCCATTACTTCTTTCAGTATCCCATCCCAGCAGGGCCCAACCAAGGTAGTCCTTGGTCTTGAATGGCTCTTGTGCCTTCTTTTAATTATCTTCTCAGCCTTGTCTAGAGTTCCTGTCTCCCCAGATGCCTATTATATTTCCTTTTCTAGTAGGTTCAATAATCCTCTGTCTGGCTCGCAAAGAGTTAGCTGGTTATTATTTTGTCTCACAGCATCTTTGCCTTTTAACAGAGATCTATGCAAGCTTTCAGGGCAGCTAGATGGATAGAGTGCTGGGTCTGGGGTCAGGAAAACTCATCTTCCTGAGTTCAAATCTGGCCTCAGATACTTACTAGCTGTGTGACCCTGGGTGAGTCACTTAATCCTGTTTGCCTTACTTTCTTCATCTGTAAAATGAACCGGAAAAAGGAAATGGCAAAACTACCCCAGAATCTTTACCAAGAAAACCCCAAATGGGTTGTGAAGACTGAAAAAACTGAAATGCAGACTTTCAATACTGAAAGGAAGGACTACCCATGGGTAGAATTTTAGATAGGATATTTTGGGTGAAGAACTCTCCAAAGGATCTCATAGCACCATGTTGCAGATGGTTCAGTCTCATGATCTAGCGATTTACCAATTCTCTTTGCAAGACCAATCCCATGAGTCATATGTGTTAGTTTCCAAGTTTGAAGGCAAAAACATGGAATTTTTAATGTTGGGTTCTGTACCCAGAACATTGTGGTGTTTAATAAATGTTAAGTGATCATCATGATTAATTGCTGCCCTATTTGTGTAGGATAATCAATCAGTCAGACAAAAAGCACTCATTAAGGGCTTGCTATATGCCATGCATTGTGCTACGGAAGGCAAACAACCATTCCCATTTTCAAGGAGCTCATAGTCTAAAGGGGAAGAGAAGAGAACATAGCAACTGTGTAAAAACAAGATATATATACAGGATAAACTGGAAATAGTCAACAGAGGGAAGAAACTAACATTAAAGGGGATCAGAAATCACAGTTAAATGGAATCACAGAATTTTTGGAAGGTTCATCAATTGGAAGGTTTATCAACAGGCATCTGGTTCAATTTATATTCCCCAAAAGAACACCCACTCTAGCATATTGACAAGTGGTCATTCAGCCTCAGCTGGAAGTCTCCTGCTGAAGGGGGTCCACTCCCTCTCAAGGCATTGTAGGAGTTAGAACCTGGTGATTTTAGGAACTAAAGCTCCAGGAGGAGACCCTGGGGTCATTTAAAGACAGATGAGGAAAACAAGGTCGAGTGAAATCTCAAGGCTTATAAAGTACTTTCCTCACTTCCCGGTGAGGGAGATAGGAGAAGTGCTGCTATTCACATTTCCCAGATAAGAAAATTTAGGTTTAGAGAGGCAGGTAGCAAGCATTTGGTAAGTACTTGTTATGTGCCAGGCACGGTGTTAAACACTCAGGGTAAAAATTCAAGCAAAAAGGAAAACAGGTCCCTGCCTTCAAGGAGCTGATGGGGATAACAACACACAACAGGGAGGAGAGAAAGGGAGGGGGTAAAGGTCCCCATAGAGGCAACTAGGTGGCACAGTGGATAGAGCATGGGGCCTGTAGTCAGGAAGATCTGAGTTTCAAAGCTGATCTCAGATACTCCTTAATAGTATGACCCTGGGCAAGTCACTTAACTTTTGTTTGCCTTAATCCATTGGAGAAGGAAATGGCAGACTACTTCAGTATCTTTGCCAAGAAAACCTCATACAGGGTTATAAAGAGTTGTACAGGGTGGCTAGGTGGCACAGTGAACAGAGCACTGGCCCTTGAGTCAGGAGAAGCAGAGTTCAAATCCTGCCTCAGGCACTTAACACAAAAACTAGCCATGTGGCCTTGGGCAAGTCACTTAACCCCAATTGCCCTCCAAAAAGCAAAAAAAATTTTAAAAAAGAGTTGTACACAGCTCAGCAACTGGAGAACAACAACAAAGGTCCCCATACAAAGGGATGGTGGTAGAGTCCAGGGAGTCAGAAACAGAGCTGAGATGAAGGATGGCCAGCATGGGCCACTCCCCAAAATGCAAATGTTGGAAGAAACTCAGCATTGGATAAAAGGGGCTGGTGGGGCAGAGGGGTGTTGAGTGAGGTTACATGGCTCACTCCTTGGTCATCCACCAAGTAAGCATCAAAGCCAGGGTTCAAATCCATGTCTTCTGATGGTCCTCTCACCATCTTGTCATCTGTCTCTCAAGGTAAACATGGTGAGAAATGGCAGTAATCCTACAAAGCTCAGTTTAGATGAACTTTGATTTCCATGTTTCCCCAGACACATGGTTTCTACATTTATCAGGACCACTGGCTAAGAAATGAAATGCCTAACATCTCCCATGAACACCATCCAAGCTGTGATGTGAACATTGGCAGATATACTTTGTAGTCTGGCAGATCTTTCACCCTCCTATTGCTACGCTTGGCCTCTTCTGAGACAGGGTGATCAGAAGAGCATTTATCAAACCCTAAGTTAATTGTAGGTAGCTACTGTATATGTTCCAGGAAGAATTAAGGAAACTTTCAAGTCAGGAATTTCTGTTCCATTCCAACAGCAGGCAAAAAGAAACCATAAATCAAACCTTCATAGATTTGGGGCTAGAAGTAATCTTATAATCTAACCTCATTTTGTAGATGAAGAAGCTGAAGCCAAGACTAAGTAACTTGCCCAAGGTCACGTAAGTATTATGTGGCAGATTAGAAATTTCAATCCAGGGCCTCAGACTCCAATTCTAGAATAATTTTTCTTTGCACTGTGATTTTAATTTAATGTTACTAGTCAAGTTAAGTCAACAAATATTTATGAAACACCTACTATGTTCCAAATGGTATGCTGAGAATTTAGGATACAAAGAAAGCCCTCAAGGAGCTCACAATCTAGTACAATGAAACTTCAATAATCATATATTTTGTTGTTGTTCAGTCATGTCTAGCTCTTTGTGACCCCATTTGGGATTTTCTTGGCAAAGATACTGGAGAGGTTTGCCATTTTCTTCTCTAGCCAGATTTGAACTCAGATCTTCCTGACTCCAGGCCTGGCACTCTATTCACTGAGCCATGTAGCTGCCCATAATTATGTATAACAGGAGTCAAATCCAAGAATCTAGCACCTATCCCTCTACGAATAGAAATTATAAACAAGACAAAATTGTAAAGCCCTGAAGCAAAAAGCAATCATTTGTTAAAATGTGGCTACCTTGTCTCCATCCACACAGGTAGAGTCTCTTGTTACCCTACTTTGTGGGAGTGTGCAAATCCTAGGCCACTGACTAAATGATTTGTATTGAAATGAGGACTGAATGACAGAGCAGGGATCTCTCCTAGACAGCTGTAACAACAAAAAACTTCCAAAGAACACTGTTCAGGATTTCTGCTGCCATGGGGGTGATAACTAGATAGGGAACAATTTTCTTTTCCCTTGCAACCGTTCCAAAGATGACAAGGTCTGCAGGAAGCCCAGGGTACTATAGATTTGTGTAGCTAGGTTCCCACTGCTAGTTCATTGGGTGTTTTCACTAATCAGTCCTACATCATCAGTGAGCTCATCCAACAAATGGAAAGAAAAACAAGAAGAAATCTACCAAGCTGAAAAAGTCTTGAATCCTCTTCCACTTCCCGAGCTCTTTCTAAGCCAGGGAGCTCCAGCAAGGAGATGATGGACAACACAGAGAAACAGCAGGGAGCCTCTCACTTAAAGCGCTTTCTCTAAACTTGATTCGTTCAGCTTGATTACCTTTCATGAAGTGATCAAAGACTTCCCTCCCCCTACCCCTAAGAATTTCTGAATTTTAGAGTCTGAGAAGAAAAGGTACAGAATGCTTGTGGAATAATTGTGTTGCAATAATAATTGTAATAATTTGTATTGCACTTCAAAGTTTACAAAATGCTTTACAAATATTTCTCTTTATCCTTACAGCAACCCTGGAAGGGAGGCACTATTATTATCCCCATTTTATGGGTGAGAGAACCAAGGAAGACAGAGGATTTTTCCCAAGGTCCCCTGACTAATAAGTGATTGAGGCTAGATCTGAACTCAGGTCTTCCTGACTCTAGGTCCTGTGCTCTAACCACTGTGCCACCTTGTTCCCTCATGCACATTATATATGCATATCATATGTATGACCATTTTATTTCCCAATATACGGATAGTAACTATACTTGTGATTCACAGATACAGAGAACTCACCCATGGAAGACTCATTCAGAGTGATTCAGAGAGAAGTATAAAGAACAGAAAAACAGTATAAAAGATGATTGTAATAATGTAAATGGAAAAAGCAACAAAACTAAATAAAATTCAGTGCTGTGTAATTATAATGACTAAGACTGGCCTCATAAAAGAGGTGAGAAGATTTCCCCTCCTTCCTTATTTACAAAGGTCGGGGACTATGTATATATTCAAATGACTGGTTGATTATAATGGTGAGTTTTGCTGAAATGCCTTTTTTTCTCTTAATCTTTGTTATAAGGTATGGTTGCTAGATCAGGGAGTGGGAAGGAATATATTTGGAATAGAGGTAATATAAAAACAAAAGATACTAAAATATAATTTAAAACAAAATTGAAAAATAATTTTAAGAATACTTATCCTACCTCACAAATCTGTTTTGAATAAAGTGCTTTATAAACATTAAAGTACCATATGAACTTCTCATCATGAAATTCAATATCCTACCAGATTGCATCAGCTTTGATACCCATTCTACATCTGTAGCCTCAGTACCCTCTACAACTTTGAGTAGAAGGCTAAGTGGAAGAGTATAGAGTAGTTCCTCCTAAAGTCTTTATTTAAAGAGATCTTCCAGACTACCAGCTCTTCATTTCCCAACAGCTTGAACTCCATCATGGTAGAGCATACTTTCTGTCCTAGGTTCTCTCCCCAACCTTTTCAGCTTCCTTTTTTTTTTTGGAGGGGGAAGGCAGGGCAATTGGGGTTAAGTGACTTGCCCAAGGTCACATGGCTAGTAAGTGTTAAGTGTCTAAGGTCAAATTTGAACTCAGGTCCTCCTGACCCCAGGGCTGGTGCTCTATTCACTGTGCCACCTAGCTGCCCCCTCAACTTCCTTTTGTGTGTTATTTTCCCCCATTAGACTGTAAGCTCCTTGAGGGCAGGACCTGTCTTTCTTTTTCCTATTTGATTCCCTAGTGCTTAACACAGTGCCTAGCACTTTAAAAAAAAAAATGTGGGTACTAGGTACATTTCTATGAAAAGTCAGTTGTTAAACCTTTATCAGCACACCCCTGTAAAGGATATTTTAGAATGGATTGCTAGCTCTGTCCCTCCCTTCCTCCTTTTTATGCTTTTTTTCCCTCTAGTAAAATGCACATTCCTTGGGGACAAGGATTGTGCCTTAAATTATGCATGCATACATACATACACATATACATAAATGTATACACACATACATAGATATATACATATGTGTATACACATACAAATACATATGTGTATGTATGTATATTTGTAGCATTTAGCACCTGGTTTTGTACATAATAAGTGCTTAATTGCTTAATGTTTGTTGACAGATTGAATAGGTTTCTTCTTTTTTTGGTGGGGGGGGGAGGCAGATTTCTCATGTCTTTGGAAAGCATTTCCAACCTCTACCTTCAGCTAGCCTTTTGGGGGTAATAGCTATATTTTATATTTGCTCTTTGGCCTTAATGCTGGTCACATTAAAAAGGTACACTTTTTCTCTTATAAAAGCTTGAGACTTGGGCTGACACTCAGCTAAACTTTATCCCATTTAGAAACAGATAAATCAAGGATTATCTTACTTATCACTATGAACTGGTAGAAAGAATGGCCAATCACATCACAGGTACTAAAAAATCCCACTGAAAAGGGGGGAAAAGTTGATCCAAACCCTCTCAAGTCAATATCCAAAGGGTGAAAGACATTTGCAGAGGTCTTGGGATCTTTTTTTTTTTAATCCTGCTGGACAAATGTGTTATAAGAAATGGTGAATGGTTAGAAAGAATCAGGCCTACTTTCCATTTTCAACTATTATATTTGGTGCTTGAAAACTGCTTCAGGAACTATGCCCAAAGAGTGATCAAACTGTACATATCCTTTGATACAGCAATACCATTTCTAGGTCTGTATCCCAAAGAGATCATAAAAAAGGGCAAAGGACCCCCATGTACAAAAATATTTATAATAGCTCTGTTTGTGGTGGCTAAGAACTGAAAATTGAGGGGATGCCCATCAATTGGGGAATGGCTTAGCAAGTTTGTGGTATATGAACGTCATGGAATACTATTTAATGGATGTAATGGAAGGTAATTGAATACTATATGATGAACAGGAGGACTTCAGAAAAACTTGGAAAGACTTATATGAACTGATACAAAGTGAAGTGAGTAAAACTAGGAAAGCATTGCATATGGTAACAGCAACATTGTGTGATGATGAACCATGATTGACTTGGCTCTTCTCAGCATTACAACGACCCAAGACAATTCCAAAAGATTCGTGATGGATAATGCTATCCACATCCAGAGAAAGAGCTCTGGAGTCTGAATGTAGATTCAAGCATACTATTTTCACTTTTCCTCCCACGGTTTTTCCTTTTGTTCTGCTTCTTCTTTTTCAACCTGATTAATATGGAAATGTGTTTTACATGATTGCACATATGTAACCTATACCAAATTGCTTACTCTCTTAGGGTGACAGGAGGGCAAGAAAGGAGAGAGAAAGTTTGGAGCTCAAAATTTTATAAAAAATAAATGTTAGAGCACCAGTTCTAGAGTCAGGAGGACCTGAGTTCAAATCCATCCTTAGACACTTGACACTAGCTGTGTGACACAGGGTCACACAGCTAGTGTCAAGTGTCTAAGGATGGACTAGATGACCTCTGGGGCCTCTTCCAGGTCTAGATTTAGGATCTCAAGGGATTCTAAGCCGTTCAGGTGCCTTTAAGCTTCAAGGCCCTACAAACCAACTTGGTTAATTCCTGATGTGATGATAATAATACGAGAAGTAATCAAGACCAATTCAGTTGAGTGGAAGGGGGGAATTAGTTACTAGAGTACTTCCCAAATGATTTTGAGCAACAATTCTAGTAGCTTCCTATTTTAACTAATTATTCTTGCTAACAATGTCTTACCCACTGAAAGGAAGAGTGCATGTATTGTTTTGTGCCCTCTAAATTTCAGTGTCCTAAGGCAAAGCCCTGCTTACCCCTCTCTAGTTATACTTCTGAAAGGGTCTCCAAAATTCTCCTTGAATTCAGGATTGAATCTGGGAATGGCAGATAAGATGTCATTTGACCTTCTAGTGAAGGATCAAGGGTGTGCTCGAACCTGCTCCAACAGGCGAGATTGCTCAATTTTTAGGGTGAGCATTTATATTTCTCTTTTGGTCTTGGCTACAAATCAGAATTTGATTTATGGTTTTCTTGGTTGTCTAGACTTAAGCAAATGTTAATAATGTAGACTGAGGCTTTTAAAAAGTGGGTAGTGGGCACATTTTCTTTTTCTGTTGAGTTAGTTGTTCAACCTTTATCAGCACATGCTGTGAAGGATACTTTAGAATGAATTGCTTTTTCAGCCACTGATACTCTTCCTCCTTTCCATGCTAGTCCCACAAGGCCCTAAGGGTCTTATAACTCTCCTTCCTTTCTGGATCGGTTGCTATGGGGGTGGAGGGTGAGGGATAGAGAAGAAGGAGGGGGAGAGGAATTAAGTAGCAGGCACAGAGAAGGAGGTAGAGGAGAATTAGGCCCCTTCTCTCCCATCTGAGAGAAGTAATTCACTAAATTTTTCCAAGCTCAGCTAGTTAGCAATATAGCTGGAAAATGATAACCCCAGGATGTGGGATTTTTGGAACAAGATTTTTAATTTATGCCAACCTTCCAAATTCATTCTGAGCACCTTGCAGTCAACATTTCCATCTGCTTTATAGACCCTAAGTAATGGAACCCCTCAAAGGCCTAGGCCCCCACCCTAATCGCTAGACCATATTGTCCCCCTTGGCCTCCTCCATTGCCATGAAGCTGTTTGCCAAATAAAATCAAGGAGGGTGTTCTTTACTTCCAATTCAAAGAGCAGAACTGCATGAAATGTTCACTTCCAGGGTCATTTTTATTTATAAACCCAAAGTCTTCAGCAAAGAAAATATGAAGGCCTGCAGTGCAAACCTTGTTACAGCAAAATCTAGAGGATAATTTATTTACCCCATGCCTACGTTCAATTGCTGTGTTTCATTGACTACACTTTTATTATCTGAAGAGCAAATCTTGTGGAGGTGAAACATTTATGACCCACATTAATTCAGCGTCCTCAGTCCTTATGTTTCTCAGCCTGCCTTGAGCCACAGGCATGTCATCTAGAAAATGTCTGGGAGAAGCGCGATGAGGAGCCGATCAGCAGCAATTTATGGCAGGACTTCCCAAGAATCTCCTCAAATGCTGATGAGTTCTCCCCAACACCTCATTGTCCAGATCCCCTGTGGCACAGATGCAGATGGTCTGGGTCAAGAAGACGCAACCATAAATGGATGCTATCTCAAGTGGGGACTTTGTAAAACATGGTCATTCATTGATGCCTTGTACAACTCTCTGTTTTCCTGACTATCTTCTGTGTTGATATTATCCCCCTATATCCCCAAATTCCTAGCCATGGCAAACCTTCTGGCTTCAGACCACTGCTCAGGTCTCCTTTTCATGACTACTGCCTAAGCCTAGGGATTTATTTATCCTGGCCCTACATAAGGTGGTATTACCATTGCTCTTAGAGTTTATGGCCTGGACCATGTCTTTTTTGACCCTGATGTTTTATCTCCCTCCAGGCCTATTGACTAGCCCTAATCACTAACTCTGCCTCATCCTCCCATGAGATAAGGACCCAATAATCAAGACTAAAAGGAAATACATACACTAGGTAATGATGGAATTCAGTTGAGTTCTGTGTCACTGAAGCATAGGGGTCTCTCTCCTATTTCCCAGTTCCTTTATATGGTGGGGTATACCATGCAAAAAAGGAATTTAACACAATGGCCAGGAGAGCAGAGATGGGTGAATGAAGTGATCACAAGACTTTGAGGATGTTTCCTACACAACATAATTGTTCCCTTTGCAAAAACTGACCCTTAAAAATCTCACAAACCAATGTAGAGATAAGAAACACACACTTTACTGACCGCAATGAAATAAAAACTATATTCAATAAAGGGACATTGAAGAAAGGATTTAGGTTAACTAGAGACCAAATAACCTAATCCTAAAGAACTGACAGGTCAAAAAACAAATAACTCCATTAAATATAAGGACAACAGTATGATGAGTAAAAAATTTTGGAGAAGCAGCTGAAGGATTTCTTACAGGGAGAACTTATGCCTGCAAACACTTTTTCCAACAAAATAAAGAAAGATCAGGTCAATGAATTGTGCATGCAACTAAGAAAAAAAATACTAGAAAACCAACTCATTTAAAAGTTCAATCAAATATCAAAAGAGAAATTTGAAAATCACAACATGAGGTGCTCAAAAAATGGTTATTTGTTGAATGAGTAATGGGAATGTCAGAAGGCATCACAAGATGGTGACTCATGAAAATGAGCATTAAGGGGTCTAATTTAGGATTCTTCCTTGCAAGGAAATTCTCTAAGAGGTTATATATCCCAACAACCCAAATAAGTCATGATAAGGAAAAAGAGGCTTAGAATATTCAATCATAGATCAGGACTACAAGGGGCAATTGGAAAATGACTGCGGATTTAAGAAGGATATCAGTAAATGAGTGTCCAAGTAGGACAATCAGAATGGAGAAGGACCTTGAATCTATGTTAAATGAGGATAGTTTGAAGGAGCTGGGAATATTCAACTTGTAGAAGATAATAGTTAGGGATGATATGATAGATGTCTTCAAGAATTTGAAGGGCTCTCTCATGGAGGAGTGGTGAGATTTGTATTTCTTGGCTCTAAAGGGAAGAGCCAGAAACAATGGGTGAAAGTCACAAAGAAACAAATTTTTGTTCAATGTCAGCAAAAAATTCCTAGCAATTTGAAGTGTCCAAAAATGGAATGCATGTCCTTGAGAGATGGTGGGTCCTCCTTTCAGGAGGATAACCACTTGACACACTTGTCCAAAATATTACAGAGGAGATTTCTTTCGGGCAGAGGGTGGACTAGAGTTTTGGATCTCAGTTTCTGTGATTATGGAAAAAGAAATTAGTAGAGAAAGTAATAAAATATTAAATCTTCTTTTGGAGTAGAAATCCCTAGGGACAATCTAGAGAAGAAGATAAGACATTTCTAGATAACTTTTTATTATTCTTTAATTAAAGCAGACCAAGAAGACATATTTAATCAAGGTAGATCAAGAAGACAAAGGCTTACCTTAAAAAAAAAAAAGATAACCAAAACACATTCCAGACATTTTAGATTTCTTACAGATAATCAGATAATTAAAGGACAGACTTACCCCAGTATCTTGCGGGGAATTTTTGGAATAATATAAATTTTAAAAATCTCTATTATTTCTTGCTCTTACCCAGGCTTCAGGGGAGAAGAGGGAAGGAATAATTTCAGGTATACCTCACTGAACACAATAGATCTGGTCTCAAAAAGCCATTTTTAAAATTTAAGTCACATTTAAATGTACTAAGGAAAGTCAGAGCACAGTGGATAGAGTGTTGGGCCTAGAGTCAGGAAGACTCATCTTCCTGAGTTCAAATCTGGTCTAAGATATTTACTAACTATGTGACCCTAGGCAAGTCACTTCACCTTGTTTGCCTCAGTTTCCTCATCTGTAAAATGATCTGGAGAAGGAAATAGCAAACCACTCTAGTATCTTTGCCAAGAAAACCCCAAATGGGGCCATGAAAAGTCATGAAGCAACTCAACAACAAAAGTGAAAGGAAGCTCATAGTTAGAGAAATCCTATGGTTGTAGTCCTTTGTAAAATGAATATTCACCTAGGTGTTTTGAGTTTTGGCTTGAGGAAAAGGCAGACCTACAGTAAAGGCTTTCACTGTGGGAACATACAGACCTGGTCTCTCACAATAGCTAGGTAGAGACTGGAGAGGAACTAGACTGTAGTATAGGGTACTCCCAGATGTGGAAACTCCAGCTAGCAATAAAGGTCAGGACCTACTCTGAAACTCAGATTCTTAAAGATTTTCCTAGGGAACTTCAAGCTTAAGTGACTTGCCCAGAGTCACCGAACCAACTATGTGTGTCAGACATAAGACTTAAACCCAGGTCTTCCCAATGACAAGCTATTTTCTTACATATAAAGGGTTAAAATTCCTTCTCATTTTCCTTTTGATCCAAAGGAGAGAATCATTTTCAAGTTGACCTCCACCACACACACACACACACACACACACACACACACACACACACACGCGCACAAATATAGTAAACACATATCCCAATGCTGTCATAAAACAGGACTCAATTGAGAAATTGAGACAACCAAAATTCTGCAATTCTTCAAGTGTCTAGCAAAATGCAACCAACCAATTATCTTCAGCCATAGGGCCCAATGGCCTCCAAAGCTGGCAAAGCCAGACAAGAGCAGAACAAAATTTGTTTTCAGACATGCTCTCCACTGGATTGATGGCTTCAATTGAAGCCAAATTGACTTCATTGCCCATCAGATCTCCTGGCCTGTTGGATACAACATCTGGAAGGGACACACAAACTAGTGTTGGTCACTTTCATGGAAAAATAAATAGCTCCTATCTTGAAAGCTCAGGGAAAGGTGGTGTTTGTTCAGAAAGTGAGCTTTTTTTTTTTTCTGATCTAGGGAAGCCAAACAGACCCTGGAACTTTTGACATAAACAACGAAGAAACTAAAATAAACCCTTAGAAAGAATAAATGATAGGAACATTTTTTTCCACATGAATCATATGCTAATTATTGTTCCCAAAAATATAAACGAAGTTAATTTATCCTCTGTGAGCGAGTAGAGCACAAGAGGAATCTTGTACCTACCATAGGATTGTTAGGTTTTTTTTTTTTAGGAGATGGAAGAGATTTTAGAAATTCTCTGTTTCCCACTCCCCCCCTCAACCACATTGAAAGGAAACCAAATTTATCCAAGGTTGCAAAAGTAGAGATAGGCTTTTACCAAAGAATTTCATAGAAACAAAAAGTCACAGTCAGAGAGTATTAGAACTGGAAGAGATTCTCAAGAGAATCTAGGTCAATTCCCTCATATACTGAGGATGAAACTCAGATCCAGACTTGCCTCAGGTTATACAAGTAAGTGGTGGAGCTGAGATATGAGCCTGGATCTCCCAATTCCAAAACCAGGACTCTTTTCTGCCTGCCCTCAAATCAAGTCAATCTGTATGACCACAGAGATGAGAAAGATTGAAAATTATTATCTGTGTGATTGAAGCAAGTAACAGTTTGATTTGACCTGGCATTTGCTTGCAAGGATACAAACTCTAGTGTTTTTTTTTCTCCACTAGAAATGATTAAAATGATAGTAATAAATGTAAAGTTTTACCCTTGGGCCCAAGAAGTGGATATCACAAGTACACAATGGAGAGAAAAGGGAGTGTAATTAGACAATGGTTTCCTGAAAAAGATCCAAGAGATTTAGCGTTCTGAAAGCTCAATATAACTTGATAATGTAAAGTGGAAATTTAAAAAAATGATCATATAAATTGGGCTGCATTAAGAGGGGCATAACTTCCAGCAATAGGTAATAGATTGTACCACTTTTCTCTTTCCTGGTCAGACTCTATCTAGAATATCGTGTTCATTTCTAGGCATTTTGCTTTAGAAAAGATAAGTTCAAAAATGTCCAGGTGAGAGTACTGATTAAGGGCTTTGTATATATGTTATATAAAGAGCAGTTGAATTCAATTAAGTCCAGTAAACATATATTAAGCACCTACTGTGTTCCAGGCACTGAAGTTGAAGGAAATAAAGAATAGACAGGGAATAGAAGATTCACAGTGGAAAATTCTATTTGGCCAGGCTGTCATGCTAAAGAAGAATTCAATTTTTGTTTGCTTGTTTTTGGCATGAGAGAATAACGTTGGGAGCAATTGGTGGAAGTAGCAAAGAGGCACATTTAGGTAGGATGTAAGGAAAAGCATATAACAATGAGATTTATCCAAAGTGAAATTGACTGCTCCAGGAAATAGCAGGTTTCCCCCTCACCAGACATCTTCATGCAAAGTCAGAGAGCATATTATAGTAGAGATTCTTTTGAGGATAGGGGTTAAACTAGATGGTTATTGCATTCCCTTCCAACTCTGACATTCTTTGATTATGAGATATTACAGTTGGAAGTTAAAAAAAAAAAGACTAGCATTTGCTTCCCAAAAGTCTTCCTCCTCCTGCCCCCTGTCAAATTAATAATCTCCCCAAACACATTGTATTCCTGAACTACGCTGTGTATCACTATTTGGTCAAACATATATCAAGTACCTACTATATATCAGGTACTGTTCTAGAAGCTGGAGATACAAAAGACAAAAAAAAAAATAGATAATCCGTGCCTTCAAAGAGTTTACATTCTATTGGGGAAGGATATAAGTATTTATAAAGTATTTGCTAAGAAACACAAGGGGAACTGAGGAAAAAATCTCTGGATTTGACTAAAAGAAGGTGATTGATGAGTTAGGAGAGAACAGTTGAGTGATGGAGACAAGAGTCAGATTTCAGGGATGGGTAGAGAAACAGAGGCAGCAGCTCAGGTGGCTCAGTGGATAGAGCATTGGGTCCTGAGTCAAGAAGATCCAAATTCAAATTTGACCTCAAAGACTTACTACCAATGTGATCCTGGGTAAGTCACTTAACTTGGTTTGCCTCAGTTTCCTCATTCATAAAAACGAGCTGGAGAAGAAAATGGAAAGCCACTCCAGTATCTTTGTCGTCACAAAAAGGCAGACGTGGCAGAATTGCCTGAACAAAAAGAAAAGAAATAAAAGCATTTCTCATTCTCATATTGGAACACAGAACTCTGTGCACTGTCCAAGGCTGCCTGAACTCCAAGACAGACAGACAGACAGACAGAAGCACACGCGCACACACACACATACACACACACACACACACACATTTTCTCTCCCAACCAAATACCTCAAGCACAATTTCTTTTCCCTACTATTCTCTCCCATCAACCTCAACTGGAACACAGTACGTACATAGGATGGGATCCTCTCTGTTTCTGTTACATTAATGGAAACTTCACATAATGAATGTCGAGTTGGAAAAGATTCCCTGAAAAAACAGTGGGTGGAAAAAAATCTAACTCCACTTTACGTGATTCCTAATAACCTAAACAGCTAAACACCAAGATCAACTTTGTGCCCACTATTGCTCTCATATCCAAGATCTCAGTAAAAATCTCAGCAAATGTTTCTAATAAATTTGGACTTTACACATGTGTGTTTTAATAGAAGAGTACAGGGGAGAAAATATCCTGTAGACTTCACACATTCCAGGGATCCAACCACATTTGTCTGAGGAGTCATCCTGTCCCATGGCTTCTAAGTGAGTCTCATGCCATTGGAGAAAGCTTTCACTTCAGAAGATTGAATGTCTTTGATTGTGAACCCAACAGGCTTCCTTAGGCATGGGGCCAAAACAAAAGGGATGGACCAGATCAGCACACACTCCAAACTTCACAGAGTCTTCTCAATTAGTCACTTTAAGTGGGGCCTCCACATTTGCATGTATGATGAGATGCAGCTTCAGAGGGCCCAGGAAGAAGTTATAAAATATTCTGGAGTATGCTCAAGGTTTCAATGTGAAATCCAAAGCTTCATAAATACTAAGAAATCCTTCTCATTTTAGTTCATTCTTATTTTTCCAAACTTTTTATACTTCACTCTTCTCTACAGATTCTGCAATCCAGTTCCCCTGGCCTACATTCCATCTCCTGATTCAGTTCTTTGCTTTTGTACCAACCATCCCCCATGTCTGAAATGCTCTCCCTCCTCTCCTCTACCTCCTGTCTTCCTTAGGTTCCTACAAGATTCAGCTAAAATCCCACCTTCTCCCAGCCTTTCCACAGTCTCCTTCTTCCTCCCCACTTCCCCCAAAGCTTCCTTCACTTTGTTATCTTCCATCTACTCAGTACATATCTTGTACATATGTAGTTATTTACACACTGTCTCCAATTAAAATGTGAGGTCTTTGAAGGCCGAGATTATGTTTTTCTCCCCTTTTATATTCAGTGCTTAGCACAGTGTACTTAGTACACAGTAAGCAATTAACTAATGCTTAGTGATGGACTGACTTTCCCCAGTCATGGCTGCCTTGGACCACAGTATGGGGAAACCCTCCAAGGTTAACACTTTCCAGGATTCCTTTTGAAGGTCATTCTGGAAAGAATAATCTCCATAGGGTTTGGAGAAGGGGCTCATTGCGGGGACTTGCCTTCAGTTCTCCACAGAATCGAAAGGAATTAACCATAAGATGAGACGATTATTTCTCACAGCATGTGTTCCCACTTGGGTCCATTTAATTAAGCTAAAGGCACCATAGGTAGGTGATTACTCAATCAGTTATTATTTACTAAGTGCCAACTATGTGCAAAGGCTGTGCTAGGTGACGAAAAACAAAGATATCTAAAATATGGTCCTGATCCTCAAAGAGGAAGTTGGAAAGATAGGTCACACATATGGAAAAATAATGTTATACACCATATGTGACTAATTACTGATGCAGGTATAGATAATAAGTGAGCAGTGAAAAGAAGGAAGATGCCGCTGTGAGCCCAAGGCTGCAATGGTATCAGGACCCATTCCCCAGAAGGGCTTGGCTTCAAGAACCCCCTAATGCTGCTCTTGATTTGGAGAGACTCTGTGTAAGTTTAGAATCCTCAGTCTACCCTTCTCCAATGGCCCCAGCCCAACTCTGTTAACAGTAGCTCCTTCCAGCTTAGACTCCTTCAGGAGCCTCAGCCCATATAAACCCCACAGGAGCTAAGTATGTATCGATAGCAGGCTTCTCAGTGATTCCAAGACCCCCTGAAAGATGGAGTTTCAGTTCTCAGACTGAATTTCCTGATGTGGGGATGATTAAGCCAGATTCCTAACATTATTTAATGTGGTAGGGGTTGATTTATTTATTTTTTTAAATTTTTGGTACAAGAGTACTATCCAAGATGGTCTGGAAACTGAAAACTTCTGTTTTGGAAGGAAAGGAATGCTCTGTATGTGTTGTGTATGTATACAATATATACAACACACGCATTTTACTTACTGCTCCAACTCATTCTCTGAGAACAGAGAATAGTTCAGAATATCTGGTCTGGGGAAGATAGAATTACTGTTGGTGAAGTTTTTGGAAGCCCTTTGTAAATCACTCAGTCATCTTTCTTTCTTCCTTTCTTTTCTTTTCTTTTCTTTTCTTTTCTTTTCTTTTCTTTTCTTTTCTTTTCTTTTCTTTTCTTTTCTTTTCTTTTCTTTTCTTTCTTTCTTTCTTTCTTTCTTTCTTTCTTTCTTTCTTTCTTTCCTCTCTTTCCCTCTCTCTCTTCCCTTCCCTTCCTTTCTTTTATTTTTACATCACTTCACAAGGCCTCCCCCCCCAAAAAAAAAACCTAAGTGAAACAAGCCACACATACAAGAAAAAGAAAAATAGGAAAACAATATTGTTAATTAAACCAAATCAACACATGAGCCTTCTTATTCTAACTGAATCATAAATTCAGAAGTTAATGAAACCTTTTCATTTTACAGATAAAGGAACTAAGATAAAAAGGGGATGAGTGACTTGCCCACAGTCACACAGCTAGTCATTTCCTCCAATCTGAGCCTTTCCATTCTGCCATACTGCCTCTATACTGATGAGGAAATTAAAGTCTATACTGATAAAAATCACTTGCCTAAGGTCACATAAATCATAAGCCTCAGAACCAGGATTTGAACCTGGGTTATCAGACTCAAAATCCAGCTGTCTTTCCACCACAGCACTATGTCTACAATTTGCTCCAGGACCCTAGAGATCCCCTGCAGGCCTTCTCATCTCTCACTCTTATTCCTCCCAGCATTCAGTAGCTTAAGCTGCTTCCTGGGCAGCATTTGAAGCTAAGGGCAACAGAGGCTTTCTCTTTTCCTTTTTAGGAGACAGTGAAACCAGGTTTATGCTCTTAGGGAAGGATTTCTTCATAAATATGTTTTCCATTACATTACACAGAGGCAGAGCAACATGAGGGTCATCCTCGGGTCTCCCTTTGGAAGCCTTTAGGATCTGTTTCCTCTGAAAGAGCAGCTCTCTGCCCTGATCATTTTCTGAGCATTTTAGAAACTGTGAGACTTACAACATGCTAAAGAAACAGCCAAAAATCCCAAATCACAGCTCTCACTTCTTTCTGCCAAGGTTTTCCCCCCCATTTGTCTTCTTTTTTCTTTTCTTTTATCTTTCTTCCCCTTTCTGGCAATCCTCTCCTCCAATCTATTTTCCCTGATAAATACACACATGCAAACACACATGTGTCTATATGTGCACATGTATGTATATTAGAATATACATGTATGTGATGAATGCACAAGCATGTGTGTTGGAATGTATGTCTATATATTGGAACATATGTGCATTGCACATGTGTTTATGTGCATATACACACATGTATGTGTGTATACACATATAGGGAGAAAGCTTTCTATGTCTATTTAAATCTATATCTCTAGAGCTATCAGTATCTATCTATCCATCTATCTATCTATCTGTCTATCTATCTATCTATCTATCTATCTATCTACCTATCTATCTATCTTTTTTTTTATGACCTGCTATTCCATTATGACCTAGCTCTCATGAGAAGTTAGATGGAGTAAAGAGACCCACAGAGAAGCGAGGATTCAAGCTCTATCTCTGGCTCATCCTGGCTGCATGACCTTAGGGGAGTAACCTCAGATCTCACTTGTCCCAGGAAACTCTCTCAGACTCTAAGTCAAGTTGTCAGCCTGCATTGAGGGAGAGAGCTTCCACAAGGGGAGTTCCTTTCACTAATGAAATCCAAAGTCCTAACCAAACAATAAAACAGACTAGTGGAAAGAGGACAAGACGTGGAGTCATGGAATCCTGGATTTGGAGCTGGAAGGGACCACAGAGGCTTTCTAGATAAGAAAATAGAGCATAAAAAGCCTCTGAGAGGTTATGACTTGTCCAGGGTCACACAGCTGGTAAGTGTTTGAGCCCGTTAAGTCCTGATACTTCACCTTGTGACTATGAACAAGTAAATCACTTTTCTGAGCCTTGGTTTCCCTATCTATAAAATGGGGATAATAATAGTCTCACAGGGCTGTTGTGAGGGAAATGTTTTATAAAACTCTGCTGTGAACTATTATTAACTGCTTTATTTTCTTTCCTTGAGAAGAATTGTGGGAAGACAACAGAAGAAGACCACAAACTACCTGTCTCCAATTCCCCCAATAATGCCTCAAAGTAAATTTTAGATCAGCAGAAATAATTAAAAGCCAAGGTAAAGCAGTAGACCAGTCTAAGACCATTTGGGAGGACATAGGAAAGCTCTGACCCCTCCGGGCAATGGTGTGGTCTGACTGAAGTGCAGATGCCTCTGGGGACACTTCAGAGTCAACAAACAGCAAACCTCTGGCAGCTGGTTAGGTGGCAGCCTTCCTTCGGAAGCTTTAGCCCCACTGTGACTGTGGGGGTTGGGCACTTGATCAGGAGAAGATTTTGGGGCCCTCAGCTGGTGCTAGATGAGGGGCCCAGGCCCAGGAGTGCTGCTCAGACTCTGTCCCACAGCCCATGAAGAAGATCAATCCCATGCTGGTGAGTGTGGCCACAGAGGGGCAGGGCCCTATGGTCCCTGGGGAGAGCCCAGTCTGATTTCTATACCAGCACAGGTAGGGTGAGCTAACACCAGCAGCCACCTGAGGGACTGTAGGGAACAAGAGAGTTTGTACCAAGGAGTACTGGGGGCCCTGGTTGTGGTTCCAGGGCAGAGAGGTGTACCTGAGATCACTTATAGACCAAGGCAGGAGTCCGATGAGCATACCTGGCATGTCTTTGTCCTTCATTTTTGAAGAGGACCATGGCATCAGGGAGATGATGACTTGACTTGCAGTTGACTTTGATTTGATTGAGGGAGGGCTGTGCAAGGTCACTGGCCTCATTTTCTCCTCCAGAATCATCAGGGTCCAGTGTCCAGCAATTCATCAGGATGGCTGGAGATGACCCAGGACACAAAGGGAGACCCTGGCCTTTGACTTATAGAACACTGGAAGAAACAAGAGGTCAAAGGTCCCCAGATAGAGCTCAGAAAACAATAGTATGTAAAACCTGAAACCTGAGACATTATTCCTCACACACCCCTGAGAAGAGATCAACTCTAACACAAATTAGCAACCAAGAAGTAGGCCATTTTAAAAAATGATAAAAAACAAACAAACAAACAAACAGAAAGAACTCAATCAAAGATAGTTATGATGGTAATAGAGAAGATCAAGATTCAAACTCAGAAGAAGACAAAACAGCTGTTTATAAAGGTTCACAAGCCCAAAAAGAGCTCTTGGAAGAACTAAAAAAAGGACTTTAAACTCCAATAAGAGAGATTGAGGAAAAAAATTGGGAAAATAGGAGTAATGCAAGAAAGCCGAGAAAATTATGAAAAGAAAGTCAACCAACTGGAAAAAGAGATCCAAAAACTTACAGAAGAAAATAACTCCTTAAAATTAGAATTGGGCAAGGGGAAAGCTAATGACTCCGTAAGACATAAAGAAATAATAAAACGAAATCAAAAGAATGAAAAAATAGAAGTGAACATAAAACATCTCATTAGAAAAACAACTGACCTGGAAAACAGATTGAGGAAAGATAATATAAGAATTGTCAGAGCACCTGAAAGTTATGAGCAAAAAAAGTCTAGACCAGTGGTTCTCAACCTTCCTAGTGCCGGGACCCTTTAATACTTGTATATGGGTGTATCTGCATGTGAGTGGACTCGCCTGGAGACAGATAGAAGAGGTTCCTAAGACCATCAGAAATATGTGTTTTCTGATGGTCTTAGGCAACCCCTGGGAAAGGGTCATTCAACCCCCAAAGGGGTCACTACCCACAGGTTGAGAACTGCTGGTCTAGACACTATACTTAAGAAATTATTAAGGAAAATTACTGTAAAGTTCTAGAACTAGAGAGTAAAATAGAAATTGAAAAATTCTACCAAGCACCATCTGAAAGAGATCACAAAATGAAACTTCACAGGAACATTACAGCTAAGTTTCAAAGCTCCCAGGTTAAGGAGAGAATATTAAAAGCAACTAGAAAAAATTTTTTTAAATATTGTTGAGTCACAGTCAGATTAGCACAAGATTTAATAGCTTCTACATTAAAAGACTGATGGGCATGGAACATAATATTCTAAGCAGCAAAGGAACTGGTTTTGCAACCAAGAATAACCTTCCTAGCAAAGTTGAGTATAATCCTGCAAGAGGGAAAAATGGATATTTAATCAATTAAAAGGCTTACAGACATTCTTGAGGAAAAGAACAGAATTGAACAGAAAAATTTTACTTACAAGAATCAGGAGAAACATAAGGTAAACATGAAAGGCTAATTATAAGGGATTTAATAAGGTGGAATTGTTTACTTCTTATAGGGGAAAATGATATTTATAACTTTTTTTTTCTTTATTTTTTTGCTTTTTGGAGGGGAAAGGCAGGGCAATTAGGGTTAAGTGACTTGCCCAAGGTCACAAGGCTAGTGAGTGTTGAGCGTCTGAGGCCAGATTTGAAATCGGGTTCTCCTGACTCCAGGACCAAAGCTCTATTCACTGCACCACCTAGAAGCCTTGATATTTGTAACTCTTAAGAATGTTATCATTGCTGGAGTAGTTTGAAAGAATATACATAGACAGAAGGCTTGGGGTTGAGTTGATTATGATGGGATGATCCAATAAAATCCAAAAAAATAAAATTTGGTAGGGAGAAGTAAAATAGAGCAAATTATCTTATGCAAAAGAGGCATGAATTGAAGAACCATTACAGTGGAAGTGAGGATAGGGTGGAGTAAAGATAGTGTGGGACCCTTATTCTCATTGGAACTGGGTCAAAGAGGGAATAATCTATGTATTTAGTAGGGCATAAAAGTGTTCTTTACTTACAAAGAAATAGGAGGACAAGAGATTAGGATAAGGGAGGGACTTTTGGAAGCATATGCAGATTAAGGAGGCAGTGGTTAGAAGTAAATTAGATTTCTGAGAAGGCATAGGTGAGAGAGACACAGAGAGGCAGAGAGACAGAGAGAGAGAGAGAGAGAGAGACAGAGAGACAGAGAGAGAGACAGAGAGACAGAGAGAGAGAGAGAGAGGGAGAGAGAGAGAGAGACAGAGAAAGAGAGAGAGACAGAGACAGAGAGAGAGAGAGACAGAGAGAGAGAGACAGAGAGAAAGAGAAAGACAGAGAGAGAGGAGAAAGAGAGGGGGGAGAGAGAGAAGGGGAGAGAGACAGAGACAGAGACAGAGAGAGACAGAGAGAGAAACAGAGAGGAAAGATAGCATGAAGGGAACTATACAACTAGTAATTATAACTTTGAATGTGAATGGGATGAACTCCCCCATAAAACTGAAATAGATAGCAGAATGATTCAAAAACCAGAATGACAAAATATTGTTTACAAGAGACACATTTTAAAATTAGAGACATACAATAGAGTAAAAATAAAGGGATGGAGTAGAATTTGTTATGCTTCAGCTGAAGTATTTTCTGTTCCTTGGACTAAATCCATTAGGAAGAATTGTGCCTCCCCATTTCCACAGTGGCATTACCCAGAAGGCAGATACCTTTAGTGAAAGTGTCAATACTCTCCCTAATCCCATTAACAGATTTCTTTACCATCTGCTTTGAGCGAAATGTAGATCTCAGGAAATTTTAAGGCTATAAAGAAGGAAAAACTATTGAAATGACTGTTTGAGTATTTTCCACTGAAATAATACCTTGCCAGTAGAAAGTGGACTTCTACCTGAGCAAGAAGTATTCCAGCTAGCTGTTGCTTTCAGAGTTGTGTGGCAATTTGTGGAATGAATGGTATAAGCCAGTAGAATGCAGGCTGCATGAGGACAAGAACCATTTCGTTTTGCCTTTGTGTTTTCACTGCAGAGCATGCGTGGTATGTGGGATATCAGGGGTGCTTAATAAATGTTTGTTGATTTAAACTGTATTGAATTACATTACATGGAATGAAATAGACACTCCCTCTATTATAGACTCCAAGTCTTTTCAGTGACCATGCCCCAGATCTAGAATTCTCTACCTTCTCATCTCCACTTCCTGGCTTCCCTGACTTCCTTCTGGTCTCAGCTAAAATCCCACCTTCTATGAGAAACCTTTCTTGAGTCCCATTAATACCTGTGTCTTCTCTCTGTTGGTCATCTCCAGTTTATCTTGTATGTATGTTGTTCATACATTGTTGTTTGTGTGTTATATCCACCATTAGACAATGAGATCCTTGAGAGTAGAGACTGACTTTGCCTTTCTTTGTATCCCCAGCAGTTAGGACAGTGTCTGGTATACAGTAAGTGTTAAATAAATACTTATTGATTGTCTACATATGGTCTCTACGTGACCATTTTCAGGTCAGGTTCTTTTAGCAAATGTGTCATGGGTGGTGATCATCCAGTACCCAGTGCTACCCCAAATGATTGATTTGATGTGGGTGTTAATATGACTAAAATCAGTAAGCACTTATTAAATGCTTACTGTATGCTACGTACTAAAATAAGCAAATGTAATATTTTGTGTCACATTAGCGATCATATTGAATAGATTATGTGATAATATGATCAATAGCTTGGCATCAACTTAAATTCCTCTCAAAGCATTTGGTTGCCTGCTTAACTCAGGCTTTAGTATCTCCAAAGAATGCCCTTTGGTCTAAATCGGGATGGGGAAACTGAGGCCTCAAGGGCACATGTGGCGCTCTAGGTCCTCAAGTGCAACCCTTTGGCTGAATCTAAGCTTCACAGAACAAATGCCCTTAATAAAAGGATTTGTTTTATAAAACTTGGACTCAGTCAAAAGGCCATACCCAAGGACCTAGAAGGCCACATGTGGCCTCAAGGCCACAGGTTCTCCACCCCTGGATGAAAGATGGTTTTTGGAGGTACCAAATCTTCCAGAAGAGAATAGATTTAGTATGTGGAGAATGGGATTTAACAATACATAAAACCTTTAGCTAAAGGGATGAAAGAATGGGAGACCTGAATCTGTTTTGTACATTTGTAATCGATATACTGGGTAACTTCCGGGCAAAAAACAATTCCTAGTCATTAATTTATTCAACAGATAAGCTTATATAGAAAGTCTGCTAAGTAAGCAGCTATATACTAGGCACTGTGGGACAAGTAAAGATTGAAGAAATAGTTTCCGCCCTCTGGGACCTCCTACTCAGAGTTTCAATCTCCAGACAAGAGATAATACACATTTGTGTGTGTATAGATCCATATATCTATGCACAAATACTTAAGTGTATTAATATACATGTACAAATGCATATGTGTGTACATACATATGTGGGTCTGAATTTCCTCTTTAGAGAATTGCTACATTCCCACAATGCTTTGGGACCAGAGTGACTCATTCACTAAGAAGAGAGTCTTGAACCATATAGACTGACTCAGAAGGCTACATGTGGGTGTATAGTGTGCTGAAGTCCCTAAGGTGGAATATTTTGAAAAAAATAATGAGGAAACTGGAAGTGAATGGAAAAGGAGGTGACAAGGATGGACAGAAACGTCAGTGAACTGTGGAGAATTCCATGGTTTCATTGAATTTCAGGAGAGGAGACAATCAGGCAAGGCTGTCTGCAAATGCTAACTTCTTTCACAGACCACCCTTCAGACACTGATGGAACAGAACTTTGAAGACCTTGAATCTTAGTTACTCCAATGCTGGGAAAGTGTTTCGTCTTGGACCTTTCCCAAGACATTGTGGGTCTAGAGCTAAAAGACAGCCGCGTATTCTAAGTTTCAATACTTTTAGGCCTTTGCCCACTGGTGGGTCATTACACCCTTTCTTCTTCTTGCTTGATACAAATCTCTGTGCTGTTGAACTACATGTATCCCTGGAGGGCTGGGAGGAGGCAGCCTTGGGAAATGGGTCATGGAATTGAGGTTTCCTGACTATTTTAGCTCCTTGCTATCTTCTTGGGATTCTCTTCCCTTTCCCCATTTCTCACTCCTGCAATCTTTTGGGCTTGTCCATAATACCCACAAGAATTTGATCATGCTCAAGATTAAATCAGCCCTGGCACTCACATCTCATCAGTACCAGGTACCCCTGGGACCCCTGGGAATGGAAGTTGGTGCTGAGAGCTCCTCCCCAAACCTCCATATTAGAACCGCCCATGCGCGAGCCAGCCAGCCATATTTTCATTTCCTAAGTAGCTTTACTTCTTCGGACTTTTCGAAACATCATGACCGTGCCTGATACTTCCCCCCATCCATCTTTTCAGTTTCCTTTTGTGTATTTTCTTTCCCCATTAGACTAGTAGCTCCTTGAGGGCAAGAACTGTCTTTCTTTTTTTGTATTTATATTCCCAGCACTTCCCATGGTGCCTGGCACATAGTAGGTGAACCTGAATGTGTATGTATGTGCATGGGAGGGGGGGATATGAAACAACTTAGAAGCCAGAGGCACAGGCATGGTGACAAAACCCAGCCCTTACACAGAGATGACAAAAACGTTTGCTTTTTCATCTAAACCTGCCTTTGCCAAGACTGGTGACACCGCCCTAAGCCCAGTGACTTCTTCCTGTGAGCATTGTTTTCCCCTGCTCTTCAGTCAGAGTTCTTTCTGCTCAGGATTCCCTCTTCAGCCTGACAGATGAGCCCTGGAGGATGTGTCAGAACCGCTCCTCTAGTGCTCACATCACAAGCTCTCTCCGATGAGCTCAGGAAGGAGCTGGGGGTGAGGAGAGACAGGCTGCCCTCCTCTCCAGGCATGCGTGGACCGTCTGAGCTGCCATGCCCTGGTTTATTTAAGCCCCCTACCCATTTGCTGTTGTTGAGCTAAACAGAGAACTGAATAAATAAATAAATATCCCACCCATTGGGAGGATAAAATGCCTCAGGATCTCCCAGCAAAGGGAAATAAGCAACATCGAGCACAACCATCTGAGACTTCCCTGGGTCTGGTAAAGATTAAGCCGATGTTTCAGGCCTTGGAGGTGTCTTCCCTCCCCCCAAACTTGAAGTCACCATGAGACAGAGGGGCACACACACACACACACACACACGCATGTGCACACACATACACACACACACACACACGCGCGCACACACACACACCCATGCACACAGTTACCCAGAACCCCCGAAACTTACAGACCATCTCCTTAAAATTGCCAGACAAGCTTCTGTGAACATGTGCTGGTACGAGCCACACAGAACATTCCTGTGCTGTTTGAAACTGAGTGGTGCATGGTAGAAGAAGCAGATGGCGGCCCCTGACAGGGGTTGCTTTATAAGCTCTGGAGGAACGCTTCTCTTGGTCTGGAGTTAGCAGCGTGATTGAAAGGCTCGAAGGCTGGGCTGGGGTATTGGGAGCCTGCGATTTTCTCTTCCCTCTCCAGATGCTCCATTTTCTCTTCCTTTACCCAACAAGTTGAAAAATTTGGAGCATCATTGGAATGAATGCTAGGGATGGTGCTCGGGATCAGAGGCTGGGCCTAAAGGTCAAGCACTCCCACAATGACATGGAAGCCCTTAGCCTCATCTTCCTTCTCTAATCCTATTTTTCCCTTTTCAAAAACAGTAACAAAAATACAGCTAACATTTTTATAGCACTTTAAGATGCACAAAGTACTTAAAAATACTGTCGAGGTATTTAAAATAATGTAAATATTTTACATGTATTATAATGTAAATAAATGTATTAAAAATAATGTAGAAGTAGCTGGTGACAAAG
The DNA here is from genome assembly GCA_028646515.1 of Pseudochirops corinnae. NCBI lineage: Eukaryota > Metazoa > Chordata > Mammalia > Diprotodontia > Pseudocheiridae > Pseudochirops > Pseudochirops corinnae. The sequence goes on from CM053585.1 coordinate 499,146,494, forward strand.
TGGACAACTGGGTCTGCAGCCAGAAGACCTGAGTTCCAATCGGGCATCAGATACTTACTGGCTGTGTAATCTTGAGCCAGTCACTCACCTCTGTTTTCTTCAGTTTCCTCATCTGTAAAATGGGCATAATAATAGCATCTAACAGGGTTGTCGTGAGGATCAAATGAGATAATCTTTGTAAAAAACGTAAGTAGCACAAGGGCCTGGAATATCTTCCCTTCCTCTTATCTCAGTTGAACCCTGAAAGGTGGCTCCTACTGTTGCTCTCATTTTACAGATGAGGAAACTGAGGCAAATAAAGGTTAAGTGACCTGCCCACGATCACAGTGCCCAGGTAAGTGTCTGAGACCAGATTGGAACTCAGGTCTTCCTGACTCCAGGCCCAGTGTTCTGTCCACTGCAACACCAGCTGTGTGGCAACTTTAATAAAGTTAATGGGGATGAATTCTATTTCTAAATGCCCAGCCTCTCTTTGCAGGTCAGTGTTGAAAGGACCATGTTTTTTAAACCAGGGGGCAGGAGCCCATGTCCACATGTCTGGGCAAAGCTCCCAGAGATGGGAAAGTCTGCCCACACCTTCATGACGGGAATTGGGGACCCTTCTGCACATCATCCCCTAAGCATGAAACTAGAATGGAGTTCTGTTCTTGCTGAGCCTCAGGCCTTCTCTTCCCTCCCAGTCTGATTTCCATCTTGTCAAGGAACTCAGTCAAACGCTGTGACATCTGGAAGAGTCCCAGGCTAGGCACAGTCTCTGCAATTGAGGTAAGCCATTCAGTGGTTGCAGGATGCATCAGTTAACAAAGGAAAATGGACGGTGAGGAGGTTTTTTCAAAACCCAGCTGCCTGGGAGTGAGGAGGAAATGTGAATCATACAATGCTCCCCCCAAAACAATTCAAGGAACTCTCTAAAGGAAGTGACCAAAATAACTCGAGGGCTTGTCGCTCATGTTTGAGGAATCAAGAGAACAGAAGCTGAGATCTCAGTAGAAGGGGTTGGGGGCAAACTGGGGGAGGGGAATTGGGAGGTCACCCGTGGTAGGGGTGAAGTTTCTGTGAACAAAGTTTATAAACTTTTATTGCTATAGAGTTGTCTCTCAGCCCCAGGAAAGACCAGTTTATGGTTGAGAGCATGGATGGGGCGGGGTGGGGGTGGGGAGGATTACCTAGGAAACTGAGTCTTTCCTTGGGGGAACTAGGTCATGTCATTCTATATTGACTTGGACTAGAGCACTGAGGAAGATGAGCCAGATGCCCAGGGCATGTGGCCACAGGGAAAGAAGCCTTTATCCAAAAAAGGTTTGACTACAGAGAAATCTTTACTGATGAGGACTCTTGTGTCTGTTCCTTCTTCCTCTGCTCTGCCAGAGTCAATTTAAAAAAAAAAATCCTCTGAGCAGTGAGAGAGTTTTAAAATCTTTGGGACCCCAGCTAACCAAACAACAAACCTAGGAGAGGATAAACAGTCCTCTGTTATCACACTCATTACCCTTAGCTTCAAAGGATTCAAGAGTGTTTATACAAAGAACACGAGAATTCTCTGTGTTTATTTTAAAGCCTGGACTTTAATAAACAGTCTTTAAAAAAAAAAAACAAATAACACAAGGGGAAAAAACCTCCAGCTCTCCTTCTTTGTTTTACACATCAGTCAAAACACAACACTCCCCTTGGCATTGGCTTTAAATACATTTTGTTTCTTTGCAAAAGTTCACCATTTATGAAATAGAGAGACTTTATTACCTTTGATCTCCCCCCCTGGCCCCTGCCTGGGTTTGGTTCAGAGTTCTCTGAAGCTAAGTACAACCACATGTGATGAGAGTTGCTGGTAAGCGGCATTGGCTGCTGGTGAAGTCAAGACTGGGTCTGGAAACACTAGAAAGGCCAATGATGCCAAGATGAAGGGTGTGCCCCCTTGCTGTAAGGAGACCTGTGCCAAATGCTCCCTCTTCCAAGGCATCTTCCTACTTTATCTCTAATTGTGTCTGGATGGAAACTTGATCTAATCAATCAAGGGCCCTAATAGTCTTTCAGGGGAAAAGGATAAAAATGACAATTAGAGACTGATCCACATCAGCAAACCACTCTTTCTAATCCCTCATGATGCTGGCCATATTCAAGATCACTTGGGGACCTCTGGAAAGTGTAAGGAAAGAGAAAAAATACTCATAATCAGAGAGAATCCAATGCACAGGTATCAGCTTCCAAAGGAAAAATGGTAGTATTATGTTCTATAGGAAGACAGCAGAGATAGTTATTCCTCCAAAGGAAACATTCCTCAGTGTCCTTCTTTGGTGGCATTATGTATGGCTGAAAATTGATGACAGGTAAGTAGCCAAGAGGGTCATTCCCTTTTTCCCTGTCATCAGTCATTTGGTCCATTTTAACCTATCAAGGCCTCTGCAAACCAAGAGCCTGGCTCTGAAGTCTGAGGACCTGGGTTCAAATCCTGCCTTTGATGTATGTATCTTGAGTCTATCACCTCTGTTCTAGTAGGTGAGTACATGTTTCATCATTAGTTTCTGTGTATCTTAGGGGTCATTTAAAATAATCCAGAGACTCCAGCTTCACATCAGCTATTTACTACATCTGGGATATTGGACAAACTCTACTGGACCTCCATCTTTCATCTGCAATACAAGGGAGGTGGACTAGCTGACTCCTAAGGTTCCATCTTGCTCTACACCTGTCCAGGAACATCAAGCTGAATGATGGAGGAAGGATGGTCTTATGGGAAGCACACTGGTATACAGGCCCTTGACAGGCAGGCATCTGAACTTTTCCCAGTAGATAATTGGGAGCTATTGAAGATTTTGGAGTATAAGTAACAACCAGATCTGGGCATAAAGTGATAGCAGTATGAAGGATGTGTTAGAAGAGAGAAAGAAGTCAAAGATAGGAAGACCTGTTAAAACCTTCTTCTAATGGTCTGGCAGATAGTAATGAGGACCTATACTAAGGCTGTAGCAGAGGGAATAGAGAATAATGCATGACTTCCCAGACTTATTGACTCTCCCAGTCCCTCTTAAGGATAGAGACTAGCTTCCTTTTGCATTTGTATCTGTTATTCAGTCCTTTCAATTGTCTACTCTTCACGACCCCATTTGGGGGTTTTCTTTGCAGAGATACTGGAGTGGTCCGCAATTTTCTTCTCCAGCTCATTTTATAGAAACTGAGGCAGAGTTAAGTGACTTATCCAGGGTCACAGCTAGTGTCTGAGGCAAACTTTGAACTCAGGAAGATGAGTCTTCCTGATTCCAAATCCAGCACTCTATCCATTCTACCATCTAGATGCCTATTTGTTCTCTAACAATATTGCTAACTGTAGCACTGTGTTTGGCACAGAGTGGGCATAATAGAAGAATTTTGGAATATCTTAAAGAACCATTTTTTCCTAATTTGTAAGAGAAAGAAAATAGAGATAATAGCATGATTTTTTAAAATTTCAAAGTAAATTACAATATCTATTGTGATTATTTTTATTTAAAGTATATTTGCACAGATAGGAGAAATTAGAGTAAAATTAGAAAAACTATTTTAAAATTATTTTTAAAATTCTTGTCAATTGATGTACCTGACTAATGAATGTTTTTCATTCATTCATCCATCCATCCATTTATTCATCCATAGGAGACTGTGTGAACAACAGTGCCACTAAAGAAAGGTGAAGTTTGCCCATTTTAGAGAAAATATTTTGTTTTGAGAGTCCATCGGGAGACAGACATGTCTGTCCCATAGGTAGTTGGAGATGTTGATCTCTAAAAAGAGATAATGGCTATCTATATAAATATGATAGTTGAACCCATAAGAATGGATAAGATGCCAAGGAAGAATGTGTAAGGAGAAAAGGCAAAAGGGACAAAGGTGGAAACTTGTGAAGCATTTACCTTAAGGGGCTGAGAAAAGAGTAAGGATTTAATGAAGGCGGAGGAGAAAGGAAAGACTACTCATTAGGTGGCCAGTTGGGTATAGAACTTGGCCTCCAGTCAAGAAGACCTGAGCTCAAATCTGACCTCAGATACTGCCTAGCTATGTGACCCTAGACAAGTCACTTAAGCCCTGCTGGCCTCAGTTTCTTCATTGGTTAAGATAAGGATAATCATAGCATCTGCCTCCCAGGATTATTATGAGGATCAGATGAGATAATAATTAATAAAGTGCTTAGCCCAGTCCCTGACACATAGTAGGTTCTATATTTTTGTTGTTCAATTGTCCGACTCTCCATGACCCCATTTGGGGTTTTCTTGGCAAAGACACTAGAGTGGCTTGCCATTTCCTTCCCCAGCTCCTACATAAATATTAGCTATTACTGTTATTGCCTTGTATCTCTAGAGTCAATGCAGAAGAGAACATCTAGAAGAGTAGTTCTCAACCTGTGGGTTGCGACCCCTTTGGGGGTCAAACGACCCTTTCATAGGGGTCACGGGGGTCACCTAAGGCCATCTGAAAACACATATTTCCAATGGTCTTAGGAACTGAGACATGGCTCCTCTAGCCATCTCCAGGTGGGTCCGCCCATATGCAGATACACCCACATACGAGTATTAAAGGGTTGCAGCATTAGGAAGGTTGAGAACCACTGGGCTAGAAGGAAGGAATGGTCACCGGTGTCAGATGTCATAAAAACATCAAGAAGGACAAGGCTTGGAAATAGAATGTTGGTTATGATGACTCTGAGAAGTTTTGAAGAGCAGAGCGGAGGAATTAATAGAGTGCTGAGGGGATGGCTGCTTCAAGGAACCAGTACAGTACAGCAAAGAGACCGCTAGCTTTGTAATCAGAGGACCTGGGTTCAAAGCCTGCCCCGACCCTTATTTCCTATATGACAATGAGTCAATTATTTAATCTCACTGGGTCTCACAGGTTTTTCATTTGTCCAATAGTTGGGTGGCAGAAGGAGGTTAAAATAGATCCTCTTTCTATGGATTTTTCCACCTTCTTTCCTTCTCCAATTAGATATCTTCTCCTATTAGGACGTAAGCTTTGTGAGGGTAGTGCCTGGCACATAGTAATTACTTAAGAAACGCTTCATCAATTTCTCTGAAGTCTCTTCCTAGACAGTATCTGCATCATCTTATACATATGATTGTAGGAAAATAGGAATCCAAATTCATGATTACAGTTGTGGATATGGGAAATAGTTGATAGCATCAGGAAAGAAAGATTTTGGCATTGTAGGACATGGAGAATGATATAGGCAGTCAATAAGAGAGGTGAATAAAGAGATTTCCAGAGGCACCTTCCTGCCTTGACTGAGGAACAGTGAGCTCCATGGAGTTCCAGAGGAGAAACTTCCTCTAATGCACTTGGATTGGTTTGCATCTCCTCCTTTGTACCAATTGCATCAACAACACTTGGAAACACACTGTTAAAACATCAGCTGGACTATAATAGCTTCCATCTTGCTACTGACCCATCATAGAGAAGGCTGCCCTACTTAACACACCCAGGAAAACTGCTTGCATATGTCTTGCCAATGCTTGGCTGAGCTCCTTTTAGCTTGCTTCTGTCCCTTTCATTCCTGATCCCAGATGTAAATTTGGCCCTATATTGACCATGAAAGCGGTAGACTTCAACCAGAAAGGAGGCTAATGGTTCTAGAAGACTTCTTAGACTGTGCTACTAGGAGGAAGAGTAAAAACTCTCTAGTGGTTGCCCAAGATGGAGCATGCTGGATTATTGGGCCAACTGGAAAGTGTTTTCTATCAGATCATACTCCCCTTCAACAGTGGAAGCAAAGATAGTAGTACAGTTAAGATAAGCATTGGCAACAGTGTTATCAATGACCCAAAGGACAATGGAAAGATGTAAGGTAGGCGCATAGAGGTGGCTTAATTTTGCAAAGGATGAATTGGCATCTAGAAAGGGCTTAAAACATTTGAAGAATATACATGACCAGAAAAGGCAGTGGACCAGCCATGAAGTAAGAACAAGAGAATATGTGAACAACTCCAGTGCTACAAAGGTCCCCTCGAGATATTAAAAGAACCAAAAGAAAGCATCCAATGCATTGAGTCAATCTTCTGTAGAACATTTCTAGCAGGACATTGACATCATGGGTGACGGGAGGATGGATCCCAGGCTATTTGCACAAATTGCACTAGGTACCAGGTCTAGTCCCACTTCTCCTGAGCTGAAACAATCCAAACTTCACCGTTTTCAGATCCAGTCTGCATCTAAGAGGACAAAATCTTGCTGTAGAGGTTTGAACTCTTGTTTTCTTCAGTGACTAGCTTTTCCTTGGTTCATAGGGTTTATTGAAGCCCTGTGCTACAGTGATGGGGCAGTTCACCAACCCATACCTACTCTGGTGGCATCAGAAACATCTAGCACTCCTAGCCCTTAAGGGGTTTTCACAATTTTAGGCTCAGCTCTAGTGTGGAGCCCCTTTGACCTCCTATTCTAGAAGATATAATTTAGTTCAATTCAAAATCATTTATTAAGTAGCTACTGTGCTAGTGGTGAGATATGATCCATAGGCAAATAAGTGTAATTCTAAAAAAATTAGACTGGGGATTAGAGGAAGGGAATGGTATGTGAGGTTCTAAGGATGATCAGTCATGACCAACTGGGAAGATCAGGGAAATGGAGGAAATGCCATTTGAGTTGGACTTTGAGTAGGAATTTAATAGTCAGTGAAAAGCAGGGAATAGCACTGGCAAAAGTCATGAAATGTGGCGGTAGAAGGGAGGAAACAAGGCATATTGTGGAGAAGGTGAGTAACCTAGTTTAGCTGAAGTATAGCCATATTAAATACCACTAGAAAAAAAAAAGGTGGCACCAGCTTGAGGAGAAAACTGAATGCCAAGTAGAGAGGCAAAGGGAACCTGAAGCATTTAGAGCACAGAAGTGACATGCCTAGATCTATGCCTGAGAAAGACAAATAGCAGAGATAGTTTGGAGTTGGGAAGGGGCAGCTACGTGGCACAGTGGAGAGAGTGTTAGGCTTAGAGTTAGGAAGATGCATCTTTCTGAGTTCAAATCTGGCCTCAGACATTTCCTAGTTGGGTGACCTTGGGCAAGTCACTTAACCCTGTTTTGCCTCCATTTCCTCCTCTGTAAAATGAGCTGGAGAAGGAAATGGCAAATCACTCCAGTATCTCTGCCAAGAAAAACCCAAATAGGGATGGGAATATAAATAAGTTTATAAGAGAAGAATTTTTTGGCATTAAGATATCTGAATTTGTTTTTTAAATCATGCTAAAAAGTGAACCTCCTGGTATCCCTCTTCCCCCACATATTACACTCAGGAGTTAAAATCCTAGTCCCTGATTTTGAGTCTGCAGATTGGCCTCCCATTTCACCCTTAACTAAATAGATAACCTTGGGCAAGTTACTTCACCTCCTGGCCTCTGTTCATTCACTTGTAAAATGAAAGGTTGAGTTAGTTGACCTTTCTGGTACCCTACAGCTGTATTGGGTAACAAGTGTAACTAGGTGGAGCAGTCTGGGTCCTATCAGCTGCAGGACCCTGGAGGCATATAACTTTCAACCAGTACTCCGTTCACCACTGCCAAGTCACTATTATCCCACAGATTTTTATCTAGGTGAATGACTCATTGAAACTCTTGCTCTTTGGGCACCTGCTTAGCCATATGCTCAACCCTTCCCTTCCCATGGGCTTCATTTATCCACCTTCACTAAAGGTCCATAAGTTAAACACACAATTTAAACAGATTAATAATAAAGACACAGTAAAAACAGAAACATTAGCTGCTTATAGCATAGAACCCATGTTCTCTTCAATAGCTTTTCCAAAGACAGAAATTACTTTTAGGCTGAAGTCATTCTTCCTATTGTGAGGGATGTGGCAGCAAGGGAAGGGGAAGGGTGAAACCAAAACTCAGTCCTGTTTCCACAAGAAACCTTACTAGATGTTAGTATATAGTCTGAGAAGTTTTCACCTCTCCCACTCACTCTTCCAGGGTCCTGGAACCTAGATCTCATGTCCCTCTGTCCCTACAACATAGATCATAGCTCAAGTACTACAGAGATTAACAGTCATGTGGTACCACCTGAGTCTCAAATCATAGGCAGAGAAATGGACTTTCCTCAGTTCCACTGACTTGGAGGCTGTTATGTTTCACTTGCAAAGTCTACACATGGTCCTGATATCAGCCTCCTCTGTCTGCTCATCTGCACTGAACCAGGAGACCAAAAGGACAAATGAAGTTGTATCAGAATGGCAGAGTATTGTAGAAGAGACTAAAAATCCTTCCCTATCTGCTGGCTTCTTTGCTGCCCACAAATATGCTCAGGTCTCTCTCATCCTCTAAAATTTCTCACCTGATCTGACCATCCCACCCAGCAATTTTTTTTTTTAATCTCTCCTTCCCTTTTTGCTAAGGAGCTAGAAAAAGTCATCTATGTTTTATGTTTCCATTTTGTCTTTTCTCACTCTTCTAACCCACTGAAATCTGGCTGTTAGCTTCATTGTTCAACTGAGCTGCTGTCTTCAAAATGACTAGTAATTGCTTAATTGCCTAATTGAATGACCTTTTCACAGTCTTCATCCTGTTTGGCCTCTATTTTGGCATTGAATACTGCAAGTGATCACTTCTTTTTACTGGGTGCTCTCTCTTTTCTAAGGTTTGTGATACTTCTCTCTCTTGGTTCTTTGATTACCTAGCCAACTGCTGCTCATTCTCTGCTGGATCTTCAACCTTATCACACCTAACTGGGGGGAGGGGGTCCCCAAGGCTCCTTCCTGGGCCCTCTCCTCTTTTCTCTCAATACTAACTTGATTGGTGATCTCCTAGGTTCCTGTTAATTCAGTTATCATTTTTGTGTTGCTTCCCAGGTCTATAAATCCAATCCTAGAATTTGTCCTGAGCTCCATTTCCATATCTCCAATCAGGCTGGAGACGGAGAAGAGGATTCCCTGTAGGCATCTTAGACTCAGCAAGTTAAAAACAGAACTTCAAATTCTCCACTATTCTCAACTTTCCTATTACTCTTAAGGATATCACCAATCTCCCATTCTCCTTGGGGACATGTAAGTGGTGTAGTGGATAAAGTGCTGGGCTGGAGTCAGAAAAACTTGAGTTCAAATCCAGACTCAGACACCTACTAGCCGGGTGGCCCTGGGCAAGTCACTTAACCCTATTTGCCTCAGTTTCCTCATCTGAAAAAATGAGCTGGAAAAGAAAATGGCAAACCACTCCAGTATCTTTGCCAAGAAAATCCCAGATGGCGTCATGAAGAGTCAGATACAAATGAACAATAAAAACAATCTATTCTCCTAGGTTTGAATTCGGCATCCTCTGACCATGTTACTTCTTATTCAACAAACTCCAGTGGTGCCATCTTATTTCCAGGATCATATATAAAATCCTCTGGCTGACTTTCAAGGCTCTTCATAATGAAGATCCTTCCAATCTTTCCATTCTTCTTAAACCTTACTTCCCTGATTGCCCCACGTGCTTTGCAATCCAGTGACACTGACTTCAAGACATTACACCTCCTAACTCCAGGCATTTTCACTAGCTGTTGCCCATACCTGGATCTTTCTCCCACCTAATCTCTGTTACCTGTTCTCTCTGGCTTCCTTCAAGATCCAGCTCAAATCACATGTTCTGCAAGAAATCTTTCATGGTCCTTCTTAACACTAATGCCTTTCCTCCCTCTATTACCTTCAATTTATCCTATCTATGTCTTGTTTGTTGTTAGAATGTTGTCTCCCCAATTAGACTCCATGCAAATGTGAGATCTTTGAGATCAGGGACTGTTTATTCCCTTTCTTTGTATCCTTAGTGCTTAACACAGTACCTGATACAGAGCAGGTCCTTAATAAATGCTTGCTAACTGATTTTTCACTCTCACTCATCCCACACATCCAATCTCTTGTTATTTTATGCCAAAATTTTGCCTTTTTAACAGTCATAGCCTTTCTTGTACTCTCCACTCACATGCTCCCCACCCTAATTTAGGACCTCATGACCTAATATAATGCCCAGAATACTGTAATGGTTTTCTGGTTGTTCTTGTTTCATGCCTCTTCTGAAGCCAACCCACCTAAAGTGATTTTCCAGTACATTTCTACTGAAGAAAAATGACTATACTACAGATAATAGGTAATCAGCTGGTGGCTATCAGCTCAAATCCTACATTTGGCAAGGGGTCTCTCCTGGTTCCCCTGTGTGGGAGGGGAATGCTAGTGCCTCCCTTCTGGGATTACCTTCTATTTACACTGCACGTAGATAGTTGCATCACCCCATTAGAATGTGACCTCCTCGAGGGCAGAGACCAAGTCTGCTTTTCTGTGTATCCCTAGTGTGTAGCACAATACTTTGGCACATTCTTAGCACTCAATAAATGCTTGTTGACTGAATGAGCAATTAGAAGTTACACTGTAGGGTTCTAGTTTTGGAGTTCTACCAAGCTGTGTGACCTCAAGGAAGTCCTTTGACCTCTATTGACTTCACTATCTTCAAAATTCCGCAAAATCTTGGACTGGAGGATCTCTCAGGTCTCTTTTAGCTCTAAAGTTCTATGATTCTCTACTTCTACCCATCACTATGTACATAGTCATTTCTGAAAGCCTATTACATGGGAACAATTCTATTAAAAATTGTAAAGATTCATTTAGAAGTTCTCTAGGTGACCATCTGTGGTACGGAAATATTTTAGAGTTGCAAACTTGTTACCAAGCCCATTTTCCCTCACAAAGATATATGAAGCAAGGCACAGGATCCAGGGTACAATATTAACACAGGGATTTTCCTGGTTTATAATGCATTAGTTAGAGAACAAAACAGGAGACCAGAAGAAAAATGATGTTTCTGATTTTTCATTTGGACGCACTGTTCCCCAGCCCCTCAATTATCTATGCACTGCAGCTGTTTTGTCTATACACAAGAATTATCCTATTTAGATTGGACACAAATGACAGATCTGTAAATGTTAATCTTGCTAACCCAGAGTAAACCAGTTCAAGAATACACCCTTCTCTACCCTTGATTCCCTTCCCCCTTGACCTAAGTAGCCCCAGATCATGACACCTGACTGCATTCTCTGCTTGTGTTCCAATGCTAATAAGTGTCGCTGGAGGAAGTCACCTATCCATTAGAATGTAAACTCCTAGCAAGTAGGGATTATTTCATTCCCTGTAGTTATATCCTGAGTGCCCTACCCATTGTAGGTACTTAATAAACACTTAATTGATTGAATCTTCTGAGTGGGTCTCATGCAAATCACATTATGCAACCTAAACAAGGCACTCACTCATTGCTGCATGGCTATCTTTTTCTTCTTTCTCAGTTGATTCTGTAACATGCCCTTCAGTGACTGTACCAAACCTCTTGGGAGTTACCCTGTCATCAGAAATCTCAGCCATACTGCACTTTCCTCTCAGTACACTTTCAGGCCTGGTCTAACTCCACACCAGCTGCCTGACCCCTGGAGATGATAATCTGCCTTCACTCATTCCTCAGTGATGTGCTTACTCCCACCCCATCGTATTTTCCCCATCCCAGGGATTCTGAGCCCTGAGCCAGTTCAACTCTACACTGACTCCTTCCCTTGAGTACCTTGCCCCTTTATCTTATCACCAATCTTGCCCTGCCAAACCTTGCATCGATCCTACCATCTGCTGCCTTCACTCCCACTCAAGAGCCTGCTAATGAAACTAGAGAAAATCACAAAAGTTTACAAACTGGATCCACTATATATTTTGTTAAATACTCTTAAAATGCACCCTCACTTGCAAGGCAATCCTTTTACCTCCCTAATCAGTTCACTTTCTTACTCACCACATTGACTTTTCAAAACTTTTTCATCCCTCCCCAAGCCTTCCAAGTCTCCATCTCCCCTCACACTCTCAGCTGAGAATCTTGCCTCATATTTTCTAGAAAAATTGAGACCATTTGCCAAAAGTTCCCTTTTCTTTCCTCCTCTTCATCTCATGTCAGTCAGATGCTTTTCCCCACTACATCCTCATGAAGTGGCTCTTTCCTTCACCAAGGCTGACCTCTCCACATGCACAAGTGATCTCACGCCATCCTGTATTCTCCAACAGATTGCCCTCTCTATCATGCCCATACTCTCACTAATCTTCAAAGTTTCCCTCTCTCTTGGCTGCTTCCCTATCACTTACCACCATGACTATGTCTCACCTATCTTCAAAATACTGTCGCTTTCATCCATCCATCCCCATGAGCTAGCATCCTTTATCTTTTGTCTTTTCATGGCTAAACCTGTTGAGAGGTCATCTGCACTCAGTACCTCTACTCTTTTTCCTCTCCTCTTCGTAACTCTCTGCAGTTTAACTTCTGACCTCATCGGTCAACTCATAATGCTCCCCTTCGAAGGTACCCGAGATCTCCCTCTTGCCAAATCTAAATGGCTTTTTATTATCCTTATGGACTTCTCTGTGGCCTTTGACACTGTTGTTCACTCTTTGTCCTTGGTATTTTTACTCTACTCTAGATTTCTGTGAGAATACACTATTCTAATTCTCCTTCCTTTCTGACTTTCCATTTTTCAGTATCCTTTGCTGCATCTTTATCTGGGTTATGTCTCTTTTCTGTTTCCTCTATATAATTTCATTTAGTGATCTCATCAGCATCTTCTCCAGCAAATTCACTTGTCTTCTCTATGCAGATGATTCCCAGCCCTAACCTCTTTCCTAATCTCCAGTTCTGTATCTCCAACTGCCTAATAGACATCTAGAATTTGATGTCCCATAGATATCTTAAACTCAACATAAAGTCATTATATTTTCCCCTAAATTCTCCCCTCTTTTTAACTGCTTTATTATTGTTGAAGGCATCACCACCCTCCCATTCACCCAGGCTTGAAAATGAGATGTCATCCTCAACTCTACACTCACACTTATCCCACATATCCAATCTGTTAGCAAGTTTTTTTTTTCCAATTTTTCACATCTCTCATATATATCCTCTTCTCACCACTTGTACAGCCACCATATTGGTATAGTCATGCATCATCTCATACTTGGACCATTGCAGTAGCCTGTTGGTTGGTCTCCCTGCCTCAGTCTTCCCCCACTGCAGTTTATCTTCCACTCAGGTCTCAAAGTGATCTTCCTAAAGTGCACATCTGACCTGCATTCCCCTATTCAGTAAACTCCAGTGGCTCCCTATTATCTCCAGGATCAAACATAAAATTCTCTGTTTGACTTTTAAAGCCTTTCATAACCTGGCCTCTTCCTTCTTATTTCTACATCCTCCAAAGATCCAGTGACAATGATCTCCTTATTGTTCCCCAGACCAAACACTCCATCTTTTGGCAGCAGGCATTTCCATTGGTTATTCTCTATGCCTGGAATGGCCTCCTTTCTCATTTTTTCCTTTAGCTTCCTTCAAGTTCCAGCTCAGTCCCACCCTTTACAAAATGCTTTTCCCTGTCTCCCTTAATACTAATGTTTCTGAGATTACCTCCATATTATCCTGTATTTATCTTGTTTATACACAAATATTGCATAGCATCTCCCCATCAGAATGTGAGCTCCCTGGTCACAGAGACAAAGTTTTTTATTTTTTCTGTATTCCCAATGCTTACATAATACCTGCCACATGGGAAGCAGCTAATAAATATTGATTGGCTCACTGAGGGACTAACAAGCTCTGCTCAACCCCATTATTCATGGAATGCAGGGTTTTGTCCAGAGATTAGAGACTCAGCCTAAGTACCAGACACCACTTTCATGAAGCCTACTCTGATCTCCTCAGTAATAAAGGCTCTTTCCTTCTTCATATTATCTTCAATTTATGTATCTGTGTAGATATTGTTTTCCAAGAATGGAATGTAGAGTCCTTGAAGGTGGTGATGATGATGATAATTAGCATTTATATGGCACTTTATGATTCACAAAAAGCTTGACATATCTCATTTAAGAGCAGATGCCATTGTGTTTTGCCTACAAAATAGGAAATTGAGGCCAAGTAGAGTAGGGGAAAGATAGAGAAATATGGGGGAAAAAAAGATTGATGAAAATGATGAATGGACAGAAAAAGGAGACACCCCCCCCCCCATTGAGTTAATCAGGGTATATTTTGGAGAAAGCAGGTTGGGGAAGTTAACTTTGGCCAGACACTTAGGGAAAAAAAAGCTAATTCCAAGCATGGGAAACAAGGAGGATTAAGTAACAGGATGGGGCAGCTAGGTGGTGTAGTGGATAGTGCACTGAGATCAGGAAGACTCATCTATAAGAGACAGAATCTGGCTCCAGACACTGGCTAGCTGTATGACCCTTGGTTAGTCACTTAACCCTGTTTGCCTCAGTTTCCTCATTTGTAAAATGAGCTGGAGAAGGAAATGGTAAACCACTCCAGTATCTCTGCCAAGAAAACCCCAAATGGGGTCACAAAGAATCAGTCACAACTGAATAACAAAAGGTATCAAGGTTGGGTAAAGGCTGCTTAGGAGGGTCACCTCAGGCTGTGACTGGTACCCAGACTGAAGGACCCTCTTTCCTCAAGGACCAAAGTGTGAGTGGCAATGTGGTATGATGAACAAGAGGATTTTGGACTGACTACTGGCCCTGCCACTTAGCTGCAACCAGTTGGGCTAGTCCCCATCTCTCAGCTTCTTTTTCCTGTAAAAAATGAACAGGTTAGATGAAATGATTTCTACAAACCCTTCCATCTCTCTATGCTATGAATAGGGGTGAGAGAGCGTGTCACTAAGAAAGGAAACCTGACTTAGCTGCTCATTTGGGCAATACTGGACTCTATAACTAAATTTTTTACCTGTTATTTTCCTACCTGTGTGTATATTTTTGTACTCAAAACAGCTGACAGATTACATGCTGACTGGTGTACCTAACAAAAGAGGAGGGATGCTAAGAAAACCTAATAGACAGACCTGTACTCAAATGGCCATCATCTAAACAAAAATCTCCAATTCTGGGCATTAAGAAGTGAAAGGTCTAGTGGTTAGCACAGGAAACTGCTACCACAGGGGAACTCTTCCTCTTGACTTTTCTTTTCAATATTTCCCCCACCAGGGACTAACCAGGACACATCAAGGATTTGGAGAAGTCTCTCCCACGACCACTGGTGGTTTTCCTCCCCCTCTCCTATCTCTTCCTTCTTCCTCCACCCTTTCCCTTGAGACCCAGAGCCCAAAATCCATCTAAGTAGCTTGACTGATGATGACATAACCCAGAAAAGATGAAACTGAGGCTTTTTAGGTCTTATCATCTAAGGATTTAAAACTCAAAATTTTTTTTAAAATGAATGTTAAAAACCAATAAATGAATGAATAAACAAATGAATTAATGAATCAGTATTGTTTGTCCTTCATTCTTAAAGAGGGTGAGTGAATAGATAAATACATAAATGAATGAACAAATAAATGGATGAATAGATGAATGAATAGTTAAATAATAAATGACTGGATAGATAAATGAATGAATAAATAAATAAATGGGTTAATAAATAAATATTGAAGAGGAGGGGAAAAAACTATTGAGATGGGCCCTGGTCACAAAATTTAACTAAAACAAAGTCCCTGCTCTTGACAGAGCTTAACAGCTTTGTAGTTTACGAGGCCCCTCACATGCATTTTCTCATTTGAAAAACATAATGAGTGTATAATATAGGCAATGTGGGTCTCATTATTCTCAATAATGGAACAAGATGAGACTCTGAGAGATGCCATGATTTGCCCAAGCTGACACCATGGAGCCAGAGTTGGAGCCTAGGACTTCTTTTGAATTCTACTGGAGACAGGCCAGGACCCTGCACCCACCCATGGGCCTCCAGCCCAACTCCTTACAGCCATGACCCTAGCAGCAACATTTACAGAGTCAGCCTGGCAACCTCTCCCAAAAGTGCCACAGTCATAGCTACCAAAGACCCAGAAAAGAAAGTGTTTGCCACTAAAGTCATTGGCACTAAACAACGGCTCAACATCAGAACCACCTATGATTTTATTAAGAGAAATTGCATTAAAGAAGAGGCATTCTCCTCTGCTTTTGCTACTGCACCCTAAGGACCATGGAGCCTTTCCATCTGACTTGCTGCTAAAATCTTCCAAGTCTATTGTCTCCCCCACTAGAATGTGAACTCCCTAAAAGCAGGGGTTGTCCTGTTTTTCTATTTGTATTTCCAATGCTTAGCACAGTCTTTTGCATATAATGGATGCTTATTAAGTATATTTTTTGTTCATTCAGACTTAAGGTCTGATGTACTTTTGACTTCACCATAGCTGCCTAGATTAAACTTTTTTCATAAGTAAAGTTTCTAGCAAGACGAGTAAAAGTCTTAGCACACCCCAATATGAATAAAGATGTTCTTACTGGCCATCCTTTGAAGAAGAAGACTGGTTCATTCTAGGTTCCACCCAGCCCCTGCATGGTACTGGTGATTACTTACTAATATTTACCATTATTTAAAATGATGACAACTGTCATCCCTGCATATACCCTGATGTGCTAGGATACCTATCTCCAAAGTCACTCTGAAGGAAATGAGCCACAATCAGGATGATCCAGGATTCCGACGGTAAGTGTAGGAAATACTGAATCTCCTAGGCTTCCCATCATGGCACCTAGCCATTTGATGACTCCTCATGTCCGGAAAACAAAATGGAGAGGGATAAAGACAGAAATACTGAGGTCTTAAGGGAATCTGTCCAACTGGGGCAGGAAGCATAGCGTGCTAGCAGAAAGAGAACTGGATACAGAGTCAAGAAATCTAGGTTCTGGTACTGTCTTTGCCACTAATTAGTTGTGTGGGGGTGAGAAAATCACCTTGGTTTGCCAGGTTTTCAGGAGTGTCAAGTGAGCCATGGGGATAAAACACTGTCATACCTCCAAGGACAGTTGAAAGCATGCTAACTCTGAAGTCAGAGTACTTGGGTTCAGAATCCGCTTCTGACCTTACTACCTTGGTAACTTTGGGCAAGTCACTTGCTGGATCTGTTTCCTCACTTGTAACACAAAATGTGTTCCTTACCACTATAGTTCTGTCAGCCTGTGGTCCTATCCAGAATATTCCTTGCCACCATTTGTTCTGAGACTCCTCAGTCCATCAGTAATAGCCAAGCTCACTTTCCCAGGAGGCAACGGATGCCTGACCCTTCATAGCTGGTGATTTATCAAAGGCTTCCCTGAGAGCCAACAACAACAAAAGGAAGATGAACCTTAGGGTTCCACAGACTTACACAATTTAAAAACTGCAAAGCTCTTAGATAAAAGACTTGTACACAAGCAAATATGACATATAAATAAGAATATAAGAGGGATTCCTTTCATGTATGGGTTGAACCCAAGGGACCGATAAGGTCCCTCCCAACTCTTAAATTCACTGATACTGTGAGGTGCCTCAAAGTAGCACAAGGTGTTGGAGATCAGATGAGAAGAAAATCTCTTCCACTCTATCTGAACTGGGCCTCAGGGGATAGCTAAGATGTCGATTCCTTTTCACTTTTTTTAAATACAAAAAACATTTATTAAGCACTTCTCTGGGAATTATCCTGTTTTAGCCTCTGAAGGCAAAACAGAGGAAGAAGATATGGCGATGCTCTTGATTTTACAATTTAGTAAGGAGTCATAAGATGAGTTCATATCTCTGTCTCATCTATTGACATTCTAACTCTTTCTCAAGGCAAGCTCAAAAGCTACCTCCTCCATGTTTTCTCTCATCCCCTTAATGAAGACTGATCTTTCTCTCATCTGGTGCCATATCATTCTTCTTGCACACTTTTTTATATTCAGATCCATATTACATTTTTCTGTGCACATATCTTTCTCCAAGGTCTTTTTCAGGTCTTCAATTTTGTTCTTCTAGGAAGCTTAGAACTTTGCTTCCTTGTTTGTCTTATGGCTTCTTCTCCAGGGCTATACCTAGTCATTTTGTGCCTGGAGCAAGGGGAACAAAACACTCTCTCAAACACTGCTGGAGAGACTGGCATGAATAGAGGAAAGGAGAGGAAGCACTATCTGGTAGCTAAAAGATTTATCTAAAAGATTCCTACCAACTGTGTGCTAAGCTTAGTTATTTTTAGCTACTTAAAGACTTCGAGGGCTGTCAGCACCCTCTAAATTTTTATGCCCTAGGGCAAAACCCTAGTCATCTTGCCCTAGTTATAGCTCTGATTTTTTCTCAAGGAAGTCTCTGGCAAATCACCAGTTATGAAGGAGTAGGCATCCTCTCTAGGAAAAATGAGCCTGGTTGTTACTAGCCGAGTTTGGAAAGCTCAGAACAAAAGATACGAAGGAATATACTGCTTCTTTAAGAACCTCTGACAGCAGCAGGGACTGACACAGGGATATGCACAATTAATAGTCACCAAATTGGGCAGGAACTTAGAGATCATCTATTCCAAGTGCCTCATTTTACATATGGGGAAACAGAGGTCCAGAGAGGAAGTGACCAGCTCCAAACCACCAAGCAGAACCAAGATTTACTGAATCCCATTCCAATTTTCTTTCTATCACACCATGTTCCCTCCCATCTTCTGCATTTTAATTTGAATGTAAAGTTCTCATTTTTACAGATTAAAAAAAGTCCACTTTAATTAAAAAGATAAGTGAACTCCAGGTCATAGGAGGTCGGGAGCCTCCAGACTCTTTATAGAACATCAATTTCCTTCTGTAAGGGTCTGCAAATGTGATCTTTGGTTATTTCAGGAACAAGCGCAATCATTTTATTAAACAAGTAAATGTAGTATCTGTCATCTAAATTTAGATTCCAAGCCAAAACATCACAAAGGGGCCTTCTTACTGTTAATCACAAAATACCTCCATTGGAGAAGCATCCAAAGACATCATAGGCTTCACAAGGAGACTGTTGCAGACTGAAAGATCCTATACAGCCCCAGATGTTTCTATTCCTTTGCTATTTAAAGTATCTTGGAAATTAGGATCACTTTGTAGATTTACTGTTGAGGCTTAAAGCATGTGACATTTCAAAAGTGATTTATTTTTCCCCATGGCCTTTTTTGGATTTTTTTAAAGTCAATTTAGAAGGGCTCTTCACACATCCATCATCCAGGGACTCCAAGTTACCCTCACAAATGTGCTTCTCCACCTCCATTGATTGCCATCCAATTGCTACACTTTCTGACTCTGACTTCCATGGTTACCAGTTCAAGTCAACAGTATTCCATTCCCTAGAAGGCAATCCAGACACAGACCAATGCAGTAGCATTGAGCTATGCAATAATGATCATGATAACTAGCCCTTATATAGCACCTACTATGTACTAAATGCTTTACAAATGTTATCTCATTTAATCTTCACAACAGCCCTGGGAGGTAGGTGCTACTATTATCCTCATTTTTAAAGTTGAGAAAACTGAGGCAAGCAGGTTATGTGACTTGTCCAAGGTTACAGAACTGCTAAGTGTCCAAGGGCATCTTTCTGATTCCTGACCCTGTGCTCTATCTGCTCTGCCACCTAGGTAAGTATCTAGATTCCTGGGTTCTAGTTCTAGTTCTACCATATGCTAACATGGGCAGCTAGGTGGAACAGTGGTTTGAGTGCTGAATCTGGGGTCAGGAGGACCTGAGTTCAAATTTGACCTCAGACACTTCCTAGTTGTGTGACCCTGGGCAAATCACTTAACCCTGGAGAAGGAAATGGCAAACCATTCCACTATCTTTGCCAAGAAAACCCTAAATGGGGTCACAAAGGGTCAGACATGACTGAAAAATATTGAACAACCGTAATTCCCCTAAAGTTAAAGAAGCTTTTAAACTTCCTGGGACCCAGTTCCCTCATCTGTAAAATGTGGCAGTCAAGATCCTTGCCAGCTCTCAAGCTCTGTGATTTAAGTCTGCGATCCAATTGTAACTGGGTGGATTTTCTACAACAAAATAATAACAGCCAGCATTTATATAGCACTTTGGTATTTGAAAAGTACTGTACAGATGCTGGCATATTCAGTCCCCAAAACAAAAACCTTGTAAGGACAGTGCCATTATCACCCCCCATTTTTCTGATAAGGATGCTGAAATCCACTGAAAGTTAATGATTTGCCTAGGGTCACAGAGGTAGAAAGTGACAACAGGATTTGAACTCAGGTCTTTCTGACTCTAGGCCCAAGCTCTATCTTCTGCCCCACCCAGCTGCCTAAGAACAAGGTTAGAGATGGACAAACAGATCTGCTTAGAAATGATAATTGAAACAATGGGAGCTGCTGATGTCACCAAGTGGATAAATTTAGAAGGAGAAGAGAAGAAAGCCCAGGACAGAGCCTTGGGGGACCTCCATAGTTAGTAATCGAGACAGGGATAAAGATCCAGCAAGGGATACTGAGGAGAGGGTGTCCAGAAGAGGATGATTAACAGTGGCAAAGGCTGCAGAGAGGTCCAGGATGAGGACTGATAAGAGGTCATCAGCTTTGGCAAACCCTAAGAATTACAGAAACGCGATTATTATTAGCAGAGGACTTTTGTGCAGTCAAATCTCTTTATTTTTGTCTCACTGTCACTATAAAATGAGGGTTGGAAAGCGTTTGAGCCAGAGTTCTCTCTGAGCAGCTGGGAAGCCTGGCTGGCCAGAATCTCTCCCCTGAAATTGCTTGTAAAAATTTAATAAACATGTCTGACATATTTTGGCCAAAACAGAAGGTAAAGCTTATTCATTCCACATCTGATGCAGCAAAAACTTCTCTGCCCTTGGAGTCAAGAGACCTAGATTTGAATTCCAGCTGTGGCACTTATTAGATGCTAAGTGACATTCGAATCACCTCACCAATCTGAAGAGTCTCTTTCCTCATCTGGAAAATGGGCTTAACAATTTGTATGTAACCTAGTTCTAAGGGCCATGGTGAGAAAAGTACATAATAAACCTTAAAGTATTACATAAGGGTGAGTTATTATTGCTGTTTTTATTGTTTTCTACTAAGGGTTCAGCATCCTCCACTAAAGCATTTTGTTGATGCTCCACTGTGACTCAGTCAGTCAACAAACATTTATTAAGTACCTACCATATGCTTAAATACATTAAGTACCTAGTGCTGTGCTAAGTGCTAGGTATACAAAGAAAGGCAAGAACATGGTCCCTGCCCAGATAGTGCTCACATTGTAATGGAGGAGACAATGGGCAAACTTTGTACATACAAGATATAAGCAGAGTAAATGGAAAGTTATCTGAGAGGAGAAGGCACCAGATGAGGCAGGAAAAAAGGTGTCCTGCAGAAGGCAGAATGTGAAATGAATCTCAAAGCCAAGAGGTACAAGTGAAGAGGGAGAACATTCCAGGCATGAGGGACAATCAGTGTAAAGGCAGAGTTGGGAAATGGAATGCAAAGTGCAATGGTTCTCAACCTTCCTAATGCCGTGATCCTTTAACACTTGTATGTGGGCATATCTGCATGTGGGCAGACTCTCCTGGAGATGGATAGAAGAGCAGTGTCTCGGTTCCTAAGACCATTGGAAATATGTGTTTTCTGACGGCCTTAGGCGACCCCTGTGAAAGGGTCGTTTGACCCCCAAAGGGGTTGCAACCCACAGGTTGAGAACCGCTGGCAAAGTGTGAGCGACAGCAAAAAGGTCAGTGTTGCTAGACTAGAATAAATGCGGGGGCAGAAACTCTAAGATGACTAGAAAAGTAGGAAAGGCCAGGTTGTAAGATTTGGGGTTCATAAAACCTGAACTAGAGAACACAAGCTCTGGCTTATTCTTGTGGTTGTTCATCCTTTGTTTTTGAAGAAGACCAATGACGTCACTGGGGATGTCTTTACTTGGGCATGGATTGGATTTAAGTGAGGCAGTTACACAAAGTTGTCAGCCTCACTCTCTCTTCCAACCATCTCTGATCCTCATGACTTTTGTCATGCCACTGGACTTCAGTGACTTGGCTTACACTTGAAAATTGGAAAAGCATCAAGCATGAACTGCCTGTTGTCTGAGAAACCAGTCCAAGTTCAAGAAGGCTGGAGAGTAGGTTGGTTATAGGGTGGTGAATTTGGGGGCCACCATAACTCTTGAAAACCCAATCTACTTTGGTGGTAGGAGTGCCCCCTATACCATCTTTGTCTCTCTCTCATACCTTAAGGTCTACAGTGTTGTCTTACTGGCAAAGAAGGCAATATGGTATCTATTCTGGAATTCTGGTATTCTGGAACCCAAGAACTTGACTTCAGATACTGTCTCTGGTGCTTACTACCTGTGTGACCTTGGTCAAATGAGTTACCATAGGTTCTTCTCTCAGGTTTCTCCCAGCTCTGAATCTATGATCTTATGATTCCAAATTAGAAGCCCTGATCTCTACTTAGCCCTCTGTCACTGGACAGCTATGTGACCCTAGATAACATCTCTGTGCCTCAGTTTCCTCCTTTGTAAAAAGAGTGTAAATAACCTACCCACACTAGACAAAGGATATTGTGCGAGTTCATGAATGTGAGAGCCTTATAGAGACTATAAAGTCCCATATAAGTGAGGATTGTTTTCACTTCTTTGTTTTGTTTTAATGAGATTGCCGCTGGTACCTCTGTCATTGTCAGTGTCTGTCCTTTTAATCGTTCCCACTCCTGTGCCATCTCAGAAGCAATCTGTCACAGCTAGCCTCAGAAAGACAACTGATTGCTGCTCTGGGCAGTCTTGGCCTTGTTAAAGGCAAGAGAGGGACAGGGCTGGAGACAGTGCATTTTCCTAATGCCTTTTCCCCCTCCTGGGACTCAGCTGTCATAGTATATCCTGGCATATAGAGATGAGCACTTCCTTGTGGGGGCAGGGACTGTCTGAAGCTAGCTTTTGTTTTCTGTTAGGAAGGCAAAGCAACTGCCTCATGATTTCCTGAACCTTATTCTCTAGAGCGTCATCTTTGTAGGAAAACACTGAATTTGGGGAGGAAATGTCTTTGCTAAAATAGAAAAAAAGAAAAGGTGAAGCAATGCAAATCAAATACTCACTCCTTGGGTTTAGAAAATTGCAATGCATCAAAGCTACCTGAGATCTTGTATGTTTTGAAACAGCTCAGCTCACAGGAAACAAGAATACCTCATACCTCCTGGGTACCATATACTTGGCACTGGGGGAAGGGAGGGGAAATTGGTTTTTGCTGTTTTTTTTTTTTTGCTTTATTTTTTTGGAGGGGGAACGGCAAGGCTATTGGGGTTAAGTGACTTGCCCAAGGTCACGCAGCTAGTAAGTGTTAAGTGTCTGCGGTCGCATTTGAACTCAGGTCCTCCTGACTCGAGAGCCAGTGCTCTATCACTGAGCCACTTAGACACCCCAGAGAGGGGAAATTGGGAAGGGAAGAAGAGAGGGTCCAGATATGAAGAATTAAGTCTACTAGAAAGAATAAGGCTGATAGATGGTATGGGGCCTAGAGTCAGGACAATTTGGCTTCCTAAGTTCAAATCCAGCCTCAGACACGTACTAGCTGTGTGACCCTGGGCAAGTCCCTTAACCCTGTTTGCCTCAGTTTCTTCATCTGTAAAACTAGATGGAGAAGGAAATAGCAAACCCCTCTAGTATCTTTGCCAAGAAAACCATGATAGAGTTGGATACAATTGAAAGAACTGAACAAGAACAAAGTAGGAAGCCCTCATTAACGTCAAGACTGAAGATCAATCACAAAGCCGAGTGGTCCTAAAAAGGTAAAGAGTCGGGAGCCGCGAGAGTGGGGGTGACATCCATCTGCACAGGCTTCCTTAAATAGGCCATTTGGGAGCCAAGTGGTCTACGGCTATTTTGATTCTAATAGTAGAATCAGTTAAATGGATCGGAGCCTTGTATTTGTGATAAAGTCAAGTTAGGAGGTCTGGAGGCAGCGTGGCGCATTGAAGGAATGCTGGATTTGTAATCAGAACGCAAATGCTGACTGCAGTGATTACCACCTATATAACCTTAGGCAAGAGAGTCTTAGCATCTGGAACTGTAAAATGAGATCTGGCTTCCGAGGGACTTTCTGGTTCTAGATCTTTGATCCTCTGAGCCTGCTAGAACAGGGGTGATGAAGAGAACCCTTATTTGCTGAATGGGGGCACCTTCCACATACTTTGTCCCGTCGGACTCTCAGTCAGCCTTTGAGGTAGACATTAAAGACCAGTCAGCAGCTCTCTGTGTCATCCCAGCAAAGCATACGACCACCAGCAAAGAGTCAGGAGCGCATCTAGCTCCTGGGGGAGGGGGGTCAGTCCAACAGATGGAGGTTCCCTTATTACTCCAGCTATACTCGCTGGATCCCTGTAAAAACAAAGTAGCCTCATATTCAGAATTGTATTCAGCTTCCATAATCTACAGGCTTCACCCTCAGCAAGGTATCTGATAAATTGTTTATGTTTATTTATTTATGTATATATGTATACACACACACACACAGTTACACCAGAGTCTAGGTGAGACAATGTCCTTAGCTCAGTACAATCCAGCAGGATGATGTTGTTATTCAGACATTCTTCAGTCATGTCCAACTCTTCGCGACCCCATTTAGGGTTTTCTTGGCAAAGATGCTGGAGGAGTTTGCCATCTTCTTCTCCAGTTCATTTTACAGATGAGGAAACTGAGGCAAATAGGGTGAAGTGATTTGCCCAGGGACACACAGCTGGTAAGTATCCTTAGGTGATGTATATGTATGTGTATGTGCCTGTGTGTGTATGTGTATGTGTGTATATGTATATATGCGTGTATGTATATGTGTGTATGTATGTGTATGTGAGGAAACTGAGGCAAACAGGGTTAAGTGACTTGCCCAGGGTCACACAGCTGGTGAGTATCTGAGACCAGATTTGAATTCAGGAAGTGAGTCTTCCTGACTCCAGGCCTGTCACTCTGTCCACTACACCACCTAGATGCTGTCAGTAGGATGATAGAAAAACTCACAACACAGACAGTATAGAGGTCAGTAGTATTTTCTTCATACATAAACATAGAATGTCAGAAACCTTAGAAACCTTTGGCTTCGAACCCTTCATTTTACAATAGAAGAAGCAGACGTCTGGAGAGAAGCAACTGGTGCAAAGACACAGAGCTGTGAATCTTTCCCATTAATTCAAAGCTCTATTCCTCTTCATTCTCATTACAGAGGCAGGAGGGGTAGCACACTGCAGTTGAGCGTTGGATTTAGAGTCCAAAGACCTGAATTCAAATCCCAACCCTGCCCTTAACTACTCTGGGGCTGGTATGTTGTAGGTGTTTGTTAATTGTGTGTGTGATCTTAGGGAGAAAGGGAAAGAGAGGAAGCTTTTCTCAAGCACCTGTTATGTACCAGCCCCCCTGCTCCGAAGAATGTTGTCTCATTTGATCCTCACAACAGCTCTAGGAAGTAAATACTCTTCTTTTATTATCCTCATTTCAGAGTTGAGAAAATTGAGACCCAGTGAGGTTATGACTTGCCTAAAGGCACACAGATAGTAGATTTGAACTCAAGTCTTCCTGACTCCAGGCCCAGGGCTTTATCCCCTACACTACCTAATTGCTCCCATGTCAATCACTTAATATTCTTTGGGCCCAGAACGGCAGAACCAAGATGAAAACCTAGAGCTTCTGAGAGTCCTCTGTTCTCCTGACTTCTGGGTGCTTCCATTTCCCTCTAGGGGATAGCACTTTCCACATTACTCAAACACCCAAAATGTGACCTATTTTGTAGTCTGGCCAGTTTGATTTAGCAAGAAAGATCCTTAAGGAAAGTGAGAAAGGGTGAACATTTTTTTTTTCAAAAATCAGTATGGAGATAGTCTCTTTGAAAAGTACAGAGCTAAGGTCATGCCAACAGAAATAAAAGTGGCGACCAAGTATTTGCTCTTACATGAGAATGGTCAGCCCATCCCCATCTGGACAGGAACACAACTTCTTCCATATCAATGGCTGTACCTAGAGATTCTGGGTTGGCAGAACCTTGGGGGGTTTAATTTCATAAACCTGGGCCCTGCCCAACTCAGTCCCTTGTTATCTTTCAAAATAGCAAGGTGTTCCAAGAAGGCAGATTTTATAGGAGGGAGGTCTTTGATTAGGCCAAAGGCAGAAGGGGAAAAGAGGAGCCTGACCTTCAGACAACAGGCTGTATATGTGCATGTGCACATGTGCTCTGTGTGGTGGGGGCCTGGGGGATGAGGGCGGGACGAGGACAGCACAAGTGAAACAAAAAGCAGTTGGAGGATAGGGAGAGTTCTTAGCAGAAGTGATCAAGCGGGGGCTATAGGGAGTGGGGCGGGGGGAGAAAGCACTCAGTTGGAAGCTGCTGAAAAATTCAAATTCGAAAGCAATTTCCCATTCTCATCCCACTTTTTATTAAACTGGAAACTTCATTTGGCCTCTGAAGACTTTTGGAAGCCAGTGTATATTTATTTTTCTAACAGTCTTCTCCCCTCCTGCCTCATAGTCTTTTCCTTTCTATTATCTCAAAGTCCTGTTCGCCTTCACAGCTATTACCAAAGCAGCATGATGTAGGCTGGGAGTCAAATTCCACCTCTGCCTCTACCTGTGTGACCTTGTGCAAGTCATGATTCAGTCTCCTCCCCTGTAAAATCAGGGGGTTGGACCAGACAGACTCTAAGATCACATCTAGGTCTACAGCCAAGTATTATTAAAGCAGTTAATCAGATTCATGAAGTAAGTGTGCCTGAGGCCAAGACATTTCTACTAAATCAATCACCCCATCTAAAGTGAGGGGGCCATAACCAGTGACCTTAGCCAGGTCAGACTATTTCTACTGAGTCAGTCATACAAAGACATTAGGTAAGATTTGAGAAGTCCTTGAAAGCCATTGGATAAAATGGTGTGATGCTGCATAGGATATATGTTGGGATTATCTAAGAAGACTCAATCAGGTCCTGAAGATCTGTAAAACAGAAAGGCAATTTGGAACCTATGCATTCTAGTGTCTGGCCAACAAATGGTAAAATCAGTCCTTTCTAAGCCCATAAGAGAAAAATGATGAGTGGGGGTGGGGGGAGGAGAGGGAAGAAGAACATCTGAGAGGATGTGTGCTTTCCCTACCACAGCTTGACTTTGTGAACTTTGGAGGATTGGAGACTTTGGACTTCTCAGCCACATCCTGGCGGGTGTCCCCAGGACAGCATCTTAAACTAGTCCCACTGAAGAAACGTGGTTTCAGCCTTTCTGAGGGGTCCAGAAGAGAGTAACACCACACCTAGGAATTATTTTATGAATAATCTACAAAGGGGAGAAAATGACATAATGACTAAAAGCAATGACTGATCTCTTTCCTACATATACTTTCTATGCTTAAGCCCCCTTTTCTCTGACTTCTATATGAAGTGGAGGGGGGAGGGGAGATTGTACTCCCAATTTGTTTTTTTAACCAACTCTTTTTACTTTACCACTTTAGTAGTTTCTAAAAGACAATGACATCTGGCTGCCAAATTAGTATCAACTGATAATCAATGGGGAGAGAACACTAATGGGGCCTTAAGAGCTATAGAAGACCACTCCTTTACCCCTTAACATTAATGGAGTGTGGGAGAGTAAGTTTAGAGTATGTGCTACATCCTAAAAATTCTAAATAGCCCCCTTTCCCAAATATTCTCTCTAATTCTTCAAGAGATGACTGAGTCTCCCGAGAGCCTCAAAAGAGCTATAGACAGCCCCTGGGGACTGTCATAAGAGAGTACTACACAAAGCGATGGACTGGTCCCTAGCTTCAGAGAAAAAAGATCGAGGTTTTCTCATACTTCTTCCATATATTAGCTACATGACCCAGAGCAAGCCACAAACATTTTTTGGGCCTCGGTCTCTTAACATGTGAAATTATAATCGTACCTCCACTGCCTCCTTCCCAGGTCAATCATCGTGACTTTTGTCTTGCCACTGGACTTTGATGACTCTGGAGGATAGAGTGAAGTTAATGACTGTGCACATCTGCCTCACTTAAATCCAATTCACGGGCAAGTCAAGACACCAACTCACTCACAAGTCAAGAGATCACCTATGATGTGATTGGTTCTTTTCAAAAAATGAAGGACGAACACCAACAACAAGAAGAAGGATCAAATGAGAGAGAGCACAGTCTTTAGTTAAAAGGCATGATATGTGTGAGCCATTACTATTCCTGCCTTACCCCCTGAACCTATACATCTATCAGACTTTTCAAATCTTCCCCTATATTTGATCAGAGTTGACTTACAGGGAAAGAAATAAATGGCTGTTATTTAAGGGATATGGTTGAAGTTGGGAAGGCAAAAGGGGTGATCCCATTTGATATGAGTTTATTGGAGCACAATAAGCTTTGTCTCAGAGAGCAGGACTCTTGTCAAATGCAAACTGAGAAGAGTATTAGAGAAAAACGATAACAGGCCACAGGCAGCCACAGAGAACCCCACGTCTAGGGACTGTTCATTGCATGGGCTCATTGCATTTCTTCCCTCTCAACCAGTAGCAGCATAGTATGGTACAGGGGTCAGCAAACTGTGACCAAGAGCCAAATCCAACCTGTGGCTTGCTGCTGTAAGGCCTTTTTCCTAAGAATGGTTTTTTGTTGTTATTGTTACAATTTTTAATATGTTAAGACTTTATTTAAAAATGTAAAAACCATTCTTAGTTTGCAGGCCCTATAAAAATAGGCCCTAGGTCAAGTTTGACCCTGAGTAGTCTGCTGACCTCTAGTGTAGTGGGCACTGGATTTTGGAGTCAGCAAGACCTGGGTTCAGATCCCACCTCAGACACTTATTGACTGTGTAACCCCGGGAAAATTACCTAATTTTTCAGGGCCTAAGTTGTCTTATCTGCAAAATGAGAAGGGGAGTAAGGGCAGGGAGTGGACTAGATGACTGCTAAGGTCACTTCCATCTCTAAGCTCTCCTACCTATGTGCATTTGAATACCTTTTGTCTCTTCATGGCTTCAAATAGTCAATACTTCATATTATTGACTGAATTTGATTAGAACCAAAGATGTTTGTTCTAATATAATCCTTCCCCTCTCCACCTTGACTCTTGGCACATGGTGCAGGGAGTCGGGGAGAAAAAAACTGAATCTACTATTTACTAGCAGTATGATTCTTGGGGCAAGTCACTGTACCCACGCTAGGTCTCTGTTTCTTTCTCTCTAAAATGAAGAAATTGGACTAGAAATTCTCTAAGGCAGAGGTTTCAAACACTGGGCCAGGGGCCACGTGCAATTTGCCACCCTCCTGCTCAAACCAGATTAAAATGTAAATTGGGAAATACTTAATAAAATTACAATATGATATTCTGTTAACATATGGCTTTCTAAATCCATATGAAGCTGGTGGGGATCCTTACATAAGGTGGAATGACCACATTTCTATTTGAGTTTATTTAACACTGCTCTAAGGTACCTGGCAGCTCTAAATCTATAATCCCACATCCTATAAAGGTTCCACACCCCCTATGAGTCCTCATTATGTGAACTAAACACTAGAGACTTGGTTTTCCTATACACATGAATTAAAGGGTATCCCAGGCTGGCTGCGTACAACAGGAGAGATTGTTCAGACCCAAAGGGTAGGGAGGCACCACGAGAAGGTCACTAGATCACTGGACTTGGCATCGGAAAGGCCTGGCCCCTCACACTTAGTAGCTGCATGATTCTGGGTACATCAGATAACATCACTCCAGATGTTTATATGGACTATTTGTATCCGACCTTGACTCCAGCATAGTGACGTCATGTTGGTCCCCTTCAAGATGGAAGGAACACAACCAACCAACTATGGATCACAAAAACTCCCTACTTATCCACTAAGTTATAAATAGGGAATCCCTAATCCAGTCCAGCAAACAGCATCCTTTGGCATTTGGCAAAGGACCCACCCCACCACCCCCACCCTCAACATCAGTAATCTATGGGCTGTTTGCCAGGGGCTCAGTAATCTATGTTGAAGCTCACAGAGCTAGAATCTAAGTTCAAAATCATAGTATCATATCATCATAAATTCAGAACTGAAAGGGACATAGACCATCAAACTCAGACTCTTTTTATTACAAATGGGGAAACTGAGGCAGAGAGAAGTTAAGTGATTTGCCCAGGGTCACACAACAAGTAAACCAGGGTGAGATCTGAACCCAGCCCCTGGAGTTCTAAGTTCAACATTCCATCCACTATGGAACAGTGCTGACAGATGAGATTTCCGGAATATCTGAGAAGCGTCTCTCAGCTCCCAAGACCTGAGCCAGATTAGTGATGTTGGCAGACCAGATGTCCTCTGGTTTCTCTGTCACTCAGAAATCACCCAGAACAAAAATCAATGGATTGTGTAGCCCTGTCCCCTCCCCTTTTCCTCAGTTTCTCCATGTGACATATAAGTGAATCCCCTCCCCTAGTTCTTCATGGAGCATCTGGATAATGTCCATGTAGCACTTTTGTTGTTTTGGGGGGTGAGGAGTGGCGTGAGGGGAGTGTAGAAAGAAAGAGAGCCTTTGGAAAGAGCACAAGGAACCTTCTAGGGCGCTGCCTGCTCCCTACTGGGCTCCCAGGAGGATTGGAGAGTGGATGTCAGGAAATAGCTCTTCCCCTCTGGCACCTTGGGCTGTCAGGAACATTTCGAGAGACTCCTGGAGGATTCTGAGATTTGTTTAAACCACACTTAAAGGCTGCTGAGGGCCTGGACATTCAGTGGTGATGGTGCTTACACCAGAGCCCCTACACTGTCTTTTATGGTTACTATCCTGTGTGTAAACCAAGCAAGAGAAAGGCACAAAGAAAGCTCCCCTGGACTTCCTCCTCCTCCCCCAAAGGGACACAGCTGACAGCAGCAAGAAGTGGGGGACATACACACACACACACACACATGTGCACACACACATGCATACACATACACATGCACACAGGCACACACATACACATGTGCGCACACACATGCACACACATACACACGCACACAAAGGCACACATACACACACACACACACACACACACACACCAAGCACAAGCTCTCCCAGGGGGGCTATCTGTTCATGACTGACTCAAAAACTCAAGTTGTTGAATTGATTTTGTTTGTTTTCATTTCTCTTCCCCCCCACCCACCCACCTCCACTATTGTCTCTTCTCTTACTTAAAGCATAAATTAGGAGCTGATCTTCAGGCATGTCAGAAACTGACATGACTTTCACATCCCTGTGCATTCCTCTCAATGGAATCAAAGGAGTATTGGCCAAAAATATAGATATGCATTGATGAAGGGGAAATATTACTACACCAAATTTCTCATGAAAGGAAGCCTGCTAGAAAAGAAAGGCCAACCTCAGTGTCAAGAAAGCTTGAGTGGACGTCCTCTCTCTGTCACATACTATCTGTGTGACCATGCATAAATGACAAACTCTCAGTGACCCCGGGCAGCTCTGTAGGACTGTAACTCACAGATCTGTGTCAGCAAAGGGACTCAACATACTGGGAATTCCCCCCAGATGAAATGACAGGTGTCAGACGTGCTTTCCCTTCTCCCTTTCCACCCTCAATAAAAGTGCCTTGTCTCTATGGTAGATGTGATTCCTTATATTTGTCATCCATAAATAGATTAAGATTTTTGCCATCAGAGAGGGTGCCCACACTGCTGAAACCATGGGTGTCTGGAAGTAACTAGTGAAGTCATTTGGCCTATTTACAGTCAACTCTCAATGATTCAAAAAAAAATAACAAATGGTATAAATGATTCCACATGGAACAGAATCCCAAAAATGTGTGTGTGCATGTAGAATTTAGAGCTTGTTACAATCTACCACAACGCTTCCAGAACATCTATATATGCAAACGTAAATGCATGACACCAGGCTGTCTAAAAAGAATGCACAATGTGCTTCTAAGTTTAATTTGCATTATTAGCATTTTCTGCAAAATTTTCTTAAATCTAGGCAACCAACAAAACAGTAAATCAACTTTTGATTTGTAGCATTTGCTGATTTATGAGGCATAAATGTCCAAACTGAAAAAAAAATGCTCAATCAGCTCTCCTAAGCTGGTTACAGCAGACTCCATCACAGCCTTGTGTATAAACTATTAAAGTTTAAGGGTTCACTAAGATTTGGGGGAATATATATATATATGTGTGTGTGTGTGTGTATATATGTATATGTGTATATATGTATATGTGTGTATGTATATATGTGTGTATATGTATATGTGTATATATGTATGTGTGGATATATGTATATGTGGATATATGTATATATGTGTATATATGTATATTATATAGATGTGTGTATATGTATGTGTATATATGTATATATGTGTATGTGTATATGTGTGTATATGTATATATGTATATGTGTATATATGTATATGTGTATATATACACACATATGTATGTGTGTGTCTGTGTGTGTCTAATTACACCCACACCCACACATATACATAATATGACTTTGGGATACACGCATACCTTAGTTATTGTGAGTTCAGGTCCAGACCACTGCAGTAAAGCAGGTCACACAAATTTTTTGGTTTCTCAGTGCATATAAAAGTTATGTTTACATTATACTATAGTCTATTAAATGTGCAATAGTATTATGTCTAAAAAAACCAACGTACATACCTTAATTTAAAAAATTTTATTGCTAAAAACACTAACCATGATCTGAGCCTTTTGGGAATCATAAGCCTTTGGCCGGTGGAGGGTCTCACCTCAATGCTGATGGCTGCTGACTGATGAGGGTGGTGGCAGCTGAAGGCTGGGGTGGCCATGGCAATTTCTTAAGATAAAACAACAATAAAATTTGCTGTATTGATTGACTCTTCCTTTCACTTGAACACTTAGAAGCCATCGTAGGATTATTAATTGGCCTAATTTCAATATTGTCATGTATCAGGGAACAGGGAGGCCAGAGGAGAGGGAGAGAGACATGGGGATGACAAGTTCATGTAGCATGTGTATATATAATAACATCAATATTATGAATAGCATATTAAAATAACATTAATATAACATGTAATTTATGTGTGTGTATGTGTAGGTATGTGTTATACCTATACATATACACGCATATACATTAAAACAACCTTATCCCTCAAAGGACTTTTTTTCTCTTTGGTGATTTGGCCTGGCCTAGTTTCTACTCTCCTCTGGCAGGTTCCACCTAGAAAGTTGACTGCTTCCAGTTCTGTTCTGAAGTTCCTCCCCCAAGGCTACAGGTGGTTGGGCAGGTAGACAAGGGCCCCTCATCCAAGGACTAGGCCAGTGCTTGGCTTTTATGATGGTTCTCTGACTTCTCTTCACTGGTGGCCTTTTGCTCCCAAATGGTGACCTTATCTCTGAAAACTATGCCCTGGGGGTGTCTGTGCAGCTTCTCTTAAGTTTCCTCACCTTCCCCTCATCTCTTTAGAGCTGGAAGGTCCTCAAAGGTCACCTACTCTAACTGCTCATTTTACAGATAAAGAAATGAGACCCAGAGAGTCACACAGGTAGGAAGTAGCAGAGCTGGGATTTGAACTCAGGTCCTACCAATTCAAAGTCAGTACTTTTCCCGCTGTACCATGCTGTCTCCCCTAATGAAAACCAGGCACTGAGTCTGTGTGTCCAGACCTGAGCTTCTTTTGCACAATTTTACCCTAAACATGTAGGATAATAGCATCTGAATTCATGGGCCTATTATTACATTGACATTTGTAGCTCATCTGTAGACAGGCCTAAGCTCATGATGACAGATTGTCAGTTCTGTTTTTAATATTCCGAGACATCAGCCCATCTCCACACCAGGGAGCAGTTCAGAAAGTCTTACTGAACACAGAAAAGTTGTGGTTCAGTGACAAAACTCCTTTCTTATTTGCACTTAAAATAGTTGCCTCCCTCTTGAAACACAGAAGATTTTATTTGCTCCCTGGAGCCAATCAAAGAATGATTGGGATTGTTGGTTTTGTAAATATTTAGATTTTGGGGTGACTTGTGATCTCATCAGGATGAACACTCCCCAGTCGGGTGGATGGCAGCCACCTACTCCTTTTCATCCTGTGCCACCAGAACCTTTTATTCTCCTATAAGTTTAAACATCTTCCATAAAGATCTACCCAGCATGAAGGCAGCTTCCCTTTGAGTATGTGCGTCAACTTGCTGGTGGTTGGATAGATATTAGATATATCATAATAACAAGCAAATTAATATGTATAGCTTTTTTGCCCTGCCCATCTATCATTCTGCCTCACATAAATCCGATTGATGTGCAAGTCAAGACATCACCCTTATGATGTCACTGGTCCTCTTTGAAAATGAAGGACTACCACCACCAACACCATTCTGCCAACCTAACTACAGAAGTAGGAAGCTGTACAGGACTGAGCACCTTCTTGTATCTCTTATTTCTTTCTGGAGTTATCGTTATTGCCCTTTATAGTCTCTTGGGATCTTCATCCTAACTCCCACTTAACAGTAGCAAGCTGGATCCCCAGAGAGCAGCTAGCTACATTTCTCTCTCAGAGAACTAGGGATATCCCTAAGAGGCAGTAAGGTTCTTCATGTACTATTGGCTTGAGCCGCCATTTTGGTGTGTTTACTATACCAATGGCCAGTTGCAATTAATAATAATAATAATAATAATATTCCCTATATTATCAACTAATCTAGCTTTTAGTACTCCACTATCAACTTAACTGGTTAATATCAATTGGCTTTTACAAAGGGATATGCTGAGAAGATATAGGAAGATCAGAAGTTCCAAAGCATTTCCCATTAATGAAAGAGGGTACCCTCTCCAAAATCACTGCAGTCCCTGGGAACAGATATCTCAAACTTGAAGGGGTTGTGGCCAGGCATTCTCTTGTAAAGGCGGCACAGCTGCTGGCCAAGCCCCTCCCTTGCTACAGGACACAGCACTCACAGCCCCCTCAGGTCACTGGCTCCTCAGAACTGCACCATCATCTCATCAAGTTCAGCTGCTGGAAAACTCTGAACTTCCAAAGCTCATAAGATCATAGCCAGCTCCAATATTCCTTCATCTAAGAGCAAGAAAGAATGAATTCAAAGAGGGAAAGAACAGAGGCACCACTGTGTAGGTCTAGATGAAGAAAGTACTGGCTCTAGCTCTCCCTGCATCTAGATACTCAAAACAGTCCTTGCCAAGCAAACAAGAGTAAAGTATAGTCACTGGGACCTTTTGTATGCCCACTCAGTTCTGGCTCAGCAGCCAATCAGAAAGCGTTTTTTTGTTTTTTTTGGCCACATAGTAAGTAGATAGAAAATGATCAAAGATCTGGGCATGCTCCAAAGTAGACACCAGGACCCTCCATTACACATTTCTGGAAGAAGGTTCACCAAACATCCAGTTGGAAGAATGACATCTGACAGAGCACAATGCTCATGCTCCTAGACCTGGTCTTTCATTGGAACATTTCTATTACCAAAGAAATATCACCTATTGGCCAACTGGTTAGTAATGAGCCTTTCTAAAACTGGCTCAGTGGGATCCTCAAACACAGTCAGTCAAAAGGACTTGGCAGAATCTTTGAGGGCCTAGGGTCACCTCCACAGGTTGATGAGATTAGAGAAGGACTCTTGTGGAGAACCATCTGGATATAAATGGTCCTTACTTGTGAAAACTACAAGCAGCTTAAAACCGAGGATTTGCTATCTAAAGTGAAGCATTAGGAATGCCTATTGTGAGTTATAAAGTGGCAGAGCTCAAAACCAGGAAGGGAGGTCAAATAGTCCAACAAATTTGCTTTACAGAAGAGAAAACTGAGTCTCAGGGAGGTTTACCCAAGATCACAAGAGTAGTAAGAAGTGAAGGTAAGATTTGAACAGAAAGTCTCTGTCATTGGAATCACACCATGCTGCTTCCTGCTTGTGGGTTTTTCCTAAGCCAATTGGCCCCAACTCTGAGCTAGCTCATGAGCTTACACGTAGATTGTTTTTATGACCAAACTGGGGCACAGGATGAAGGGACTTGCCAAGGTTACACAGTTAGGAAGTGTCTGAAGTCAGATTTAAACTAAGGAAGATCAGTCTTCCTTACTCCAGGCACCACCAAGCTGCCCCTACAATTAAAAATAGTAAAAGGAAAACGGAGAAGGCACAGAGTGCTAACCACTAGTGGGAGATGATGTGTGAATTGATGCTTGAATGAAAACAAGAATTTTGAGAGGTAGCAATGAAGAGGGACTGCTTAACAGGTACGGAGTTCAGCTTGGGTTGAGTTTGGTTGTGCTGCTCAGCTAGTAGGAATTGGACACCCTTAAAAATGGCTAGTTACTCTGTAAACTTTCCTGTATTTCCCTGACTTGGTAATTTCCACTCTTAGGAAGAAGTTATCCACTGTGAGAATTGATAAGGTAGTGAATGCTGGCTCACTATCAGAAGTTATAGCCTATTTGGGGACTTATCTGCCCAAAGCAATGCCTGTAATTTCTGATAATAGAGATTAGAAAATAACCACAGAAAAGAGAACCTAATAATGATTCTTGTAAGTGGATTGCTCATATAGCAAGAGTTTTCTTGTGAAGCATCCCATCTGCAATGCAGCTAGGATAACAACCGGGGCATCTATGCCTTTTTAAGCTGTCCAAGGAGCCTCACCCAAACAGGGAAGACATCTCTGGTTTTAAGAACAAAACTGACATTTAGACAGCCATGGGCAAACTATGTCAAATGCTCCCGCATCCGTATCTCCTCTGATCCTCACAATAACCTGGGAGACGAGTACTAAGAACCCTATTGTCCCAATTTTATAGAACAGAGTAGCTCAATGACTTAACCAGGATCACACAACTAGTGTCAGTGGTAGGATATGATTTCAGTTCTTTCTGATTCTTAAGTCTAGCCTCTATCTTCTATACCACAAATACGTTGGGAAGTTTTCTTTGGCAGGGGGAGGGGCGGGGCACGCGCAATTGAAGTTAAGGGACTTACTTACCCAGGGTCACACAGCTATTAAGTGTATCAGGCCAAATTTGAACTCAGTCCTCCTGACTTCAGGGTCAGTGCTGTATCCACTTACCACAAATACTTAGCAAGGATTCTTAACGCTTTTGCATCATGGATCCCTTTGGCAGTCTGGTGAAGCCTATGGACTCCTCAGAATAATGTTTCAAAATGCATAAAGTAAAATACAGAAGATTACAAAGGAAATCAAACATATCAATATACTAAATATTTTTTAAAATAAATTCACATATTTCAGATTAAGAGATTCTGCCTTGGAGGATCTGAACTGTCCCTTGACCATGTTTGAAATGTACTTCTTCATTTCCAACAAATGGAGTCCCTCTCTGCTTTTAAAACTTAGCTCAAGTACCATATTCTAATGGAAACCTTCACTGATCACCCCTTGAATGGCTCATAACCTCTACTGCTAAATATCTTATACCAATAAATATCTTATACCAATATAAGATATACCAATCTCCTTATATTCTTTCACGAAGCATCCTCAAAACTTGGAACTACATTAAGACTTTTGGAACATGTATGGTTGTATAGATACTTGCATTTTTATTCTCTCTTTATAGTTTTATATGTGTGTATAAACATATATATGAATATATACATACAAACACACATATATACATATAAATATATGAATCCATACATACACATGCATATATACATACAAACATATATATATATAAACACACATATGATTGCTCCTTCCTTAGAATGTAAGTCCTTGGTATTGTATCAGCAATGCAGTATTCACAATGCCTACAGTAACTACAAATATGCTGATATGGTTATTAATCACAAAATGTAACAGGCTCTCTACATAAGAAATATAGCTAGAGCATTCATTTAAATACCAGAAAACTGAGTCCCAAAACCAGAAAGTCAAAGCCAACACAGTAGTTATGAAGTTGGCACATGTAGTTAAAGTAGTAAACACCCACATTCTCAAGCCTTCAAAACAGGACAGGCTACCTCAGGCAAAAATCCTCCTCTCCTCACGCACGCAACTGCTCAGCGTCCAGGCAGCTTGCTCCCAGCAGCTCCAGCCCCCCGCAGTTCTCGTCCCAGGCAGTCCTCAGCAGGAGTCCTCAGCAGAGATTCTGGCTGGCTCAGAGGAAAAGGAGTTCCCACTGAAACTGCAGCCACTGCCTCTGCCGCTGCTTCCAGTCAGCACCACACGGTGACTAGCTTGGTTCTGGCGTTCTCTTGCTCCACCCCTTCCTGCTACATCAGCAAGTTCAAGGGGCATGGGAGATCTTCAAATCCCAGTATTGTTACAGGTACACAGTAAGCACTTACTAAATGCATCTTTATTTAATTAATTGATATATGTCCTCGTCAACTCCTCTGCTCCATTTGAGGCGGGGGTTGTTTTATCCTTGGTATTTTTATTCATAGCACCTAACACAGTGCTTGGTTCATATTCAGTGTTCTGTAAGGGCTTGGTGATTGATTGATTAATCAAATTTGGAATTATCCTGCTTCAGAGTAGCTATGGGACCATATGGAAAGTACGCTGAACGATTTATTAACTTGTGGGTGAAGGGTAAACCTTATTTTCTTAGAGTAGCATTAATTTGGAACACATTTCCTTGTACTGAAAGTTTAAACTCCCCCAAGGACTATTGAACCTTCTAGAAGTCCCTCTTTGGCCCTGTGATTATTTAACACCTTTATCAATGACCTGGAGAATAGAAATAGGAAGGATGCTCATTAAATTTTCAAGTGAGATAAAAGTCCAGAGAAAAGAAGGAAATGAAAGCTCTGAGATGTATAAGATTAAAAATTCATAATAACCTTGGTAAAATGGGAACATAATCAGCATGGTACCAATAAAAGTTATAGGGTCAATCTCCATGTGTTTCAGCTAGCTCATGGCTTCAATTCAATTAAACACCACTTACTAAGCACTTACCATATAGAGTGCTATGGGACACATCAGGAATAACAAAGTTTAGTTAATACATGGCTGCTACCCATATGAGGCTTAGAGAGATAGAGATATAATGTATATTTGAGTAATCATAATATAAAATGATATATTGTACATGCACAAAATAGAGGCAGTGTATCACCATGGATAGAAGTCTGGTCTTAGAGTTAGGAGGACCTGAATTCAAATCCTACTTCTGGCACATGTTAGTTAAGTGACCATGGGTAAGTCACTAATTTTCACTCTCTCTGGTGACTCTTCAAGACTAAGTTACAGATAATTGGACAATCTCCATCTTGGTGAAGAGTTCATGGGGGTTTCACACTGAGAGTTCCCTTCCCTGATGAAATTATAAATCTGGGCCAAAAAATAAAAAGGTGCATTTTCTTTTCCAAGGGGGAAAGGTCATTACTAGCTAGAAGGGTCAGGGAAAACTTCTTAGAAATGAGTGATATTTAGGTAGAGTATTAAAGTTAAACTAAATTATTAAATACATTACATTATTTAATAAATTAAATCATTAAATTTGGGTAGGTATTAAAGGCTAGGTAGGAATTCAACAGGCAGGAGCAGAAGAGAAGACATTTCAGGGTGGGAAACAGAATAAACAAAGATGTGGAGGCAGGAAGGGACAAAAGATGGCAGAGCCTAGATTTCCTGGAGCATCAAGTACATGGAATGTAGTGTGGTCATAAAATCAGAGGATGGTAGAATCATACATTTGCATAGGAATGGTCCAGGGGGATAGTAGTAGCCTTGGGTACAATTGGAGAGGGGTGTTGAATAAAAATAAGGGGGCAGTGGAAGCATAAGGAAAACAGAGAAGAGAATTTTGAAAAACTATTCATATGTTTCATCTGTTGTATAACAAAGTTAAAGTCATAGTGATTACATTATTTTCCAAATAAACACACAAAATGCAAATTATACCCTATCAGTAGTCAAATCTGCCAACAGGTCTTAACAAGCAAGTGTTGGCAGGCAAGCATGTCACACATTGTTAGGAATATTGTGCATATGTGTCAGGAATATGTGTGTATAATGACTTGTTTACAATATGATGCTATGCAGTTACATGAGGCAATATTGCATCATCAAAATTTCAATGCAGGAAAAGACCCCACAAATTTACAATAAATAATTAAATTCAAGATGTGATATTTTTTCCAAAAAATTTATATTTTTTTTCAAAATTATGCAAATTTAAAAAAAATTAAAGGGTTAAAGAAAGTAGATTTTCAGGGGGGCACTGAGTAATTTTTTTCAATGGGAACAGTAGGACAAAAAAGTTTGGGAACCTCTGATTTAGAGTAAGAGGGACTTTAGAAGCCAACTAGCACAACTTGTATACAGAGAACCTAAGATCTAGAGAGTTTACTAAGTGACTTGCCCAAGGTCGAACATGTCATCTTAAAAATTCAAAAAACATTTATTAAACACCTACTGTGTGCCTTGCACTGTGCTGAGAGCTAGGGATACAAATAAGAAAAAGAGACAGTCTCTGCCCTCATTGAGCTTACAATCTAATAGGGGAAATTAAGAGAGAGCCAAGCAGAGAAGCTGATAGGAAATGGAGTTACCAGAAGATTCTGAGCCAGAATTCTCTATAAAGGAAGGCTTTGAGAGAAGTTTAAAGACCTTCAAACAGAGAAAGGCAATTTAGGGAGCACTGAGAAAGTATAGAGTATCAAAACCTGAGTCATTCTTCATGGTGATAAGATTTCAGGTGATCATCTTATGGAGGGGAGGTTAAGGCTATTCCATGGAGTCTAGTCTAAGCAGAACTGCTGATAGAAAATGGGAAATGATAGAGACAGGATTTGAACTCAGTTCTTCCAACTCCAAATCCTGTGTTCTGTTCAATATACCACCCTGGGGAGGACCAAGAAGGCCAAGGAAAGGAATCTGAACATTACCCAGTGAGCAATAAAATGCCACTAAAAGATTTTGAAGAGAGGAATCATATGATGATCAATGGTTGATAATTAAGAGTTAATAAGCAATAGTTAAAAGGTCTGCTGTCTTCTGCCTCAGTCATATGACATCTGGAAGTTGTGTTCAGTATTGGGAAGGTCATTAATGATCCAGAAAGAATCTAGAGGTGGGCATCAAGATGGCAAAGGTCCAAAGGCCCATGCCATATGAGTATCAGGTGAAAGTACTTGGGAGTTTGCCTTGGAGAAGAGAAGACTTGGGGGAGAAAAAACAGCTGGGAATATGGTCTTTAAGTAAAGGAAGGGCTGTAACATCAAAAGGGATTAGGCTTGTTCTTTTTGGCCCCTAAAGACAGAACTAAGATCAATGAGTGGAGGCTGCAAAGGATGAAAGGAGGCCTGACCCAAACTTCCTAACAATTAGAGCTCACCCTAAATGGAAGGGGCTGCCTTGGGGAGAGGGGAGGTCCCCTTCCATGGAAGTCTTCATGTAAAGGTTGGCTGCTTGATTGCTTAGCTTGAAAATTTTAGAGGAGAATCTTGACTGGATGGTCTCTGAAGTCCTTTCTAAACTTTGAGATTTTGCCATTCTGTGAAGGATAGATGGAGGAGGGAAGAGAGTGGGAGTGGGAAGACCCATCAGATGGCAGTGGTACCAGGTACCAGGTTGAGGGCCTAATGCTACAGTGGAAGCAACAAGAATCAGACAAGAAGAGATGGATGAGGAAGAGAAGGCCGGCATGGTGTCAACAGGAATTAGCCACTTATTACATATAAGAGGTGAGGGAGAGACAGCAGAATCACAGATAACACCATGATCTCAGTTTCCCAAGAATGGGTAAATTATGATACCATTGACAGAAACACTGAAGTCAGAGGGAGGAACAGGTTTGGGGAGAAACGGAATGAGCTCAGTTCCCACAGGGAAAAACAAAACAAAAAATTTTTTGTGGCCACAAAACAGTCCCATTCCCAGCCAGTCATTTCATAAATGTTACACTCATACACACACTCACACATACACACATGTATGCACTCATTCTCTCTGTCTCTCTGTCTCTGTCTTTCTTTCTCTCTCTCCCTCTTTCTTTCTCTCTCTCCCTCCCTCCCTCCATCCACTGAATCAGGGATCAGGGTAAATAATGCCTCAGGTCAACACATTCTCATCTGTGGAAAAACAGATGTTTTGTCAAGCACTACACACTATGGGTCAGTGCAGTCATCTTCATTTACGAAGGACAATAATTCAAGGCAGAAAGCATGAGGTTCAGTAAGGACAGAAACCACGGTGCCCACTCACCAGTCTCCACATCTCACCCAGATCAAGCTCCTGCCCCAGGGATCCCAGGCTCTGGCTGGAGAACAGTTGCCTCCTCTTGCCTAGTCTCGAGTCACACATCACTTGCTTACCATCTCTATTCCATGCTGATCGACTAGTAACCTCTCCTCACTCTCCTTCATTTTCCGACTCTAGCAGCAAGGGAGTGGTCAAATCAACATTACCATTCTCAGCCTTGACATTTCAATAATTTCTCTCATATCTTCAGTCACCATTTCCTCTGATCTTCCTGTTCAAAACTCTCTTCCTGGGTCACCACTCTCCTCTACATGTTGGCTTCTCTTATAAGAACATAAACTCCATGGGGCAGGGATTACTTTGATTGCTTGATTCTTATTTCCAGTATTTAGGACCATGTCCAGTATATAGTAAGCACTTAATAAATGCTTTTTCATTCATTCATTCATATTTTAGGCCCAAGAAATGAGCTAAAAAATTGTAAAGCAAATCAGCACATCCAAGTACCTTCTTCCAGGTGAAACCAACTGTAAGCAATGCTCTAATCCAGCTAGTCTATGCCAAGGATGCCAATTAGGCTACCCTCTTCCTATAATACAGTGAGAAAATAACAATGCAAAGTACCAGCCCGAGAATACATGGCCTTCTCTGCCCTTTAGTAAGTCTCTGGCAGACTAATGAGTGTCAAGCTCGTTATGGCATATTTAAAAACCTATTCCATCAATCTATTTCCTCATTCTTTGGTCAAGGTTTTGGTATCACCTTCAACCTTTTTCTTCCCCCTTTTCTCTGCATTCCCACATCTTA
This sequence comes from Pseudochirops corinnae, assembly GCA_028646515.1. Taxonomy (NCBI): domain Eukaryota; kingdom Metazoa; phylum Chordata; class Mammalia; order Diprotodontia; family Pseudocheiridae; genus Pseudochirops; species Pseudochirops corinnae. The sequence goes on from CM053585.1 coordinate 499,189,165, forward strand.
TATCTGCATTAAAAAAACACCTAGTGGAGGCTATTTCTATGCCACCACAGAATACGTCCCATGCTCATATTGGTTTCACCAGTAATATCTTATCCAGAAGTCTGAAGTCAGAGATGCTGAGCATCAAGATAGATGTCATTGTGAAGGCACAGGAGCTTTGCCTCAAACTTTCTGGTCTAAGGGGCCCGCAGCCCCAGGCTGCAGGCTGCGTGCAAGGATAGTCTGCCTAAGCCAGAGATTCCGGGCAACGTTCCCACAGGTGGGAATCATCTCCTATCACAACAGCTCTGCAGGCAAGGATGCTGCAGACTAGAGGAATAAAAGTTATTTCCTTCCTTTCTTCGTTCTTTTCTTTCTGTCTTTATTCTACCCTGCCTTCTTCCCTTCCTCTCTTCTTTCCTCCCTCTCCTTCTTCCTCCTTTCCTTCCTTCTTCTACTTCTTTCTCCTTCCCTTTCTTTCTTCCCTCCCTCTCTCCTTCCATTCATTTCTCCCTCTCTCCATTTCTTTCTTTCTTCCTCCCTCGCTCCTTTCCTTTCTCCCTTCCTCCTTTCTTCCCTCCTTCCCCTCCTCTCTTTCCTTCCTTCTTTAATTTCTTTCTTTCCTTCCTCCCTTTCTTGCTTCTCTCCCTCCTTTCATTCATTCTTTTCTCTCTCCACTTTTTTCTTTCTACCTTCCTTCCTTCTCTTTCTTTCTTTCTTTTCTTCCTTCCTTCCTTCTCTTTCTTTCCTTCCTTCTTTCTTTCTTTCCTTCCTCCCTTTCTTGCTTCTCTCCCTCCTTTCATTCATTCTTTTCTCTCTCCACTTTTTTCTACCTTCCTTCCTTCTCTTTCTTTCTTTCTTTTCTTCCTTCCTTCTCTTTCTTTCCTTCCTTCTTTTCTTCCTTCCTTTCTTTCCTTCTTCCTTCCTTCCTTCCTTTATTTCTTTCTCTTTCTTCCTTCCTCCTTTTCTTC
>CM053585.1:499190214-499209371 GCA_028646515.1 Pseudochirops corinnae
CAATTTTTCTTCCTTCCCTCCCAAAATACTGTAGTGGATAAAGTACTGGCTCTTAAGTGGGAAGGATCCGGCTTCTGATACTTGTTATCTAAGTGAACTTAGGCAAGTCACAACTTTTATAGGCCTCAGGCAACTCCCTAGCATTCCTTTTCTAAGTCAAAGACTGACTGAGATCTGCTGCAATGGAGGGCCTTCTACTTGCAGAATTCCCAGTGCTGACACAGACTTGGTAGTTTTCATGGTCACCTCAGTAAGCTTAGCATGTAATTGGGGTCAACAGCATCTAGGACTCTCTGCAACTCCAAGATTGCACTTAGTGAATCTAAAATTTTTTTTAATAAGGGAAATATATATGTATGTATAATTTATGAGCATTTTTATGCCTTAATTTATTGCCAAATTGCTAAGATAAGTAGCAAGGGAGGCCTGATTTTTTCATCAGATAGGGTAACATTTTCCCAGGCTTTTTTTCCTTGCTAATAAAACTCTTGTTAAATAGGAAACATTCATTTTTTGCCCTTGGCTTGTGTTCCCATTTACAGATATCTTTGTTACCATTAACTCCATTTGCTCAGGCCCCCAACATTTGGCTTTAACTAATTTGTACTGTCTAAACCCTTTATTCCCACCCACCCCCCAGCTCTATGAGTTTATTGCATTCCTTATCTGGTGTTTTTTTCCTTTGGTGCCTTCAGGAAGTTTCTGTGAAATAATTTCAACTTAACTCAAAGCCTTCCCACTTTCCCTAATGTAATGCCAAACAAAGGCAACTTCCAAGATTCAGATTACCAGCATAGTAAACCCCATTTATTCAGCAAATATTCATAGAACAGAGAAAGTCAAAATACAGTGTAACTTGTTCCTTTAGCAAGTAAGTTCTCAATTCAATCCAGGTACTACTCTACCCCTAGAAAGTACATTCATTTAGTCAGTCAAAGTCTCTTCTCAAATGCAGATTAGTCTCCAACCATAAACAAAGTACATTCATTTGGTCAATCACAGAACACAAAGAAAACTCAAAGGCTTCCCATCCCTGAATCTCAAAAGTAGCAGGAGAACACAAAAGGCCATCCACCTTTAAGTTATAACAAATTTAAACTCAGTATTGAATACCCAAGGAAAAGTCCTTCTTTCATCTTCACTCAAGGCAAGTCCTCAGCAATCTCAGTTCCTGGGGAGACAAGGCTCAACAAAGCCATAGTCAATGTCCTCATCAAGTCACTCTCTGCCTATAGAACAGTCCCAGAATCCCTGAAAACATCAGCAAGGCCCTCTTCCAGGATTTCTGTGAACATACCACAAGAAAATCCTCCTTCAGGGCTTCTGAACCAACAGCCAGGTTCCAGGACCTCTACAATAGCAGCACTGTCCTTCACCATCAGGCAAATCTGGCAAAACAACATCAAAACAGACAGACAAAATATCGGCATCACATCCATGCCTCCTCAGTCCTTGGCAGTTCTGGGTGGCAGTTCCAGGTAGAAGTTCCAACAGGCTCTTAGCAGTCTTTCTCTCAGCAACTCAGGCTCCATGATACTGGATACTGTTCTCCCAAAGTCCTTCTGACCTTCTCTAGGCTTGGGCCTCTCTCTCAATTCACGGCTCCTCCCAGTTCAGCCCTCTCTGTCAACAAGTCCATCCCACAAGTGGGATTCACAAGCTCTGGGTTTTAATACTCAACCCAAAAACCAAGCCAATACAGGGGCTCCAAATTCCATTACCAATACACCTACATAGCAAGGAACTGGAAGAAAGGAAAATATCTCACAAAGAAAGTTCCCACAAGCTATTTCACTGGGCTAAGGAGTGAAGAACATTCAATTGCATGTCTGCCTCCCAAACATATTTATGCTTGTCACCTTTCATAAGAGGAAATCCACCAGATTTTCTAAAATTTTGTTCTTGTGATTTCCTTAAAGCTCTACTTGGTCTGTCTGTGGTTAGGAAGTCAAAGGTAGTGAGGTATAAGAGGAAAGGCAGCACTGTATGTGGAGTCTGAGGGGCAGGTTTTGAGTTCTGGCCTTATTGCATGCTATCTGCCTAGTTACCATGGTACAGTGCAAAGTATGAAGGATCTGGACCCAGAGGACCCATGGTCACGGCTGAGCTCTGCCACTTACTACCTATGGGACCTTGGCAAGTCACTTTGCCAATATGGACCTTGGTTTCCCCCTCTATAAAATGAGATCGTTGACCTGAATGGCCCCTTCCAGTTCTCTCTGGGCCTCAGTTTTCTTATCTGAAAAATGAGGCAGGTATCCTAGACTTACTCCCTTCCATCTCAAAATCCACGATCCTAGAAAGTTAATCAGTCCTGGAAGGCTACTGACAAAGATCACAGGGGGACATATATTTATTTTGTTCAGTCATGAGAGGGCCTCTTCAACAGCATGCTTCTCTCATTGTCCAATTGTTCTTCAGTTGTGTCCAACTCTTCACGACCCCATTTGGGATTTTCTTGGCAAAGATACTGAAGTGGTTAGCCATTTCCTTCTTTAGCTCATTTTTCAGAGGAGAAACTGAGGCAAACGGGGTTAAGTCACAGGGGTGGGGGACCTATGGCCTCAAGACCACATGTTGCCCAAAGGGGACCTAGACGGCCACATGTGGCCTGAAGGTTGCAGATTTCCCTGACTCCAGGTCTAGCACTCCATGCACTGCACCATCAAGCTGCCCAAGAGCTTCCCTTGTAGTCCAAAAGAATTCTGGAGCAAGGGAAATTCCCTGGACTACATGGGAAAATCATTCCCATTTTCTTTATTCGGAATTAGTATGTTTATATAATTGTTCTCTTCTCCTTACACTCCCCCCCCCCAAAAAAAAATTAGCAAGAAATAATCTCAGCAGGACTAATTATAATAATTGACATTTATATAGCACTTGAAGTTTTGCAAAGTGCTTTACATAATCTCATTTGGGCCTTACAACAACTCTAGAACATAGGTTCTATACAGATTGTATGGAGCCTCTCTCTCTATAGAGTGTTTTTATATCATGATCTCCTTAGTGGTCTGGTGAAGCCTATGGACCCTTTTCATAATAATGTTCTGTTTGGGTTTGTCGTTTACATTTATAATTAGAGGAAATGCTAAGTTTCAATTAGAGGTTAGCAAAAAAATAAACCACCTTTTTTTTCCTCATCCAAATCCACAGACCCCTTGAAATCTACCATTAGATCTTTTGAGGGTCTAACAGCCCCAGGTTAAGAACCTCTGTTCTATAGGCATGATTATCCCTATCTTACAGATGAGAAAACTGAGACTCAGAGAGACTTGTCCATGTTTGAACAGCTTCTAAGTGAGAAAGGGGGGATGTGAACCCAAGTCCTTCCAAATCCAAATCCAGCACTCTGTCCTCTACACCATGCTGACCCCCAGGAAAGGATGAACTTTATGGGACCAGGGCTGGAGATGTAGGGCTGCTAGTAGTTCATTTCACTGAGTCTGCTCAGTTTGGTTTTTATACTATTTTGAGGAGTAGTTCCCTGCCAAAATATTTCTCTGTTGTCATAAATGTGGCAGAGAGATCAATAGTTGGGTGCCGTGACTTGGAAGATCTTGCCATGGTGGACAGCCTTGGAATGTCTGTTCTGCCTTCTCTGAAGATCTTCAGCTGTGTTACTGAAGGTCTGGGGAAAGGGTCAGCATTCCAAAATAGCCTTAAGTCAGAACCTACATCATGGAGGCCAGCCATGATTCTTTTCCCAGCCCCATCCCACAGAAGAGTCAATAGAATCAGATTTTTTTTTTAAGTGATCCAAGGAGGAACTTTAGTCTCTTCCTAGTGCACTGGCTCTCTGAAGTCTGTCAGAAGCCCCATTCATTTATTCCAAAGAGAGCCTGCTCAAAGAGCCAGGAATTTGTTCTGGGATACCCATAGTAGTATATACTCACAAGAGTATCTGAAAAGCAACCCAAGGTGTAGCTGGGTACAGTGGACAGAGCTCCAGGGATGGAGTCAGATGACTCCTCTGGCTCAGAATCCTGGCTCTGCCATTTACAGCTTTGGCTAAGTCATTTAACACCTTAGTTTCCTCATCTGTAAAATCAAGGAAAATATTGAACTAGATGATCTCTATTCCAGCTCTAAATCTATAATCCTATGCATGACTTGGCCCCTCCTCTAAAACTAAATTTGGCTGGTCATCAGGCAGAAAAGGATAAAGCGAGGGACAAAGCACTCTGGGGCTGACAAAATACAATAGAGTTCAAGAAGAAAACGACAAATGTTGGAGGGAATGAGGAAAAACAGGCACACTAATGTAGCTAGCCTAGCCATTCTGGAAAACCATTTGGAACTACGCTTCCAAAGTTACTAAACAGTGTATACAGCTAGATGGTACAGGGGAGTCTGGAAGACCTCAGACACTAGCTGCTGGACTCTGGGCAAGTCATTTAACTGTCTCAGCCTCAGTTTTCTTCATCTGTAAATAGGGATGATAGCACCTACTTCCCAGGGTTATTGAGAGCATCAAATGGGACTATATTGGTAAAGATAATATTGGCAAACTTAAAATGCTATATAAGTGCCAGTTATTATGATTACACCCTTTGATCCAGGTATATCACTGACAAACCTATACCTCAAAGAGATCAAAGAATGAAGGGAAGGGCCTCTATAAACAAATATATTTAGAGCATCTCTTTTCATAGTAACCAAAAATTGGAGAGCCAAGGGGCAAGGTCTAAACAAATTTGGTATATGAATTTAATGGAATATTATTGTGCCATAAGAAATAATGAAATGTACCATTTCAAAGGAAATTGGGAAGATCTCTATGAATTGGGGCAGCAAAGTGAGCAGAACTAGAATAATTTATACAATGATAACATTATAAAGAAAAACAACTTTGAAAGACTTTTGAAGTCAGATCAACCCAATGACAAACCATGAATCCAGAAGACTGAAGATAAAACACATTGCTCACCTCCTACCAGAGGGGTGATGGACTTAAAATGGAGAGAGACATACTTTGGGGGCATGAGCAATGTGGGCATATACTTTGCTGGACTATACATGTAAGTTGTTCAGTGGGGGTGGAGAGAACATTATAAATAAATGTATATAAAAATAAAATAGAAATATAAAAAATAAGTAGAAATTAAACAATATAAATTAGATGTGAATAAAAATAGTTAATTAAATATAAAAATGAAAAAAAATTAAAGAGAGAGGCTGCATAAAGAAAACATATTTTAGACGTACCTTGATGAGCTACACGTATTCTGCATGGCCCCAGAAAGAAAATGCCGTTTTGAAATCCTGGGGGTGGTTTCTGAGCTCCCTCTGCTGGGCTAAGACAGCTGGTTAAGTGATCATTTTCAAAGTAGCTGCTTTCTTAAAGGTCCCTTCAAATCCAGTGAGCCAGATTGCAGTTGAAGACGCGATGATTTGCTTTCCTGGCCAAGGGAACCTCTCCCCACAATGCATTCTGGGGCAATTGAGCCAAAGCACAATTTTAAAAAAATACACATTACAGCCGAAACAGCCTGGATCCTTTCAGTTCCATACAGCAGGGGGTAAAATTATATTACCAATTAGAAAACAAAATCAGGGCAAGTCAAATTGCTTGCAACTTTGAAGGAGAAAGCTCCCCATATGGAATGGGGGGGGAGGGGAGCTGGTAAATCAAAGAACATGTGTCCCGGTCTCTGGGGTCATGCTTCAGTTGCTTCTTCTCTTGTTTTATAGATGATCTGTTTCTCCAGTTTGCAAGAATTTTACCCAAGGCTGCAGCTATGCCCTCCCAGCAGGCTGCTGGACCTGATATATGAGGGAAAGATGCCACCTGGGGAGCCACCATGGTGGGAGCAGGGTATCCTACAGTCCTACTGGAAGCTTGGGTTCCTAACCTTTTCTCCTTAATATCCTGGCTTCCTGAGTCTGTTCTTTGATTTTTATTCTTCACTAAAAGTTTACAAAGCATTTTGCCAACATTATCTCGTGAGGCCCTGCTACAACCCTATAAGGTAGGTCTATATTGTACCCATTTTACTTGTTAGAAAACTGAGACTCAGAGTAGTTCATGATTTGCCCTTTGTCATGCGGCTAAGTCAGTATTAGAAGCAGGAAGAAGATCCTCTTAGATCCACTAAGGCAGTGTGGAATAGTGAGTAGAAAACTGGACTTCAAAAGAGGAAGAGCTGAGTTCAAATTCTGACTCAGCCCTGACTAGTGTGGTGACTCCTTCAGTAATATCTCTGTACCTTAGTCTGTAAGATGGACTTGATGACCTCAACAGACCCTCCCAGCTCTATAACTGCTCCTATGAAGCAACTATAAGTTTTAAAAATTCTACTTAAATTTAAATTTTTACTTTATAATAATTTAAATTTTAAATCACACTGTTTAAGTTATACTTAAATTATACTTTGCTGTCCTTAAGTCATACAGCAGCTAGGTGGTGCAGTGGATAGTGTGCTAGACCTGAAGTCAGAAAGACTTATTTTCATGAGTTCAAATCCAGCCTTAGACACTTATTAGCTGTGTGACCCTGGGCAAGTCACTTATCACTGTTGGCCTCAGTTTCCTCATCTGTAAAATGAGCTGGAGAAGGAAACGGCAAACCACTCAGGTATCTCTGCCAAGAAAACCCCAAGGGAGGTCACAAAGAACTGGGCATGACTGAAAATGACTGACCAAAAATGCCTCCATGCCAATGTGTTTTCACAGCTACTGTTTATATGTCGGTGAGAGTTTCTGCACCTATGGACCAAAGATCAAGAGATTAAAACCATCCTTTGCTAATGGATTTATGTTTGAGAGACAGTGTGGTTCAAAGGGGATTTCTGGACTTGGGTCAGAATCAAACTCTACCATTTACTACCAGTATGATCTTGGGCAAATTATTTGATTTGTCTTGACCTCAGTTTCCGCATTTGTTAAATGAAGGGATGGGACTAGATGACCTCTGAAATCCCTTTCCATGCTAAATCTATGATGCTATGATCAATCATGCAGCCAATTGACAAACATTTATCAAGAGCTTACTATATCCCAGGCACTGTGCTAAGCTATCAGGATACAAGAAAAGGCAAAAAAAAAAAAAATGGTTCCTACCTCAAGGAGTGTACATTCTAGTCTGGGCAACAAATATGTAAACAAAAAACAAAACAAAACTAGGTACGTACAAGATACATACGAGGTAGACAATGGTCATCAGAAAGGGGACTGCATGAGGACAGTGGGAGAGCCTCCTTCGAAAGCTGGGACTTGAGACTGATCTCGCAGGAAGCCAGCTGAAGCTGGGAGCGGAAGGGAGGAGGAAGAGCTTTCCAGGCAGAGTGGACAATCAGAGCAAAAACTTGCAAATTGGCCAGTGTAATGAGATCATTGAGTGTGTGGGAAGGACTTCAATGTCAAAAAGACTAGAAAGGTAGGAAGGGGTCAGGGTATAAAGCGCTTTAAGTGCCAAATGGCAGGTTTTATGGCTGATAATGGAATAGGAAACTGGAGATCATTGTGGGAGATGGGGAAGGGACAGGACAACATGACAGATGTACATTGAGACTTTGTGGAGCATGGAATGTAGTAGGGAGAGACTTGAAGCAGGGAAGTGAGTTAGTAGGTCATTCTAGCCTTTCAGGTGCAAAATAATGAGGACCTGACTAGAGTTATTGCTATATGAGCAGAGAGAAAAGGACATGCATCTAAGTTCAAGGCATCCAGTTTGAAATACCCAAGAGGCAATTGTGATACGTTATTATAGCTCACGGGACATTTAAAGAGAGTTGGGTAAACAACACAGACCATGGGTGTCCCACAGCCATGGACTGGACTAATTACTCAATCTACAATCTCGTCATAAACCATTAGGGGGCAATGTGACTTCAAGCACCCCAGATCTTTGGTTTCCTTCAGTCAGTCTCACACATGCACAGACAAGAGCATCATTTGGATCTCTGAGCAACTGGGAGGAGCCTGACTGGATCCCTGCAGCATCTAGCCCAAGTCCCCTGCTTATTCCAGTCCTGCCCGGGTTCTAACTTACCTCATTTACTCTAAACCAAGGGTTCTTAATTTGTGTGTGTCAATCTTGACAAGCCTATGGACTCCTAAGAAGAATGAGTGGGGAAGGTAAGGCAATTGGGGTTAAGTGATTTGCCCAAGGTCAAACGGATAGGGAGTGTGTCAAGTGTCTGATGCTGGATTTGAACTCAGGTCCTCCTTACTCCAGGGCCAGTGCTCCATTCACTGTCCTATGTAGTTGCCCCAATAGTGTTTTAAAATGGATAAAATAAAATAAGATTACAAGATTACAGAAGAAAGCAATTATATTGGAACGCAGTTATGTGTGTGTGTGTGTGTGTGTGTGTGTGTGTGTGTGTGTGTGTGTGTTTCTGTACCAAGTTGATGGACTCCAGGGTAGGCACCCTTGGTCTGGGGTTTAAAATGTAAAGATCATTATCATATAATATTTTATAAATTTACCAAAATTCAATCTACTCTCTATTGCCTAAGATTCTTTTCTCCTTAGGAAAAGTACTGTATTTCACCATATGATCATTGGAGATTTTATGTCAATTTTTGCCCCCAAAGTGGGGTTCAACCATTAGATGAATCTTTCGTTTTTTGAGGTTTTTTGGAGGGGGAAAGCAAGGCAATTGGGGGTAAATGACTTGCCCAAGGTCACATGGCTAGTAAGTGTTAAGCGTCTGAGTTGAGATTTGAACTCAGGTCCTCCTGACGCCAGGGCCAGTGCTCTAGTCACTGTGCCATCTAGCTGCCCCAGTATGAATCTTTTTTTTTTTTAATGTGCTGGTATTACTTAAAAATTATTTATTATTAAACTGTCTTTGGTGCAAGATTAGGATGCAGGAATACTCATGAATATATGGTAAAACTGAATACTGACCATGCGCATGCACTGAGAAGTCTAGGAGAGATACGTGTCACTGGTGAATACATTGTTGCTTTGTTTACCTGTAAGCAGCATGATGAACAGAATTATACCATATGATTACTACATGATAAAAGATTAAAAACCAATTTTTGGACTAAAAAAAACCCCACCCAGGATGCAACAATTACGCTGTGAAATGCAGTGAAACAATCCCTGCCCTCAAGGAGCTCATGATCTAATGGAGACAACAAGGGAACAGCCATGACATTAAAATTCCCAAATAGCTGTACTATTGCAAGAAAAAAAATCTAAACTCTCAGTTTCACTTTTGTCAATGGCACAACTGCAGAGATCATCATAGAATAGGTCTAACAGACCTCCCCCCAATATCAAAGGTAAAAAGGGGGGAACAGGACAGTTTCACCCCATAGGAATCATAGAGACTCCACCACTTCTGGGAGGATTGCCAGATGAACTCTGAAGTCTTGTGATTACTGAAGGTTCTCCTGACATCCCCATGAACTTCTCTCCCTGAGCCCAGGTCCTCATGAAATCATGCTGCAAACCAGCATGTTTAAAGTCTACTAATAGTGCGTCCTCATCATGGTCTCTTCTGGCATAAATGCCAGAAAGCAGTCTATTGTCTATATTTTAATGATTCCAACTATAGCACAAAAAGTAAACTGTTTTAGCTGCTCAATTTACATGAACACAGATCCTTTTCCATTTTGGTACCTCCCAGTTGGGAAAAATATAAAAGAATATTTAGAAAAAAAGTACTGAGCTAAATAAAACTTCTGAACTGCCCAAAGGCTAAGGTAATTTAAAGACAAGGTTGAATGATAAGGATTTATTCTCAGAGACTTCATTTAAACACCTCATCCTCAGCTCTTCGGGGTGTTGGCCCTGTGGTTTTCTAAATGTCACTCAGACCATACATATGGTCTCTGCCTTGGACTAGAAAGAAATAAGAATAAATGTTGGATCACCCAATGCCCAGCACAGGGTGCCTAGCATGGCACTAGGCACTGGAAAGCCATGTTGAAGAATAAAGTCTCTGTGCTCTTTAGAAATTTTAGTCTAAGAAGCTAAAGACCATTAACAATGACTGGGCAGTGAGAACAATGAGGTTGCCTCTACTCACACCATATACTAAGACAGACCAAAAGAATGACTTTAGGAAGCTGCCACTTACCTCAGGCCTGTAACTACTAAGGATTGCACATGGACCAAGCGGCACAAAACTTGGCGAGGACTGAAGGCAGGAAACAAGCACTTAAGTCAACTTTTTTACTTAGACACATTCAGGTGGAGGGGGAAAGCCCCACAGGGTCCCACTGGGGAGGAGCTCAGGCAGGGCACAGCTGCTAAGAGGAGGAAACACCGCCAAATGGGAGCTTTCTATTCCATCAAGTTGGGCTTGCTAACTCAGTGGTCTATTCAGTTGTTTCTATGCTACTAAAGGACCTCAAATACTGTCAGGACTCTCTAAATTTCAGTACCCTATAATCATTAAGATCCTTTACACAGTGAGCAATACCACAGTATTGCCATCCAAAAGTAACATCATGGGGTCCAGTATAACAGGGGTTTCAGAATTGATTGGCATCATGGGATTTGTAGTTCACATGGATAAACATTCCCTCTTAAAACTGAGAGCCTCTTTGGGACTGCTGACATAGGTGCAGAAAAGTAGAATTGAGTCATTCTCTATGGAGAAGGGAAAAGGAAGAAGAACCCATACTGACAAGGCATGGCAAGTGGTGAGAAGATGGCCTGGGAGTGAAGCATGACAGCAGCTGGTCCTACGTGTAGTAGGTGACTGAAGCAACCAGCACACAGAAAAACAGGGCCCCAAGGTGCAAGATTACTCTGCTCCAACTATGCAGCTAAGTACTGGGAATGTTGAGATTTAGGGGTGCTGGGACCCCAAAGTAGTGACATGAGAGTCCTGCCTCAAATTAATTCCATCCAAGCCTTCTTTCAGCAAAAACAACATTTATTAGAACACTGGTCAGGGTGGGCGTGATTCTAAAAATATGCAATATTGGCCAGACTGAATCTGAACCATTAGCTATGATGAGATGTAGGCTCTGGGACCCCCCCTTGAGTTCTCCTTGAATCTTTGAGGTACAGGCTCTGGGAAACCCCCTGAAGTCTGATTGAATCTTGCTATTTGATGAGGCATTTGCAGAGGCCATAAGTATTTCATTGTGGCTGGGCCCAAACCTCTGTTACTAGCCTGGCCCTCCATTGTCCATCTGCTTCCCACCCTTGAGCCTAACAAAATATCAATTCACTCTTGCACTGACCTCATTGACTCTCAGACCCTCCCCAAACTCTTCCTCTAGACTACCTCTAGATTCCTCTGTATATAAGAATCTCATCTCCCTTCCATGTGATGTGAAAGAGCCACAGAATGCCCTACACCTCATCAGCTAGACTCTTGAGGAATCTGAGTACCTTAATGGAGGCAAGATGGATCTGGACCACATGGCTGAGAATGGGGTGTAGATAGAAACAAAGGTGGGAAGTAGCTGGGGGGGGGGGGGGGGGCCGGGATCCAGAGGTAATAGCCAATGAAGGGCTGGGCTAAGTCAGGGATAGCAGAGAATTGGGAGATTGGGCTTTGGCCATGACGAAAAGCCAGTTGAGAGAATTATTGGGATGGGTTGATGCCTCAGGCAAATGCCAGAGATGTGACCACGTGGAAAAATCCAAGGAAAGTTAAGGGGTGTGTGTGTGTGTGTGTGTGTGTGTGTGTGTGTGTGTGTGTGTGTATGTGTGTGTGTGTGTGTGTGTGTGTGTGTGTGTATGTGTGTGTGTGTGTGTCAGGGGCCCAGGGCCAGTACCCCGTCAGAAACATAAACACAAATTTTAAAAAAAGATAAAGTCTGCCCTCAAGGAGCTTACGTTCTATAGGATGGAAGACAACACACAAAATAAAGCTGAAAGAGGAGGTGGAAAACCAGGACAAAGATAGGAACATGATAGAGGATGTACAGCCATGAGAGGAATGAGAGATGGCGGGATTGGGCACCCCTGATGTTACTTCCAGTTCTCAAAGTTCTATCATTCTAAGGCCCCAGTGATGGAGGCCCCCTTTACCTCTACTCCTAACCTATCTGTGTGTAGAAAGCAAGAATTTTTCTTCTGGAATTCTTGGGAGAAGGGTATACTCAGGTTAGATTTCAGATTTGGCTTATTATTAAATCATCTGAGCACAGATGAGAATAATTATAATTTTAATGAGCTGCAGAAAAAGCCCCATGACCCCACTGCTTTGGAGCCAGACAACATGATTAACTCTTCCTTTATGTTTGCAAGGAGTGCCCCAATTCTCCAGTGAACAGGATTTCTAACCCACAGTTCCAGCACAGCCTGCTGGCTCAACTATTATTACAATGGAAAAAAAAAAAAGAAAGGAGAAGAAATGATGGGTGGTATAAGAACTACTCTTTCCTTTCTGGATCTCTTCAGGGTTCTGTATCTATATTAGTCCTGCCATTGCTTTAAAAAATCCCAACAACTGAAGATAAGACCCCTCATCACCCTCAGCTAAAAGCAACAGACTTAGGATAACCAGAGAACGCCTTTTCTGCTGGGTCAGGCTTCTGTCTCTGGGAGTCAGCAGGGGCACAGTGGATAGTGCTTAACCTGGAGTCCCCAGGGGCTGGCTGGGTTCAAAGCCTCCTCTGACCATCCCTTGCTGCATGGCTTTGGGTAAGTCTTTCAAACCGCTCTGAGCTTCGGTTTTCCCATCTATAGAAAAGAAACTTAATACCTGAAGTGCCTCATAGGGCTGTAGTGAAGATCAAATGACAAAAGGTGTGTAGTGTTTTACAAAGGTGACAGCCTTAAGTTTTGTGTTTATTATTGTTAGTAAGAATAATAATAACAGCATTTATGTAGTGCTTTAAGGTTTACAAAGCACTTTATAAATATTATCCCATTTTATCCTTGTAACAACCTTAAAGATAGGGGCTATTATTATCCCAGTTTTATAGATGAGGAAACAGAGACAGAGAGCAGTCAAGTGACTTGCCCAGGGTCACCTAGCTAATAAGTATCTAAGGCTAGATTTGAACTCAGTTCTTCCTGACTTCCGGTTTGGTACATTACCTACTTCACTACCTAGCCGCCTCACGTAGATGTTTTTTGACTGATCATATATAAGTAGAGCTACAGCATCATAGTATTTTGGAGCTGGCAGAGACCTATCTTAGAGATTATTTAGTCCAAATTCCCTCATTTAAAAAAAAATTGGCAATTTTTGTTTTTACATCTCCTTCATTTCCAATATATCTCTTTCCTTTTCCCTATCGAAAGTCATTCTTGGTCACAAAGTATTTCGAAGGAAAAAAAAAAGGGAAAAAAAATCAGCTCAGTAAAAATATCAAAACCAGCTGAATATGATAGTGTATGCAGCGTTACACATCCATAGTCTCCCACCTCTGCAAAGGGCGGGGTACATCTTCTCATATTACTTGTCTGGCCTTCTTCCAGGTCAAGCTTGGTCACAGTATTCTGTTTGAAGGTTTTTTTTCTTTCCCTTTCCATTGCTGCAGTCATTGTGTAAACTGTTCTCTGGTTTTGCTTATTTCACTCACTCGAAATCAATTTACATCTTCCCTTGTTTCTCTGATGTCTTTATATTCATTAGTTACAGTATATTAATATCCCATTACAATTTGTGTAGTCATCCTAAGCAATACAAATTCCCATGCATAAAAGACAAGGAAACAGTTCTTCAAAGGATAACTTACAGGAGCTGGTATGGAGATTCTGCTTTGTTATGTAGATCAAATAAGGTAATGCCTGTAAAATGCTTTGCAAGCTTCAAAGTGCTATAGAAATTCTACTACTATTACTACTACTATTATTATTATTATTTGTATTGGTGTTAATATTATTAACTAGAACCCTTAATCAGGGCCTTCACTGCAGGCATGGAACAGTCTCCCAACCCCCTTCAGTTACCCCCGCCTCTCCCCAGCTTCCTTTTTAAACTCTCCTACTCCACAGTTTGCCTAGGAGCAATGGAGAAAAGGCTCCCTGGCTATCCATGCCACCGGGGCAAGGGCATTCTGTCTTCAGTCCCTTTTCCAGACCCTTTCTTTAAAAAGCAAATGGGATACTCAGTTTCAATACCTTATCCAACCAAGGCTGGGATTTCTTCTCCGCCACCTGCTTCACAGATTCATTTAGCCGCTCATCTTAAATGCAGATTTACTTTGTGGAATATTAATAAATCATAACCTATGACTTTGGGGGAGGGGGAATGTGACCGTTTTCCTGAGCATTCACTTTGAACCTCAATACTAGGACAAGAGGTTTAAATATTCATGAAGGAAATCTATAGGACTGTCTCATAAATTTAATTTTTGTGACTACTTAATCTCCTCACCAGAATTTCACAGGGTAACCAACTTCTCAAAGATGTTTTCCTAGCCTATAGAAGGGCTGAGATCTCAGTACTGTAGGGAGTACCACCTCCCATCTCTCTTACATTCCTCCCTCTCCCTCCCTATTATTCTCCTTCTTCCCACCCTTTAATAAACCAACCATTCTAGAAGTATTGAAGAATGACTGATGCCCTCAAAAACACAAGCAATGAATCAACGTTATTGGTGGGGAAGGGGGAATAGTTGCATTTGAATTAAAAACATAAAGTCAAATCCTTTCTCTTTGGTCTCTTGAAGGATGTTCTCTGAGCTTTAGAGAACAACACAGAGCAGATACTGAATCAGAAAACTAAAACGTATTTTTAAAGTTTTCCTAAATTTATAAGTTGGTGCAATTTAAAGGATCTTGGAAATCGAAAAATAGGAAGCAGCCCTGTAAAGACTTTCCAAAAAAAAAAAAAAGCAAAACAGATTAGAATTTAACAGAATTTAGAGCAGGCTATAACTTATCTCCCCAAAATGAATGGTTGAAAATATTTTTCCCCTAAAACAAGCTATACATGTTTTATTCATCTTAATGAATATTTTAGGTTGGTGTATATATTTAATCAGAATGGTCAAGCCTTTCTCTGTCTAGGGGAGCACTAATATTGCCTAGATAATAGAAAATGCAAAGGACATAAGAATTACGAAACATTTCTGAATCCACGGAATCAAATATTGCTAAAAATCCACTTTTATTTTAAGGCCCAGAGAAGAAAAGTTGGCAGTGCTGCAGTACAGCAAAGTGAGAAGCACCATTTCAGCTTCCAAGACTCCCTGAAATATTCAAGTCTTAGAATAAATGTGTCTGGCAATGAGGCAGTGCTGGGAAAAAATATAGAGCAAATTAAAAAATGGAATTGCAAACAAATCCATATAAAGACAGAAGCTTATTTCTTTCCCTACAGACACCAAGTTCTGACGGAGACAAAAAAAAAAGAGGCAAAAAAGCAAACACAACAGAAATAATGGACTTGATTAGTAATGCTGGAATATCTAAGTTTTTTTCCACTGGCTATTTGGAAATAGGTATTCATTAAAATTCCATCGCTGTAAATAAGCAATAAGTATTGCAATAAAAACTAATTATAAAACTCCTCCCAAAGCTAGTCCATCTCCCAGGATACATTCGTGTGGAGCTTCAGCCCAGACATGAGTCTTTTGGTTAATTTTGGTGTCTCTGGTTAGGAGAAAGAGTGTGTTTTTAACCTTCTAGGGAAACCATTCTGGCATTTAAAAGGCAGTTATTCACACATGGCATGAATTTAATACTTTGAACTTGGCACACACAAAGTCCTCACTAAAGGATGCACAAGCTAGAAGTGAAAGCTGGCTGGAACTAAAATCAGGAACCAGAAAGAACATCATAGGAATGCTTGCTACATATTATTTTCTTTAGCAGTGTAAGATTGTGGAAGTAAGAATGGGCATGACGTCAAGAGACCCAAGTTTAAGTCCCAGCTATGGGCACATGGACAAATCACTGCAAAGTAGGTGGGATAGTGGATAAAGTACCAGACTTGCTGCCAGAAAGTCCTGAATGTGAATCCTGCCTCAGACACTAACTAGCTAGGTGACAAGTTATATAACCTCTGTTGCCTCATTTACAAAAAGGGGACAATAATAATGTCACAGACAGCTGGATGGCACAGCTGGATGGCAAACCACTCCTGTAAAGAAAACCAAGAAAACCTCAAACAGCTTCACAAATTATTGAACACAACTGAAAACAGTGTTATTGTGAAGATTGAATAAGATCTCATTTAAAGTGATTTGAAAACCTTAAAATACTACCTAAGTGCTAGCTAGCTATAATTATTACATAACCTCTTGAGACTCAGCTGTCTTTATCTGTAAAATGCAAAGGATAGTTTTGCTTTGGACTTGGGGTTTCATCATTTGAGGAAGGACCAGACAGAAAACTCCCTCTTACCTATGTTGTTGTTCAGTCATGTCTGACTCTTTGTGATCCCACTTGGGGTTTTCTTGGCAGAGATACTGGAGTGGTCTGCCATTTCCTTCTCCAGCTCATTTTACGGATGAGGAAACTGAGGCAAAGAGGGTTAAGTGACCTGTCACAGTTTATAAGTTTAAGGTGAACTTAGGAAAATGAGGCTTCCTGACCCGTAGGCTTGATACTCTATCCACTGATCCACCTAGCTATCTCTATTCCCTCTCTCTATTATCCACGTTAAAGGCTTGCAGTAATTTATGGGAAAGTTATATATAAAGTATA
Source organism: Pseudochirops corinnae (assembly GCA_028646515.1). NCBI lineage: Eukaryota > Metazoa > Chordata > Mammalia > Diprotodontia > Pseudocheiridae > Pseudochirops > Pseudochirops corinnae. The sequence goes on from CM053585.1 coordinate 499,206,740, forward strand.
TAATCTATCAAATCATGTGTAAGAAATACTTTGTAACTGTAAAGGACCATCTAGATGAGTTATAATTATTGTTATGTTGTCAGAACACAGGGTCAAATGTAATAAGGCAAAATTTAAAAAGGGACCAATGTAAAGTCTTAGAGAGGGGCAAAAAGTCAATGTCACAAGCCTAAGGTGGGGACACAGTCAGACAGCAATTTGTTTGAAAATATTCTCAAGTTTGCAGTGGCCTGCAAACTCAGGTGTGTGATAAGTCAGCCCAAAAAACTAATGCAATTTTAAACTCCAATAAGAAAGGCATAAAAGTCCAGATCTAGGGAAATAAATAGTTCCATTGTACATGTTCAGCCATCACCTGGAATACTGTATTCAGTGTTGGGTGCCACATACTAGGAAGGACACTGACTGAGGATGGAGAGTGGTCAGTGGAGGACACTCAGGATGAAAAAGTCCTGCGAGGATCATGCCAATCATGAGGACTGGTTAAAAGAACTGGGGATATTTGCCTTGGAGAAGGAAAGACTTGCACATGACAGTTCTCTTCCAGTATCGGAGGGGCTTTCATGTAGCAAAGGTATCAGACTAGTTCTACTAGTTGGTTCCAGGGGCAGGGCTAGTAGGCAGAAGTTACCAAGATGATATAGACTCAAGGTGAGGGAAAACTTCTGAACTGTTAGAACTATTCAAAAGTGGAATGGATTGCCTCAAGAGAGGGTGGGTTTTCCCTCACTTGAGGTCTTTAAGCAAAGGCTGGATAGCTATTTCTTGGCTCTGCTGTAGGGAAAGAGAGAGACAACGGACAAAGAGACCAGTCAGGAGATGCCATTAGTTCAAGCAATGAAGTGGTAAAGGCCTGAATGAGGTTGGTGGAGAGGAGAGCAGAAAAGAAGGGATGGAGCCTCATCTCATCTCTTTAAGAGTCCCTAGTTTCCTTAAAAGTCCAGCTCAGGGGGTGGCTAGGTGGCACAGTGAATAGAGCACCGGCCCTGGAGTCAGGAGGACCTGAGTTCAAATTCGGCCTCAGACACTTGCCACAAAAAACTAGCCATGTGACTTTGGGTGAGTCACTTAACCCCAACTGCCCCCTCCAAAAAGCACGCGCATACACAGAAAAGTCCAGCTCAATTCTTACCTCCTGAGGGAGATATTTACTGTTGTTCCCTCTCCACCCATCACCAGTTGGTAGCCATCCTTCCCTTTAAAATTACTTTGCAGTACTTTTATTTCCTGCTCCCCAGAGGATGACAGTTCAAAGGTAAAGATACTTCTGCTGTCAAGGGTGTATCATTCTCCCACTCAGGCTCACAACCTCAGGGTTGTCCTGGACTTCTCTGTCCTACTCGCCCTACATATCCAACCTGGGGCTTATTCATTGCATAACACCTCTCTTATCTGCTGTCCCTTCCTCCTCCATACTACACGTCTTTACTTCCTGCTTGGACTATGTAAATATGATTTATTAATGATTTGCTTCTCTGCTTCAATTCCCTCCCCACGCCTGTCCGGCACTTAGATGCCAAGATGATCTTCCTAAATCATGGGTATGTCCGCGCCTCCTCCCCCAACCATCCTACTCCCCACCGATGCCCGACCCAGGATTAAATTACAAAGTCCTCCATTTGATGTTTAAAAACTCTTCACAACCTGGACTCTTCCTAGTTTCCCAGTCCTTTCACATTCCTTCCCACATACCATGATGTAGTCACACTTACCGTTCTTCTCACACAACCTCCCGTCTCCCAACTACATGCCCCTCATGCCTGCAAATCTGTCCCTCCTCACCTTCACCTCCCAGCTTCCCTGGCTTTTTTCAAAACTCAGCTCAAATCCCACCTTCTGCCTGCAAGAAGTATGTATTGAAGGGCAGCTAGGTGGCGCAAAGAATAGAGCACCAGCCCTGGAGTTAGGAAGACCTGAGTTCAAATCCAGCCTCAGATACTCAACATACTTACTAGTCGTGTGACCCTGGGCAAGTCACTTAACCCCAGCTGCCCTCATCATGTGCCTGACAGGCATTTTGCTACATACTACAAAGAAAGGTGAAACAGTCCCCACCCTCAAGTACGTGGTCTAATGGGGGGGACAACATGCAAATATCTATTACAAATATGCTACCGATGGGCAATCTCAGAGGAAAAGAAGCAGCATTTAAAAGGTTTGGGGAGGTTTCTGGAAGAAATGTCTTCATGGGATAGGAATTCAGAATGAAAGGATTTTAACTGGGGTTCACCAGAAGCCAGGAAGGCAGTGTGCAGAGATGGGGGGAGGAGAGAATTAGACTGGCTTTTACCATTTCCCTTGCTCCCCTGAAGTCCCTTCCCTCTAGTCTAAGACAAGGATCTGCACCAGAGGCCAAAATAGAACTTGGAAGAATTCACCAATCACCTCTTGAGAAAGATCCCCAAAAGAGAACCCCTAGAAATGTTATAGCCAGGTTCCGGAGTCTCCAGACCAAGGAGAAGGTATTGCAAGCTGCCTGGAAGAAAGAATCTGAATATTGTGGAAATACAATCGGGGTAACCCAGGATCTAGCAGCTTCTACATTAAGGGATCAAAGGGCCTGGAATATGATATTCCAGAGATCAAGGGAGCTAGGATTAAAACCAAGAATCACCTACCCAGAAAAACTGAG
>CM053585.1:499209471-499222059 GCA_028646515.1 Pseudochirops corinnae
TGTATATATACATATACATACACATGTCTATATAGGAGGGTTTATATATGCATACAAGCACATATCTGAGTATGTGTACATATGAATACATAGAGGGCACAAGATCAGTTGAATAGGAAGGGACAATACCCTAAAAGGTGAAATCCTGAGGTAGGAGAGGAATAGAATGAGAGGAGACAGGGAGAGACAGAATGGAGTTAATCATCTCATAGAAGAGGCAAAGGATACTTGTTTCAATGGAGGGGAAGAACAGGAAGGCAAAAGGGAAAGAGTCAACCTTACTCTCACTGAACTTGGCTTAGGGAAGGAATAACATAAACTCTAAACTGGGTATCTTGCCATACTGGAGAGTAGGGGAAATGGGGATGACAGGTGGGATGATGGAGGGGAGGGAAGGGTAGGGGGGAGGGCTGATGGAAGTACACACTTTTGTAAAGGGACAGGAACAGGGACAGGGTAGAGAATAGAACAAGGGGGGGGCGGGATAGGAAGAAGGGACATATAATCAGTCTCTCACAATATGCCCACTGTGGAGAGGTTCTGTGTAATTACCCATGTACAGCCTGTATTTAATTGCTTGTCCTTCCAGTGGGGGTGGGTGACGAGGGAGGAAGAGAAAGAATCTAGAATTTAAAGCTTTATAATCAAATGTTAAAAAAATACATATGTGTATATATATATATATATATATATATGTACAATTATTATTATTATTATTATTAGCTACATCCAACTGGGATTTAAGATACACAGGCATTGTGCTAGGGAGATCCATCTTGCCCTACCAGAAAGTCAGAGGGGTGATGGGGGAGGACATAGGAGAGAATAGATTGGGGGAGGGGTTATACAATGGGATGGCTGTTTTGAGGTGGTGGGTAAGGGAAAGACGGGGAGAAAATTTGTAACTCAAAATCTTGTGGAAATGGATGATGTAAACTAAAATTAATTTAAAAAAAAAGACAAGGATCTGTGGAGTAGATTCAGGGGGTCCACAAAGTTTTTAAAATACATTTGAAAAGCACATTTCGATGTTTTCTTGGTAATGCTGCGTATCTTATGTATTTAAAAACATTATAAAAAGGATTTCATGGGTTTCACCAGACTGCAAAGGGTTCACGATACAAAAAAGGTTAAGAACCCCCACTTATTCTGTAAATAGTTTGTGTGTACATGGTTACTTGAAGGTTGTCTTTCACATTAGAATGTGAACTGCTGGAGGTCGTCTGTATTCCCCACGTGTGACACATATTGTTGTCTGCTGTTTTTGAAGAAAACCAGTGACATCACGAGGTGATGTCTTGACTTGTTTGTGAATTGGATTTAAGGGAGGCAGAATAGCAGTTATTGGCCTCACTCCCTCTTCCAGGGTTGTCACAGTTCAGTGGCAGGGCTAAAGTCAAAATGATAGGTTATGGCCCGGGATGCAGCCCTCCAGTGCCTACTTCAGTCCCTTTCATGGCCATTGGAACAAACTGTTCTCATTCACCCATTCCACAGGTGAAAGTCTCCACTTGCTTGGGGGAGACATCCTCCTAACTTACCGATGGGTTTGAGGCCCGTCAGTTGCCCTCAACTCTTTTAGCCTGTCTGCTGAGACAGTTTACTGGAATGTAGCTGCTGTACATGCTACAGCTTCTTGGACCCACAGGTGACAGTTGGATGGATGAGCAGCCCTGAGAAAGGCTTGGCAAGCCCCCACTGGAGAGGTGCTAGCTCCTCCTGAACACCCCATATACCCCACAAATTGGCACAGAGTAAGCTCTTTAATAAACTATTGTTGACTGACAGTTCTGTCTTTGTAGACTAAACACTTATCAAAGTGGCTTGCACATAGTAGGAGCTTAATAAATATTTGTTCAATTGAGCTGATAATAGAATTGGAAGGCATCTGTACAGACAGCAGCTGAAGCTGTGATTGGATATTATCTGAAAATTTTACTTATATGGAAATCTCATTCCTTGCTGATTTGGGACAAATGAAGTGCCAGGGTTTATTGTTACACTAACCATTTCTTGAAGAGTGGGGGAGAAACAAAAATATAATTGAACATAGGGCTTATTTTAAATTAAATTATCATGTACAAGAAAGAAAAATCACTTTGTACTAATAATGCATTCTCCAGTAGAGGAGACTACCACCAGCTCTATAAAAGCCTATGTAGATGTTCTAAAGAGAGATCACAGGGTTCAGGAATCATGGAAATAGAGGAGATCCTAAGAGAGTAAATTATGACCTCACCCCTTGCTTCCTCTCTAAATTTAACTATTGTTCAAGAAGCAAAGGGGATAGAAGAGTTTTTTTTTGCCTGACACAAATACGTATTTAACAAAAGCTTTCTGATGTTGAGGAAAGAAGCAAAGCGAAGTGTTTAAAAGAACAGAACAAAATAAAAATTTGGTCAGTAACATTATACTGTTGTGGAAATTTATGCCAAACCAATATGATTTCATGTTTCAACAACCACATTTTTATAAGATTCATCCAGAAAAATTAAACTTCCCCATTTCACAACAAACCTATCTTATTATCCACCAATCACTTCTAAGACAGCATAGTGCAGTGGTGTAGACTAAAAAAATTGTAAGACCAAGTTTCAAGCTCTGGTTTTGACAGTTCCTAGCCATGGGACTAAGAGAAATTTCATTTTCCCCATGGATAAAATGGAGAAGTAATACTATCTCTTCTGCCTATTTCACAGTTATAGGGATCAGAGAAGCAATAAATAAGAAAGTACTTTATAATTTGTTCAGTGATATACAAATACAGCATTCAGTTTGAGGGATGGAGTAAACAGAGGAACAGACAACTGAAATAATTTTAAATGTCAAGGCTTCTAACCCTGTTCATGGCTATTCTCCCTATATTTGTACAAGTTATACAGAAAATTCAACAATACACTTGGAATTTGTGAGAGCAAAGGAGATAATGTAATGCATTTTACAAACCTTAAACTGCTATCTCAGTTACTATTATTCACATATATATAATAAATATATACATATATATAATAGTTTAAATTAGCTTTTATGAATGCTTTTCATATATACTATACCATACTTCTAGTTTCAGCTTATTACCCATTATACTTCCCCAATTATCCTTAAAAACATGTCTTGGCAACCTCAGTAGGCCACGAGTTCCACCTCTCTAGGAGTCGGCAAGCAAAGCCCAGATAACTACAATTTAGTTATTGGGTACAGCAGTGGCTCTCAACCTGTGGGTCGTGACCCCATTTGGGGGTCAAATGACCCTTTCACAGGGGTCACCAAAGACCATCAGAAAACATGTATTTCTGATGGTCTTAGGAACCGAGACACTGCTCCTCTATCCGTCTCCAGGCGAGTCCGTCCATATGCAGATACACCCATATATGAGTATTAAAGGGTCGCAACATTAGGAAGGTTGAGAACCATTGGGGTAGAGGGTTTCCTGCTTCCTGTCCAAGCTCCAAGGCCATCACTGAAGGGAGCCATCACAATGGGGAAATAGCTCATCTTCACTGTCACCAACTATTGATCAACTGCCCCACATAACTCCAAAGCCACAGGAGTGGCAGCACCACCCAGAGCACCAGCTCTGCTTCTGTCCTAGGTGTGAAGCAAACACTTTGGAAATTAAACTTGGCAATTGCTCCTCCAGGTGCTACAGCCACAAGGACTGAAGGTTCAAGAGAAAGTTTTTGTCACCAAAATCCTTTACAGTGCCAAATGGTCCAATGTCAGAAAATATGATTTTATCAGTGGAAATGACATATAATAAGAGGCAATTTTAGCTGCAGCTGAAGGACCATGAGACTTTTCCATCTGACTTGCTACAGAAGCCTTCTATGAGTGTTGTCTTTAGCATTAGAAGAAGAATTCCATGGGTGCAGAGACAATTGAACTTCTCCATTGGTGTCCCCAGGGCTTAGAGCACATCATAAACTCACATGCTTTTTCTTTCATTCATTCACGCAGGTTGGTCCTGAGGGCCTTGGAGGTACCTTGCAACTCTGAGATTCCGAGAAAGAGTGCTGCTGCCATGAGAGGAACAATCAATAATCCACTGTATGCTTAGCACAGCGTTTCCCACACAAGATGTCCTTAATAAGTGTTAGCTGACTGCTTTATTTTGAGGAATCATGTTAAAAATATGAACAGGAGTACTTTTCTTAATAATTTGTGGCAATTTTACATCCTTAGTTATATAAATATAACAAAGGTTCTATCGAGAATAGACATTTTCTGGGAGTTTTTCCATGGAAATTCCATAGCAGGGATGTAATGCTGGTAACATTCAACTGGAATTTGGATCTTCAAGTAATATAATGCAGCTTGCAAACTAAAATACAGTTCTCAGTAACTTCTGAAAATATTCCTAATATCACAAAAAAAAAATTTTGGACATTCCACCCCCACACCCATCTCTTGCCATGTAAACATTGCACGGACTAATTAATATAACTTTACATAAAATTATATGAAACTCACAACCTGATACTTTTTTTTTGCTAAAAGCCTTAAACTAAAAAAAAAAAAAGCCTTAAGTGTGAAATTCTCTATGAGAATCTATTGAAGTGATAGGTAGTACCTGTGTGATGGGGCAAGTAGGTGGTGAAGCTGAGAGAGCAGTGGGCCTGGAGTCAGAGAGACCAGAGTTCAAATTTGGCCTCAGACACTTCTACCAGCTGTGTGAACCTGGGTAAGTCACTTAATCTTGTTTGCCTTAGTTCCTCATCTGTAAAATGAGATAGAGAAGGAACTGGCAAACACTCCTGTATCTTTGCCAAGAAAACTCCAAATAGGGTCATGAAGTGTCAGATACAACTGAAAAGCAACTGAACACATACAGCACCCCTTCTAAAAGTAATGGTTTGAATCCTGAATGTTACAATTAAAGAGAACACATGAAGAGTTAGACGAGACTGTAAACTGACTGAACGATAACTACCTGTGACTGCCAGGGTTGCTAAAAAGGGAATTTAGAAATCCAATCCATTCTAGAACCAGCTGCCACATTACTATTTCTAAGGGATCACCTTCACCCTGATCTCATATGAGGTACCTTTACTCCTTACCATGGTTAACTCCTTCAAGATTAACTAGTTTAAAAGATCTCATTTCATTTTATCCCCTCCAACAAATGGCCCTCTCTGGCATCTCCCTTTTCACTTTTTTTTTCCATCTCTCATCTGTGCCTCATTCCCCACTGCATACAAACATGTCCATTGTCTCTCCCTTCCTCAAAAACCCATCACTTGATCTTTCCACTAACCGTGGTCCTAGATTTTTTCTGCTCTTTGTGGTTAAACTCGTGAAAAGGCAATCTACATGCCACCACTTTCTCCTTACTCTCTTATTAACCCCTTTCAATCCTGCTTCTGATCTCACCATTTCACTCAAACAGCTCTTTCCAAAGTTGCCCATGATTTCTTAATTGACAAACCCAAAGGCCTTTTCTCAATCCTCATTCTCCTTGTCTTCTCTGTAGCCTTTGACACTGTTGATCACTTGAAATTGTCTTTTCTCTAGTGGTTTTCGGGATACCACTCGCTCCTGGTTGTCTTCCTATCAAACCTCCTGACTGCCCCTTCTCTGTCTCATTTGGGGGATCCTTGTCCAGATCACAACCTGTACCCATAGGTGCTCCTCAAGGTTCTATCCTGGGTCTTCTCTTTTCCTTCTCTGCTACTTCACTTGGCGACCTCATCAGCTTCCACAGATTTGTCATCTCTATGCCCAAAGGCAGAATCTGCCCCAATCTCTCTACTGACCTCCAGTCTCGCATCTCCAACTGCTTTTTAGGTATCTTGAACTGGATGTCCAGTAGGCATCTTAAACTCAGTATGTCCAAAACGGAATTATTTCCCCCCAACTACCTTCCTTATTACTGGAGAGGTCAACACCATCCTCCCAATCCCTCAGGCTCACATCCTAGGAGTCATCCTCAGGCCATCACTATCTCTCTGCTGTCGTACTCAGCCTGTGGATTTTACCCTTGTAACATCTGATATGCCCCCTTATCTCCTGACGCTGACACTTCCACCACTCTGGCATAGGCCTTCACCATCTCACAATTGGATTATTGTAACAGCCTGCTGGTTGGTCTGCCTGTATCAAGGCTCTCCCCACTATCATCCACCCTCCAGACACTAAAGTGATTTTTCTAAAGCACAGGATTGCTATGTCAAACTTCTAATCAATAAACTCCACTGGCTCCCTCTTGCTTCTGGGGTCAAATACAAAATTCCCTGGATAGCATTCAAAGCTCTTCATAACCTACCCCCACCCATACCTTTCCAGTCTTTTTTTGCCTTACTCCCCACCACATACTCTTTAATCCAGTGACGTTGGCTTCCATGAGACACCCCACTGATCAGTTCTGGACATTTTTTCCAGCTGTCCTCCATGTCTTGTCCACCTACCGGCTTCATTCAAATTCCAATTAAAATCTCATCTTCTATAGTAAGCCTTTCCCAATTCCTCTTTACTTCTAACTTTCATTCTGTTAATTTATCCCATAGCTTGTCTGTACATATGTATTAGCTCATTATCTCCCCCATTAGATTCTGAGTTCCTTGTGGGTAGGAACTCTCTTCTGCCTTTCTGTATCCCTAGAGCTTAAGTTTGGTGTCAGATACACAGTAGGTGCTTAATAAATGTTTACTGACTCAGGTAGCACATCAATGGTTTCAAAGCCAAATCTAGCTACTTTGTGGATATATCCTGTACTGGCTCCCTATGGTCTACTGAACCAAATCTAAAACTCTGTTAACATAAGACAGTTAAGGCCTTTACAATCTAGCCCCAGAGTACCTCTTCTATCTTAGGTCTCATTCCATCTCTGGTACTCTAAGCCCACCTTCTTAGAGAGCCTCCTGAGTATGCTATTGTTCTTCTAACTAACTTATGTTAATTAAATACTTTAATACAGAAGAATAAGGAATATACCTATTAGCAAGCACAATAAGGAAGCAAATTCCAGATGTGCTGAATGATTGTTTTTTGTTCCAACCTACCTAGGATTTCATCTGTGTGGTTAACTCTTGTGGAAACCCTCTCCATCAATGCAGATCAATCAATCAATTGACAAGCATGTATTAGGGGCTTACTTATGTGCCAGATACTAAGGCCAGAAAGACAAAAATGAGACAGCCCCCCTAAAAGAGCATACAATCTACTGATAAGAACAGAGAGGACATATGCAAAGCAAATACATACAACTGGAAGGAAGAACACTAAAAACTGGGGAAATCATAGAAATTGTAGAAAAGGTGGCATTAGCCAAGTCCTAAAAGGATCTAGTGGTTCAAAAAGGTGGAGATTTGGAGGAAAAGCAGTCAAAGCATGAGGAACATGTTGAGAAAAGTCATGGAGATGGAGATGAGATATTGGAAAGTAGGTCAGTTTGGTTGAAGTATAGTTTGTGAGAAGTCAGGCTGGAAAAATGTGCTGAAGGCAGAAAGGAAAGGCTCTCAAGGGAAGAGAGAGTCTATTAGGTTCTAAGGCTCTAGCAGCCATGGAAAGCCACTGAAGTTTCTTGAGCTTCAGAGATATGGTCAGTCACATAGGGGTGGATATACTGAAAAGAGAAGAGTCTGGATACAGGAGGACAAATTAAGAAGCTAGTGCAAAAGTTCTAGTGAGAGGTAACAAGGGCCTGAGGTAACTAGGCTGGTTGTAGTGTGAGTAGAACTAAGAGATTTTGTTTTTTTGCTTTTTTTTTTTTTTTTGGAGGGGGGAAGGTAGGGCCATTGGAGTTAAGTGACTTGCCTAAGGTCACACAGCTAGCTTTGCGTTAAGTGTCTCAGGCTGGATTTGAACTCAGGTCCTCATGACTCCACAGCCAGTGTTCTATTCACTGTGCCACCTAGCCACCCCTAAGAGATTTTTTAAGAGATGTTGAGAAGGTAGCATCAACAAGAGTTGGCAATTGACTAGATTTGGAGGGATGGGTGTGGTAGATATGGGGTTGAATAAGAATGAGTGAAGGGTTGAGAATGACTCCTAGATTGAAATCCTGGATGACTAGAAAGTGATACTTTCCATAGAAATAAGGAAGTGAGGAAGAGGGATGGGCTTAAAGGAGGAAGATAATGAGTTCTCTTTCAGAAATGAGTTTGAGATGTATATGACATCTAGGTTGAAATACACAGTAAGTAATCAGAGATTTTGGACCAGTGCTCAGGAGAGTTCCATACTTTGTAAGTTAATAGTCTTCCAGAGTTGTGTGGCTCAGTGAGAAATTAAGAGTCATATCCCAGGTCAAATAGTTAGTACACGAGAAGCAGGAATTGAATCCAGTTCTCTGAGATCAACCCTGGCCCTCTGTCTACCATACCATATCTCTTGATTTTTATGTAACTTCACAAAAATTGAAGCAGGTGAAAATTACAGAATGAGATGACAAAAACAACATTAATATCTATTAATTAAGGAAAAGAGGGGAAAAAAACATTCTTCCTGAATGTTTCCAGTAACAGCTACTATAATAAGCTGGAACAGGAGATAAAGAATGCATACTATTATCTGTAATACTGTATTATACTATACTCTATGCCAGTGGTTCTCAACCTTCCTAATGCCATGACCCTTTAATACAGTTCCTCATGTTGTGGTGACCCCCAGTCATGAAATTATTTTTGTTGCTACCTCATAACTGTAATTTTGCTACTGTTATGAATCGTAATGTAAATATCTGATATGCAGGATGTATTTAAATTGAACATAACCCACAGGTTAAGAACCGCTGCTCTATACTGATTGAAATTACTCCCTATTTTAAGATAAGCAATCCAAAACATTGCTAAATAGAAAAGACAGATTAAAAAGAAATAAGTAGCCAAAGTTGTCCTATAAATTACAAAACGGAAAACATGCAAGGGACTTAACATCAATGATCTAAGAAGGATATGCCAAATGTAACCTTTCACTGGTCAAAGCAACACACACTCAAACACATCCTTCAAAAAATTTTAGTAAATTAAAGATTTTTGTTTAAAAAAACAAACTTATTAGTTTACAATAACAATTATCAGGCCAGAGAATGCCCCCAAACTACACAAATGACTAGAAAACTTACTGGCTCTGTCTACAGAAAAGTAATTTTGCTGCTTGTGTGTTCTTTTCAAACATGAGACCAAACAGCACAGCTGTGCACCTCTATTGTGGACAGATTTTTTTTCCTCCACAGAAATTTTGTTCATGCGCGTGTGCTCTCCCTAAGGGAGCTTATTAAAGTCTCTTATTCACAATTTAAATGAAAAATATTTTCAATACACTCAGAATTTGGAAAGACCTTGGATTTCAGGATTGCTGTATAATAGAGAGAGATTAAAGAGTAGACATGATTCTACAGGGAATGTAGTAGGAGCTGCATTTTAAAACACTTGACTTTCTACAAAAAGTTTCTCAAAAGCAGACAGGAATGAATATAGCGGTGAGTTTTATTCTTTTGATTCTGAAAAGAGCAAATAATGTGGTATCATAATTTGAAAAGGATTAGCAATCACACACCAAAAACAACTACATCTGTGTTAAGAATACTTATCAATTAGTGGCTAAATAATTTATTATTCTCATTCCTCAGTCATTTCTTCATTCCTTAACATGGAAAGCAGCACCCATTTCTTTTATTTCATTTTAAAGTGATTATTAGGATTATTAAAATGAATACTCTATTAAATTTTAACAATTCTAAATGCTTTATTGCCTTTAAGGTGCCAAGTATAAGTGTATCAAAAAATAGCCATGAACATGGTTGGAAGTCTTGAAATTTAAAATAATTTTCAATCAGTAAGACAGGTGGCATTGTAGTCAATGAACTGCTTTTTAAGTTGTGATTTTACTCATAGAAGGTAGCATCATCCCTCTGTCATTCATTCATTTTCTTATTCCCCACCTTTTTTCCTTTTTGTCATTTTGTTTCATTCTATAAACAGTATTTGGCTTTGGCCTCACACGTTTGATAGATAAAGCTAGGTCTTGATGCTCCAAGTCAGGTACATTGAGCTGGGTCAGAAACAAAGAATAAACCAAAGTCGAAATTTGTGGAAGGCTGAGGTCAGTTTTTCCACGGTATTTCAAGTACATTTTTATTGGACATAATCAATTCTTAAAAGAAAGTAAGTAGGCCTCATGACTGAGTACTAACAGTTCTTTTCTCCCTGGTAGCTGTGGGACATTTTGTGGAATCAGTCTTTATGGACTCTAACAACTTTCTTACTGCTTCACCCGTTGGTCCTCTCCCTGGCTTCTTGGCTTTGAATTTATTTGCTACAGATGGTTGCAGCAGGGCTGCCAGTCCCCAAGGATGGTTACTTGATTTTGAAGACTGACCTTTGCCCTCTTGTAAAATCCAAGCACTTTCTCTGGCCAGATGTACAAATCTTTCCAGCTGACTTTCATTAACATTTCTGCTGACATTAAGAGTGGGTTCAAAGGGATTTTGAATGTATATAGAAGAAGAGTCAGGCTTGTTTTGTTCCTTTCCCTATAAAATTTTTTAAAAGAAAAAATACATACATATATGGAGTGCTTAAAAACAAGAAGATTTTGTTTAACTTAATAAATGCATTAATACAGATGCCAGATTCCAATAGGGGTTATACTAAATGTAAAATTTACTGCATAGAGAAAATCACTAAATGCATTAACCTGGACAAAAACCCTATAGTTTTATGGAAATTCTCTTTATATGCTTCTTTGAGAGAAAACAAATAATGTTTATGAGATGATATCAGTACCTCTGAAGGGTAGTTCCAGGAATCAATGAGTAAAGAATTTGTAAAAATTATAACAATGTACTAGGCATGTGATGGTTGAGAAGGAAGCAAAAAGAAGGTGAATGGTAGGAGATAACTTTCTTGTTAATAGGCAAAAAATATTTCTCAGTACCTAAAGGATACTTAATAGAAACATACCTATTAATCTGAATTCCATTAAGCACACCCGAAATGTGTAAATTAGCTAGTACTTAGCACCACCATGCTTACGCATCTATTTTGTGTATTAAAACATAATGTTTCAACAACTGACAATTTGACAGATAAGGTCACCAATAATAGAGGATCAATGCATATATACTTACCTTTCGAATATTTATAGAATTCTTATTAAAAGAAAAGTTTCCAAAATATTCAAAAAACTGACACAGTAGGATATCTGGAAGTAAAAGTAAAATAGAAGTAAATAGGAACAATTGCCTCAGATAAAGTAGTAACTAAATAACACAGCACATGGGCCCTCCCCATCACTGCTCCAGACTGTCACTCTTATCAATTATTCCCCCTTTGCACCTGCACTGCCTCTAGACCCTGTGACACCCCCAACTCTCCTTCACTTCCCTTTCTGAAAGGAGAATGTGACAGTCAGTGCCTCCCCCCGCCATTACTTCCTTCTTCAGCCCCCACTGTTCTTCAAACTGCTCTGCCATTCTATCACATCGTGTTAGTAGTTTCCAATTCTAATGGTCTTTTCTCTTGAACTTCTCACTGCCGGCCACCTCCTCCCTCACACTCTTCCCTGCCTTTGCTTCCATGATATATAAGTACTCCTCCACCTTCCATGGCTCTGCCTTCCTCCCTACCTCTTTGTCAAGTCTAAATCTGGAGTCTCTCTAAATACTCTTCCCTAACCTCCTTTGGTGTCTATGTCCAGAGCCAAGCCCTTATGCCTAGACCTCCTTGGTCTCTTCCCTCCAGTCTGTCTGTCCTCTACACTGTGGCCACACACAGCCATCTCCAAGGGAAGCAGCAGGGGCCTGGGGGAGAGCCCAGCTATGCCAGTTTCTAACTGGGAACCTCTGCCAAGTCAATGCATCCCTCTGGACCTCAGCCCCTTTACATGGAAGATGCTATGGCTGGACTGGGTGGCTTCTAGAATTCCTTCTTGCTTTAAATCTATGGCCCTATTTCACCCGGACACTCAAAATTCCATAACAGCTCTCCAGTGTAGTCCAGATGTAGATCAAATTACTGAGCCTGGCATTCAAAGCCTTTCATGATTTTGACCTAACCAACCTCTCTGAGTAATTTACTATTTAATGCTGCCCTCACTCCATGTCCAATGACTCAATGGTCCTTTTATTCACACTATTTCCCTCAGCTGGAACAGCCCCACTGCCACCCCAACTGCACCTATCCAGTTTCTCCCTCCTTCAAGGTTCAATGTACTAAACTCTAAACAGGGTATCCTGTCACACAGGAGAGTAGGAGGTATGGGGATGAGAGGTGGGATGATGGAGGGGAGGGCAGCATGGTGGGAAGGGCTGCTGGAAGTACACACTTCTGTAAAGGGACAGGGACAGGGCAGAGAATAGAACAAAGGAAGGGCGGGATAGGAAGGAGGGACATATAATCAGTCTCTCACAATATGTCCACTGTGGAGATGTTCTGCATAATTACACACATACAGCCTGTATTGAATTGCTTGTCCTTCCAGTAGGGGTGGGTGATGAGGGAGGAAGGGAAAGAATCTAGAATTTAAAGTTCTATAATCAAATGTTAAAAATATATATGTATGTATATATTATTGTTATTATTATTAACTACATCCAACTGGGAATTAAGATATACAGGCACTGGGGTAGGGAGACCCATCCTGCCCTAC
>CM053585.1:499222559-499244280 GCA_028646515.1 Pseudochirops corinnae
AAGAAGGAAGGAAGGAAGGGAAGGGAAGGGAAGGGAAGGGAAGGGAAGGGAAGGGAAGGGAAGGGAAGGGAAGGGAGGGGAAGGGAGGGGAGGGGAGGGAAAGGGAAGGGAGGGGAAGGGAGGGGAGGGGAAGGGAAGGGAAGGGAGGGGAACGGAAGGGAAGGGAAGAAAAAAGAGGAAGGACTGAAGAAGGAAAGAGAAAGAAAGAAAAAAGAGAGAGAGAGAAAGAAAATCTGGACAAGATTTTAGAAGCCAGTTTTCAGATGGTTTCATCATGTTCATCAACAATATTTTCTGACTTGCATTTTGTTTTTTTAGCAGACAACACAAACATGGCCAAGCTTTTGCCTATGGTTATTGATATTTTTATCATTTTTATAAAAATAAAATGATAAATAATCTACAGGGTCAATAGAAAGATATATGTATATGGCAGGCATAAGCAGGCCAAAGATTGTTGCCAGGAAAAAATTGTGTTTGAAACATGACCCAGAAAAGAAATTATTGAAGGATTTAAGAGATGAAAATGTTCATGGAAATTATGGTGGGGTTGGTGCCACAGAGGAAGAAAAGAGACTTAACAGGTTTCAAATTATACCTTGAGTGAGTGTCTCCCTTACTGTGGTCTCTTGTATCAGCAATAGAGTACTTGCAAATCATTATATTTCTAAGTTTTGTCCTAATTAGGTTTGTGGTTAGTAAATAAAGAATTGTGTTTTTTCAAAAAAATAAAGTCACTTTATTTAATTGAGCTTTGGTGTCCTAAAAATAATAGTTACACTAACTACCACACAAGGTAGTTGTGAGGAAATCATTTGATAAACCTTAAGATGACTATATAGATGTAAAGTTATTATTATTATTGTACTAATTATAACCCAATGCAACAAGCATTTACTGAGTACATACTGTGTGCATCATACATAAGAGGGAAAATCCCTTGCTTTCAAGGAGTTTGCTTTCTACCAATGAGATGAAATGTAATCAGAGAAGTATATAAAAATACATTTGAGGACAGAGAAATAACAATTAAGAGAATAAGGAAAGACTTCACATAGGAGAGAACACATGACTTGGATTTTAAAGGAAGCTAGGCATTCTAAGACCTGGAAACGAGAAGGTACATTCAAGGTCCAGGAGCAAGAAATCTCATATTTAGGGAACAGCAAAAAGACCAATTTGTCTTCTGTCTACTTTTTCAGACATTTCACAAACCCTACATGCTGGCAAAAACTTTCCTCTCCCAAAACTAGGTAAATCTAACCACAAAATAAACAAGAAGTTAAAGAGATGAATAGCATTTGAGAAAAGTTAGATATGATAGACTTCTGGAAAAAAAATTAAATGGGAATAGAAAGAAATATGCCTTTTTCTCAGTGGTACATGATGTCTACACAAAAATTGACCACATGTTAGGACATAGAAACCTCACAACAAAATGCAGAAAAGCAGAAAAACTAAATGCATTCTTTTCAGATCATAATGCAATAAAAATTGCATTCAATAAAGGGCAATGGAAACAGATTAAAAATTTAATTGGAAACTAAATGATCTAAAGAATGAGTGGGTCAGAGAGTAGTTTGAGAAACAAGATCCTCCAAGACTTATAGCCCTAGTGTGGGAATGGGTTTGACCCTTAGAGAGATAAGCCAGTCACTGTGTAAGATTAACAATTAATAGATGGCAACATAGTTTTCCCAAGGTACAGACCTGACCATGCAATTTTCATACTAAAGAATCTTTAGTGGTTACTTATACTCAGTTTTGCTAGGTAGGTTATTCTTGGTTGTGATCCTAGCTCCTTTGCTCTCTGGAATATCATATTCCAAGTCCTTTGGTCCTTTAGTGTAGAAGCTGCTAAATCTTGTGTTATCCTGAATGTGGCTCCACAATATATGAAATGTTTCTTTCTGGATGCTTGCAACATTGTCTCCTTGATCTGGGAGCTCTGGAATCTGACTATAATATTCCTGGGAGTTTTCATTTTGGAATCTCTTTCAGAAGGTGATCAGTGGATTCTTTCAGTTTCTTATTTTACCTTCTGGTTCTAGGACATCATGACAGTGTTATTTGATAATTTCTTGAAATATAATGTCTAGGTTCTTTTTTTTTTTTTAATCCTGACTTTCAGATAGTCCATTAATTCTTAAAATTACCTCTCCTTAATCTGTTTTCCTGGTCGGTTGTTTTTCCAAATAGGTATTTCACATTTTCTTCTATTTTTTCATTCTTTCAAATTTGTTTGATTGTTTTTTAATATTTCATGAAATCATTAGTTTCCATTTGCCCAATTCTAATTTTTAAGGAATTATTTTCTTCAGTAAGCTTTTCTACATCTTTTTTCCATTTGGCCAATTCTGCTTTTTAAGAAGTTCTTCTCTTCAGTAGATCTTTGCGCCTCTTTTAACAAACTATTGACTCTCTTTTCATGATTTTATTGCAACACACTAATTTCTTTTCCCAATTTTTCTTCTACCTCTTCTTTTAAATTTTTTGAGCTCTTTAAGGAATTCTTTTTTTGGTCTGTGGCCAATTCACATTTTTCTTTGAGGCTTTCATGTAGCTACTTTGATTTTGTTATCTTCTGGATCTATGTCTTGATCTTCCTTGTCACTACAGTAATTTTTTATGGTCAGATTCTTTTTTTATTGCTTGCTCATTTTTCCAACTGACTTTTAACTTTATGTTAAAATTGAACTCTGCCCCTCAGGTTGAAGGAGCATTGTCCCAAGTTTCAGGGGTTTTGCGTAGCTGTTTTTGGAGTTAGTTCTGGAAGTCTTTAAGTTTTCAGTTCTTCCAAGGCAGTATAATCTAAGGAAAGATGTGGTCATCATTCTCCTGGCCTGTTCTCTGGTCTATGAGCAATCATAAACATTCTTTTCTACCCTGCAACTGTGTCCAGGATCCCTGCTCCTGCTAGTGCTCCCTTGGGTCCACAAACGCTAGTATTCTAGTGCTCCTCCTTGCCCTCAGACTGCAACCTAGCAGCAATGTAACAGAGCCCTGAACTTAATGCCAGCAAAGGCTGTGATCTCCTTCTAACCAGTTTTCTGATCCCCTTAATGTCTATGGTCAAAGAACTTCACAAGCTACTGCTCTATGCCCCTAAAACCTGCTGGGCTATGGCCTGAGCTACACTGTGCTCCCCTCCCATCCCATGAGACATACCATTCCTGCCAATGTGCTAAGTTGTCTTGAGCTGGAAAATTGCTTCACCCCAACCTTTTGTTGGTTCTGCCACTCCAAAATTCATTTTCAGATGTTATTTTAAAATTGTTTGAAGAGGAATTTGAGAGAACTCAAGTAAGTCCCTGCCTATACTCTACCATCTTGGTTCAGCCTCTCCAAAATTCTCTCCACCTCAGGTTGTTAATCTGGAGTCCATGAACTTAACTTTTTTTTTAAGCTTTTTTTTGGAGGGCAATTGGGGTTAAGTGACTTTCCCAAAGTCACATGGCTAGTAAGTGTGTCAAGTATCTGAGGCCGGATTTGAACTCAGGTCCTCCTGACTCCAGGGACGGTACTCTATTCACTGTAGGGGGGGGGGGGGCAAAGAGGTATAGTCTGAGTTCATCCTTTTACATATGAAGAATTGAGACCCCCAAAAGAGAAATGATCTGCCCAAAGTTTTATATGCAAAAAAAATGGACCTGTTTTAAAATATTTCATTACCAAATAGCCCCCTTACTCAGAAATCATTTTTTTAATTAAAAAAATTTTTAATCAAAGATATTTTTAAAAACCCAACAACAAAATGACACTTCTAACTCCCATGAGATAAAGAAAGTTTGCTTTCTTCTCACTGGATGAAGAAAGAGGGTTCATATTTATAGCTGCACATCTCACTCCACAAGAGGAAATGTGGGGTTAGAAGAGGGTTAGAAGGAAGGTAGTGTGGGAAAGCCTGAAAACCATGATAGGCCTCATTCCATGGCATGGCCAGGCCTCAGCCCCTGACTATCCCTCTGCTTCCTGGTGTCACCATGGAAACCATGGGATGATGAGCCTCACACAGCTCAGAGAAGGCACCTGGAAATTAAAGAGATGCTGGTTGATTGTTCAATGAGGCACATTAGGACACCGTTCTGTTGATGTCCTCCCTGGCCCATGGTTCCTCCTTCCCATCCAAGCAGGAGCAGAGAAACTTGAGTCCAAGAAGTTAGTTCCTCTTGTTTGTGATTGGCTCCACCCCCACCACCTTCATGATTCCCTCAAGTTAGTTGAGAGGTAGAGATCACCAAAGATTTCTCAAGAGACTCATTCTCCAGTTAGTGTTTTGGTGTCTAAGAAAACTTTAGCAACAGTTTATAAAAGTTCAGTGACAATCCCCAGGCCATGAAGCTTTACCAAAGGGACAATTACAGATGTGTTACAAAAGGACACAGCTGGACCACTGCAGACTTCTGTTGGACATGAGAAAGCAAAACTCTCATGGCTGAAAACAGAAACCTGTGGCAGTTCCAACTTCCCCTGCTGATCAACCAAGAGTACATTTTCCCACAACTTCTTCAGACCCATCCCCCAAAAGTGAGGGTGGAGCACTCAGACTTTCCTTAATGAATGTGCCTTAGAGAGGTTCCCAGTGATATCTGCTGGTCTGTACTTAGGAAAATAGCAGACATGCACTAGTTGAATCAGAATATTTAAATGAATATTGATCCTTTACTTTTGATGTCTGTTGAGATTGAACTTTTAATCAGGATATTGAGAGTCTGATTAAATTGTCTATGTTCATTATTGGCCCAATGAACTCCACTGATTTATATTTAGTGTAAAGAGTAGGTCACTATACCTTTGCCCAAGCTGTTTCCCCCATGTCTGAAATTGTCTCTCCAGCTCTGCATCTTGGAATCTCTGGTACCCTTTGTAGCACAGCTTAAACACCACCTTCTGCACAAAGGGGTTTTTGCTCGTTTTTGCTGTTTTGTTGCTTGTTTTATCCTTGTTTCCATTTAGTACACTATCCCCCCAACCAAAAATTACTTTGCATTTGCTTCATGTATACATACATGCCCATTTACAATGTTGTTTCCCCATAAAATGCAAGCTTCTTGAGGGCAGGGATCTTTTTTCCTCTTCATATCATCAGTGCCTAACACTGTATATGGCCCATAGCAGATGTTTAATCAGTGCTTGCTGAATTGGGTAAGCAGGGCTTAATGAATGGAGGACCAGTCTTGCTGTCAGCATGACCTCCTTCTGACCCATACTGGCTGAGTGACCCTGGGCATATCTCTAAGACTATAAGATGAAGAATAGTTGCTGACATACACTGGTAGTGAATAAAGCACTTTACTGGAAATAAGGAAAAACTGGGTTCAAATCCCACCTCAGAAACCCCAGTTTATCCTCTTTATGACTCGATTGTACACAGCTGTTTGCATGTTTTCTCCTCATTAAACTATGAGCTCCTTGAGAGCAGGGATTGTTTTTTGTCTTCAGGGCTTAACACAGTGCTTAATAAATGCTGGTTGACTGACTTACTAGCTGTGCGATCCTAGGAAAGTCATTTATCTTCCCTGAGTCTGTTTCCTTATTTGCCAAAATGAGGAGGTTAATGGTTCTAAAGTCTCTTCTAATCCTAAATGTATCATCCTATTATCCTATGATCTCCCTGCCAAAACAAAAAATCACTCCGTTTATAGGTACAAGATGGGCACTGGAACATTTCCCACTTCTTTCTTGTGTCATAGGATGAAGCCAGAAAAGTCAGAACTTCTTAGAGGTCATATCAAGGTTGTCTGAAGTGAAGTTGTCCCTTATTGTACAAAGAGACGTCTCTGCAGATAAAAAAATTACAGCTGTGGCCAACAGGATCCCATCTGCAATATGGAAGGGATAGGAGGAAGCCTCTCAGGATAGCAAATATCTGAGACAATAAATATACTGTAAAGCCAATCATGGCAGCATACCTGAGGACTGCTGTTCATTACACTGTGCAATTAGACCCTGGAAGCTAGTCACAGCAGCAGTCCTCAGGTGTGCTTGATTGGCATTACATATGAGGGGGGGCGGAGAGAGAGGAGAGAGAGGAGAGGAGAGGAGAGGAGAGGAGAGGAGAGGAGAGGAGAGGAGAGGAGAGGAGAGGAGAGGAGAGGAGAGGGACGGGTTATTACTAAAAGGCCATGGAACTTTGCCAATGGTAAATAATTCTACTACTCTTGGCTCCTAGCATTCTCTCTGACTGTCCCCCATGCCTGGAATGCTCTCCCTCCTCCACTCCAAATACGACCTCACTGGCTTCCTTTAAAATCCAACTAAAATCCTACCTTCTACGGGAAGCCTTCCTCAACCCCTCTTCATTCCAATGCCTTCCCTCTGTTAATTATTTCCTATTTATCCTGTATATAGCTTACTTTGTATTTTTTGCTTGTATGTTTTCTCCCTATTATTTCAATTTTACAATTTCAATTTCAATATTTCCCCATATTTTCTCCCCATTATTATTTCTGCCCATTAGATTATGGACTCTTTGAGGGCAGAGACTGTCTTTTTTTTATATGCCCAGTGCTTAGTGCTGTTCCGGGCACATAGTAGGTGCTTAATAAATGTTTATTGATTGATTCGTTGACCCTCAAATAGACCAGAAATGACCCCCGAGTCAAAGATTCATGGATTTGGATTCCAAAGATCTGATTTCAAATCCTGTCCTTCCACTTATTACCTGTGTGTTGCAGAAAGCTTGGCACAGAGTAGGCGCTAAATAAGTGTTTGTAGATTGATCATGTAACCTTTGACCAGTAAGTTTACCTCTTTAGGTCTCTATTTCCTGATATGTAAGATGAGGGGGTTGGAAAATCTCTAACATTCCCACCATCTCTAAATCTATGACCCAGTCTCCAGTGTAAGCAGATCATTAAGTAAATACTTCAGGGTAAAAACAAACTTCTCAAGAAACTTAATCTTATTTTCATTTCACTCCAATCAGGGAAGCACCTGCGATTTCTCCCCACTTCTCCTGAGCACTCACCTCTTGCCACAAGGCTACTTTCTCCCTTAAGCAATAGCCCCAGGATCAGCAGACTGGTAGTGGACGTGTATACCCTGTCACCCAAAGGCTATCTATTGTCCTAGAAGTGGCCAACTCTTCTTTCTTTTTATTGTTTAGTCTTCAGGAGGTGAGGTCCTTCACCTGGATTTGGAACCTATCAGAACTGCTGAGTCACACCGAGGATTGAGCAATGGATTAAAAAAGAAATTCAGTATTTATTTCTCTATGAAGAACCCCAGATTACAGGGGAGGAGCCAAAAGACTTAGAAATGAGCAAAAATGGGGGAGAAACGGAAATTCCAGGAACTGTTGATGTGATAGATGTCCAGCTGAAGCAAAATTCTACAACAAATAATTAAACAGATGACTTATTAGTACTCAGAATAAAAGGGACAATGACTAGTAACTAGGATGGGTTCAATTTGTCCTGTCAGCATCTCAAGCTCAAAATGTCCAAAATAGAACTCTGCATCATCCCCATTAGGTCCGCCCTTTCTCCAGAGTTCTTCATTTCTCTTGAGTACATGATCATACTGCCTGTTACACAAGGTCATAACCTTGGAATTAGGCCAGATTCTTTCCCTGCCTTCATCCTTCCTATCCAAGCACTTGCCAAATTTTATCAATTCTCTCTCTCCAACATCTTTTATATCTGCTAGCTTCTCTTTACTTCCCAGGCCCTCATTACCTCTTCCCAGAGTACTGAGATCACTTCTTAATCAGTCTATCTCCTTCTAGTCATAATTCCAAGTCTGGAGTTGCATGCATCCCCCCCTCAACGCTGGACTCACATTTTCCAGAAACTCAAAAGATTTGCGTAAGTTCCTATGACACTATGGAGTAGTGGTGCAACCTTGGACAAATCACTTATTCTCCCAATATGTTTCCTCACTCATAAAATGAAAATAATAATACTTACTCTGTCTATTTCAAGGGGTGCTCTGAAGCTTAAATGAGGTAATATACTCCACGGGCTTTGTAATGGTACATTGCCATAGAACTTTTTCATAATGTAGTAGTTCATTAATGGAAGTGTGGAAGCATGGGTTGGGTGTCTGATGGTCAGGGATTTTTGGAGAAGGGGGTTCTTGCATTTTAGGAGGTCAGGCTATGTCCTGGATATTCTTAAAGATACCTTTAAACTCTAAAATTGTTAACTCCCTGAGGACGGAGTCTGTATGTTTTATTCACCTTTGTATCCTGAAAATGAGAACTTGATAACAAATCACAGTCTCTTGACAACATAATAGGTACTTAGTAAATATTGATATAACCTGTGGGCCAGCCTCTGACCTTTCCCAAAATGGGCTACCTTCGATCTCAGGGGCATCTCTCTAATGATAATATTGATGGTTCATAGTTCCACTCAGTGACTCCCCTGGGAGCAGAAGAATCTGGTTCATGTCTTTCAAAGGGCCCTCAGCTCCCCTACAAGTACTCAGGTTAATAAAGACATTCAACCTAGAAAAAGAAAAAAGGCTCATCTGAACTCTTAGTAAAGTGATTGGAAAAGTCCTTACCTGTGACACTCACTTCACTCTCCAGAGGTTTAGTTGATGGTACCCCACAAACTCAAAGAATCTCTTAGTGTGACTCTTGTATATATACATATACATATACACATACATATACACATATACATACACATACACACACACACATATATATACATATATATATATAAACACACACAGAGGTACTCAGGTCAATGTAACGTGCTGGTGTCTCTCTTCAGCCTCTGGTATGTCTGCATTGCCTCAGCAAATCAGCAGCCCCTCCCTTACTCCCACCTGCACCACTCAGTGGGAGAGTCAGGCTTAGCTTCCTCACGCTAGTCCACACCCAGTCTCAACCCCACATTCTTGGCACAGATCTACTTCTCCTCCTAGGTGCAGTATCACATAGTGTCCCAAGTCTCTCCATCACACAACCAAGCCTATGACTGCATGGTCACCCACCTTAAAGCTTCTGAACAGTATTTTCTGCTTCTTCACCTTCAGCTGCTACCTGCACATTCACCCTCAGGTTTCTAAGAGAGTGTCAGGCTTAGAGTCAGAAAGCCTTAGGTTCAAATCACACCTTAGACACTTAGAAGGAGGTAGCTAAGTGGTGTAGTGGAGCAAGAATCCTGGGGTCAGGAGCACTTGAGTTCAAATCAGGCCTAGCTGTATGATCCTGGGTACTTAACCTCAGTTGCCTTCAAAAGAAAAAAAAAAGACACTCAGAAAATCATAGATTTAGAGCTAAAAGGTACTACAGACACTATTGTGTCCAACTCCCTCATTTTACAGATGAGGAGACAGAGGGTAAGTGATTTAACTTATATTAAATTAAATCACTTAACCAAGGTCTAACAGCTAGTGAATGTATGACTCAAGATTCAGACCCAGGTCTTCCTGACTCCAAGTCCAATGCTCTATACACTACAATAAGCTCTTGCTAGCTTTATGATCCTGGGTAAGTCATTTCTCGATGCTTCAACTTCCTCATCTTTAAAATGAGTGTAATAATATTGATGCGGTTTGACAGGTTCAGGGTCCCCCCTCCCCAAGACCAGAGTACTGGACAGGGTCATCTGGAATGAATTCACGGACTCAAGCATTCTTTAAATCAAGTTGGCAAAGGTTTATTTTTACGCTAATGTAGCAGGCAGAGTTCCTTAAGGAACTTGGCAACTGAACAGGAATGATGCTAAAGTTTATATGGAAAAGTAGTGGATTATCTGGCAGACATACTAATTAGGTGATAACTTATAACCTTAGCTACCGGCATCATTCCCTAGAGCAGTGGTTCTCAACCTTCCTAATGCCGGGACCCTTTAATACTCATATATGGGCACATCTGCATGTGGGTGGACCCACCTGGCAACAGATAGAGGAGGCATGTCTCAGTTCTTAAGACCATCAGAAATATGTGTTTTCCGATGGTCTTAGGCGACCCCTGTGAAAGGGTCATTCAACCCCCAAAGCGGTCACGACCCACAGGTTGAGAACCCCTGCCCTAGTGGAAAGTAGGGGAAGGAGTTTCTCAGGGGTGTGCTTTTGGTCTGTTATATCTGTGGCAAGATAGTTTTGAGAATTGACGTCTATTGCTTGACCTCTGGATTGTATGTGATAACTTTGAGAATCAATACATGGTAATTTTGTGGTTACAAGATAGTCCTGTTTTTACAAGAGAATTTCTTCAGAGGTCAGCTTGTTCTTGTGATGGGGAAAGGTGGTTTGTTTTAGTGGGGCCTACTCATGAGTTATTGCTAAACATAATGTCCTTGGGCTGGGGAGAAAAACTGTCAGGGACAGTGTTGAAGCTAGAGAGAAATGTGACCTTGGAACTGGGGTCCAAGCACAAGCACCCAAGCGCCCCATCAGTAGCTGACCTTGATGCCATTTTCAATCTTGCAGAAAGCGTCTGACAACATCAATGAAAACATCATGGTAAAAAGCATGGGAGCAAACACATAGCCTTGCGTCACTCTAATGGTGACTGGGAAAGTGTGACAGCATGGTGCTTCATCCAAAACATGTATGAGTATGCCATCATGAAGCTCACTTACAACACTGATGAACTTCTCTGGGCAATCAAATTTCACCATGATTTTCTACAAGCCCTCACAACTGACAGTATCAAAGGCCTTGGTCAGGGCAATAAACATTATGTACAGACCTCTGTTCTGCTCCTGGCATTTATTTCTCCTGGACTTGTCAGGCAGCAAACACAAATCAATTGTTCCTTTGTCCCTTTGGAAGCCATACTAGCTCTTGGGCAGATGACCATCTTCTAAGTGAGGGATCAGCCCATTAAAGAGGACTCTGGCAGCAAGAATCTTGTCAGCAATGACTACGAGAGAGACTCCCTGTGATTGTCATAGGACAATCTATTTCCTTTTCCTTTATAGAAATGGACAATGGAGGCATCCTTGAACTCCTGCGTGATAACTTCCTCTTACCGTATAACCCAGAAAATTTCAATCAATTTTTGTATGAGCAGTGGACCCATCTTGTAAATCTCAGCTGAAATAGAATCAGCACCAGCTGCTTTGCCACATGAAAGGAGCCTGAAGTCATTCAAAACCTCTTCTTTAGTTGGAAATATGGCTATAGGTCAATGACACAGGACCACTTAGCATGCTGTTCTGGAATCAAAGAAGGCACCATACTCCATGAGCAAAGCCGAAATTTAGTAGCATAAGGAAAAAGTGAACTTCACACATCCAGAGACATCTTCATCCCAAATGTTCTAACAAACTCTTTGTTCCCAGCCTATGGAAGAGGCTTCTGACTCATATTGAACTGATCAGCCACAGCCAAAGACATTGTACCTTGACCCCAACATCATGATGTCATTGGTACTCTTTGAGAATTGAAGGACAAATAACAATAATCTTAGAGAGCTGCTTAGAGCACTAAGAGACTAGGTGACTTACCCAGGGTCACACAGCCAGTATCTGTCAGGGATAGAACTTGAACTCAGATCTTCCCTACTCTGAGGACAGTTCTCTACCCACTACATCAGGGTGTCTATCATGGAACCCTTAATTGGGGTTTTTATTAAGAACACATTTGTGAAAACTAGTGGGTAGAGCAAATTAACAGTGAGCCTAAAGAGTGGGGCCACAGGCTAATGGAACCCCAAACTACAGAGAAAGAAGGAAAGATAAGTAACAGGAAGATTTGAAGGATGAATTACAGGAGAGGGAGAAGCAAAGACATGTGGAAATGGAAACTGCCAGAGAGAACACTAGGGAAATTCCCTACTGCAATTGTCCTTTAGCACATTCAAGCAAAAGAATTTTAGAAATAGAGCCTGTTGATAACCTTCACCAGCCAGGGAAATGGTTTGATCATTTGGAAGATGTGGGGGTGTGATTCTCTGATTATCCATTTGACCAGAATGATGTTATCCCAGGCATCAACTTTCCATTCTCCAGGCAGATCGATGTGTCATTTCTGGGTGGTTTTCCCTAGTTCAATGGGTTACTGAGAGCAAGAATGAATTTATTCACACAAAACTTCTGCCGTGATGGCCTTTTACACCATAGCAACTGATGTCTTTCCAAAGACTGAAACCACTTCCTGAGTACAACTAGAAATAAAATGTTTTTTTCTGCTCACAGAAAAAATTACCGTTACTTGTTTTTTTTTAAACTGATAAATTAATAAAAAATAAATTCTCTGTAGAAGAGTGCTGGAAAATGCTGTCTTAAAAGTCAGGGAAAAAATAACTACTCTTGAACTGGTCTTCCCTGGCAGCCTTTCTTTTTTGGGGGGAGGGGGGAAGGGAAGCTGCTTTAGCAAAAACCTGCAAGGTTAGTCGGTCACCTAGCTAACAAATATTTATTCAGCCATAATCATATAATTGCTTTATAAATGTACTAAACATTGGAGATTCGAAAAAGGGCAGAAATAGGATCCCAGTCCTCAAAGATTTTACATTCCAATGGGGAGACAGTGTGTAAATAATTCTACTCTACTTGTACAAGGTATATGTAAATGAGAAGTAATCCCAGAGGGAGGGCATTAAGGGAGAGACAGCATCTGCAGAAGGTGAGATTTGAGGTGAGTCTTCAGGAAAGCCAAAAGACAGAGAGTGGTAAGGAGGGAGAAAGTGTAAATCATTATTGGGATTCTTCTCTTCTGCAAAACTAGTAAACGATTTAGTGAAAGTCTCCCCTGACCCTCGTCCTCCTCTTCCTCCTCCTCCTTCAAATCTTCTCAGGTTTCTCATAGCTTTTTGTGGAGCTCTCAGTTTTCTCTGTCTCATTCCACCTTTTATCATCATGCTTATATGTGTGCCCCCCCTCTCCTACCCCCCTCTCCACTGACAGTTAAGACTGTTTGTTGTTGTCAGTCCATGTTCTTGAAAAAGACCAATGAAATCAGCAGGAACTCATCTAACTAGAGAAAACCACCCAGAAATGACACATCGAGAATGGAAATTTGGTGCCTGGGATAACATCATTCTGGTCAAGTGGATAATCAGAGAATCACACCCCCACATCTTCCAAATGATCATGTCTTGACTTGAAAGTGGATTGGATTTGAGTGAGGCAGAGCCATGCAAGGCCATCAGCCTCACTCTCCTCCAGACCCGTCACAGTCCAGTGCCAGGATGACGGGCAATGGCCCTGCTCTT
Organism: Pseudochirops corinnae; assembly: GCA_028646515.1. Taxonomy (NCBI): domain Eukaryota; kingdom Metazoa; phylum Chordata; class Mammalia; order Diprotodontia; family Pseudocheiridae; genus Pseudochirops; species Pseudochirops corinnae. The sequence continues at coordinate 499,235,683 of CM053585.1, forward strand.
CCTCTAATTGACAAGTCACTTTCCCTGCTAGGCTTCAGATTTGTAAACACCAGAAACAGGAGTCATTTGCCATTGTTGTATCCCCAGCACCTTGAATGTTGAAGCCCTGATTAGCAGGATGGGGCATGTCCTTTGGAGATGCATATGTGTCCTGGCTCTGTGCTGAGGGATATATGCCCAGCTCCATTAGACATGTCCCAATCCAGCAAATCAGGAATTCTCTGCTGGCCCCAGCTTTGGTGTGCACAGGTTTCTGAGGTACCAGGTGGGTAGGAGGTTTCCCCCCTTAAAAATGGGTGGAATCCATACTTCATGCAAATACAACTGTGACAGATCAGTAAATATTAAACAGTGAAATGAGTAGAAATGTGAATGCTCAGGAGGGATTGTCTAGACAGGCAGATAGAAAAGTAAAAAGTAGGTTATCAGAAAAATCTCAAAGCCTTGGTTTGCACCGCAGACGTCATTGTTTATGTGGTCGTTTCTTGCACTTTTTTCCCCCTAAAAGGTGCCTGTAATGGGGTTTCACTTATGAGAAACAAACAAAAAAAATCCATCTAGGCCTTTCTTCTTCATAGAATTCTTCAAATCCTGATTTTTAAGAACCTGAAATTCACTGAGGTGTGGGAGGTGGGAAAGGAGACTGTTTGATTTTGTCTCTTCCCTACCCCAACAATGGAAGTAAGGTATAATAAATAAAATCAGCCTTTCCAACAGGTATACACACGAAAACCAGAAATTCATTCCTTGGAAAATGAGCTGGCTACTTGTGTGTTACCTTTAATACCAACCTCTGTCTTGAGACGTTCTCTTAAAAATCTCCCATTGGTAAGTTTTTTGTGGAGCCTCCATTTTGGGGAAGAGATAAGATCAGCCTCCGTCTTTACTTGGAACATGTGGTCTTTCCCTGTCACACAGACTCACACATGTTCACAAGTACTTTGCCACCTGCCACTAATTATAGTTGCATACAGACTCTGTGTCCATTGGCTTCTTCCCAAAGACTGCCTTCCTCTGTTCAAGGAGAAATGGGGCCATTCAGATACTTCACGTGTCAGGGCTCTGTCTTCACTGTCCCCAGAAGCTAGTATCAATATTTAGATAGTGATCCAGGAGCCCTCCAGGCTGCTATAGAGGCAAGTGGGATGACTGCCTCTAATTCACCCTAGAACCCACTCCCTCATGAACTCAGAACTCAAGACACTGGGGACGTGGGAATGGTTTCTAAGGTCTATGCTTCGATTCTCTTCCTCATTCATCTCAATTGCTAGCATTCTACTCCTCCCCAGTGCAATAAATGGATTGGTTCCCCGATTCTCTCTCTCTCTCTCTCTCTCTCTCTCTCTCTCTCTCTCTCTCTCTCTCTCTCTCTCCCTCCCTCCCTCCCTCCCTCTCCCTCTTCTTCTCCCTCTTTCTCCCTTCTTCCCCTCTTCCCTCCATCCCCCTCCCTTTTCCTCCCCTCCTAACTCTCCTTTTCTTTAAGAACAGTGTTACAATTTCTGTAAACAATGTAATTGAAAAGCTAGCTTTTTGAGGAAGTCAAGCTGTGTAACTCATAAATCACTAAGGGACCAGGGCAGCAGATAGTAAAATGTCCTTCCCTCCTTCAGTGTCCACCTATCCCCCAACTCTCACCTGTGGCTCTAAGAAGCAGTAGTATGTGCAGCAGCCACACCCCATTAAACCATTTTGGCAGACAGGCTAAACCAGGTTGAAGATAAACAAGGCCTCAAAGCATTGGTGAGTTAGGAGGGGCATCTACCCCAAGCATGTGCAGACTCCCCCAGTGGAATGAGTGGATGAGAACACTTTGTTCCAACGGCTACGAAAGCAGCTGAAGCAGATGCTGTGGAGTTCTTAGAGCTTGACAAGGCAGCAAAGATTCCAAGGTCATCCCAGGTCATCCAAGTGCATCCCAGGCCATTGCCACTTGTCTTGACCTTTGTCTTGCCACTGGATGTGATGACTCTGAAAGAGAGTGAGACTGACACCTTCGTGCAACTCTGCCTCAGTTAAATCCAATTCCCACAAGTCAAGACATCGTCCAGCAATGTCATTGGTCCTCTTTGAAAACAAAGGACCAACCACAAACAACAACGTTTCAGACGCTACCTTCTATGTAATCAATGCCTTTCCCGGTCTCTCCAATTGCTAGTGTTTTCCTTCATTATCAACCTTATATTTAACCCCCTTATATTTCTTTTGAATTTATTTTGGGCACATTGGTTCTGATACCTATATTTGTAGATGTCTCCCTCACATAGAATGCAAACGCCTCTAGGACAAGAACTAAGTCCCTTTTGCTTTTGTACCCAGAGCCTAGAACAGTGCTTCCCACCTAACACATACTGAGAGATTGAATCTTGATAAATTATACATCTTTCTTTTTCCCTCAGAGACACTTCTTCTGAGCCTATGGTATGCCATGATTAACAGTCACATAAGTGTAATTGATATCTTTTAGTGCAAAAGTTTTAAAAAATGACATTTTTTGCTAGGGAGCAGCTTGAGATCATGGAAAGTACTATGTAATTTCCCAAATGCAATCCAGTCTGACCTCCACCCATCTAACTCTGATTTTATTGCCCAAAAACAGTGCCCATCTAAAACATATAAATTGATAATAATGCCTGAATTCATCTAATATTTTATGTATGTTACTTTTGATTCTCATAAAAACCCAACTCCAGGTAGTATAATACCCATTTTACAGAATGGAAACTGAATTTGAGAGGTTAAAGGGGCTTGCCCATGATAACCAAACTCATATATTAACACTAAGTCCTATTCCCTTCCCAATGTACCACACTCCTCTCTAATTCATTTAGACTGCCAACCCAATTGCATCTCAAAATCATTCTCCATTATGGCTGGAGAATGCTTATTTGCTCAGATTGTATGGATTACAAGGCTAATTAATCTCTTCCTAGTTGTTGTGGCTCTGATTTGCAAAGCTCTGTAATCTTTGGAGACTTAATGCCATCAGCACAAGCCCAGTACAAATACCTGAAAGCCTGGCCACTTAAAAAAACAGAACAAAAATGAAAAGGCTGACCCATTATTTTTTGATGATGATGATGATGATGATGATAAATTAAATTTATTAAATTAAATAAAACTAAAATGAATTTAATTAAATTAATTAAATAAAAATTAACCTAAACCAATTGAATAACACTGCGATCCTTCAAAGTAGGATTTATAGGATAGCAGAGCCAGTAGAGACAAGTCTGGGTATTTTGTCACCGTAGATCCATTTGAGGAATAGTTTGAAACTTCTCCTGTCCTTATCTGTCCTCCACCCTCTTCTAGCTTTGTATTTCTTCATGCTTCTCCACTGATTTCCCACCAAACAATCACTTCTTTCTGTCCCTTTTCACCTCTTCTTTATCACCTCAAGAGGCTGGATTATCAAATTGCTTTACCATCTTAGAGAAAGAAGAGGCAAAGGAGGGAGTGAAAGAGAAAGTTTAGAACTCAAAATTTTTTATAAATGAATGTTAAAAATTGTATTTACATGTAATTGGAAAAAGACAAAAAACAAGGCTGAATTTTAAGTTTTCAGTTTTTGCATCTAGTTATCTCCTGGCTTCATTCCAAGTTTCCAGAACGGAATCCTTCCAAGAAGTCTCTAATCAGCTATCAAAGAGCTGAAGAATCCTGTATCTTCAACATCCAAACTTGACAGCATGAAAATCTTCAGCTAATATTTACCAGGGCTCCTTATATATCTGTGTAGCAATGAATTCAAATCCTTTTTTTCCCATTGTATTGGGAAAAAATATATCAGATTACACTTCCCTGGTCAAGTTCCATCTTTCCCTATGCTCATGTGTTACCAGGTCATCGCATTTTCATTATCTTAATTTGGGCCCTAGGCCTTCAGTTTCTTGTATGTGGCTCCCAGGTGAGGGAACCCTCTCTACCACTACAGATCTGTAACTCTTCTGCAATTTAGAGTCTTAGAGAGTTTCCTGGGAACCCTGAGAGGTCAGTGACTCACCTAAGGTCACACAGTTAGTACATGCTTGCATGTATCAGAAGTATTACTTGAACCCAATTGGTTCATTTTGCCATTCCTACAGTCCATCATTTAGAGTCACACAAACTTGCAGAGTCTCCATCATTCTATCGTATTAAGTCTGAACTATGCTGTTTTAGATTTCCAAAACTGCCACTATCTGGTCATTAGGGTCCTCATTCTAATGTGATAAAGTAACAGAGTAATCCTAGAGGACCAATAATGGAGGATGCTGTCTACCTGCTGACAGAAACATGCTGGGCACGGAATGAGGCATGCAGTTTTGTGCACGGTCCATGCAAGGACTTGATTTGCTTGACTCTACATATTCATTACAAAAGTTTGGGAAGGGGATTTCCGTGGGAAGAGCATAGGAGGAAATAAATAAATAAATTTTCTTTTATTTATTGAATAATTTTTTAAATTAATTATTTAACAAAAAATTCTTATATTAAATAAATAAAAATACAAATAAAATAAAACCAGTTAATTAAACATTAATTTAAAAATATAAATTTTTGTTGTATCTCTTTTGGTTTCTGTTTCTGCAAAATGATGTTGGACTGAAAGATTTTGAAGGTCCTTTTCATCTCTAAAATCATTTAATTCTGCTATCCTTTATCATTTCCCCCCTTTTATCAAAGAGAAAAAAACCACTCACCTATTTTCTTGAATTCACAACAATTCTGGGCAACGACCGGCTTCCCTGCTTAGGTGTTTGGGGGCAGTAAGGGCCACTTGCCCACTTCCTCTTCCCCTCTAGTGTTTCTGCTCTTGAAGGTGGGTTTACAGAGTGTTTTCCTTTCAAAGACCTCATTTCGAGTCATCTGGTAAAATGTGAGACATTTAGTATTATAAGTGGCTACAAATTGAAATAGTCAGGGAAGTAATTTTGGAGGGAAGATGATGGAGACAGGAGTGAAAGCCAGAGAGGATGAGAGGGAGGGGAAGGAAGTGGCTTGGGCAGAGGAGGCAGGAGCACATTCAGTCAAAGCATGGTCAGTTCAAGTCCGTGGGAAATTCCTATCTTCGCCCCCATGAGCCTCAAAGCACACAAGAGTGGTTCCCCTGTCCACCCTTCTCATTCTGGTTTATTCCCAGCTATGGTTGTTGACTGAGTGGCTGGATGTTTATGATGATTTTTTAAAGTATCAGTACATTAATCATCACTAGGAGACCTTTTGTTGCTATTTAATTTGGGGCTTAATTGTCTATTAGGGGGATATAAAAAAAATCAGGACAATCCATAAGAACAATTCTCCAAGTAACCCAAGAGGTCATCGACTTATTTGTTTGTTTCTATTTCTATCTACAATTGGGGTCATTTGGGAAATTAGAGAGGGAGAGGGAGTAAGGAAGGGAGATGCTGGGAACCAATATATACCAGATCCTAGTGAAAAGTACCCAAGGGTACTGAAGATCACTGCTGCATCCCCATTAGGAGCCCAGGATCAAAAGGCAGTTTGGAAAGTAAGGACTACAAAACACTGTGGCTGCCAGCACTAAGATAAGAGTAAATGGTGCCTTGTGCCTCCCTTCCTTCTTTGCAGAGGTGGAGGTGGGTAAGTATAGGTGTTGAATTCTGCATCCACCATTAGACTATTGATGGATAGATTAGTCCTCTCTTTTTCTCTTTCTTTTAAAAATTTGGTTACAAGGAATAGGTCTCTGGATGAGGATTCATCCTAGAAAATGAAAGGTATGTAATATGGAAGTACCCCTGAGATTAACCTGTCTGTTTTCTCTGAGATACCTTACCAGGCAGGTGCACTGGTCACAGAGCAATACTTTGGCTCACTGCAAGCTCCTGACTGGCTCCTTTCAGCCAACAGGCTTACTCTGTGTCCAATGCACTTGCCCAGGAAGGGAACTCAGAGAAAATAGACAGATTAATCTCAGGGATACTTCCTCAGTAAATATAAAAGCTATCAATTTTTTAAAAAAGATTAAATTGTTCCCAACTTAAGGTTTTCTTTTACTATATGTGTGACTTCATGAATTTGAGGAATTCCCAACTTGAGAACTCCTTCTAGAAATGCAAATAGACAAATCATATTCAACTTTCAGTCTCTGAGAGTTTTCCAGGACACTGACAGGTCAGCTGACCCACCTATAATTACATGGTAAGTCTGCATGAAAGGCAAGATCTGACACTAGGTCTTGGGACTCCAAGGCCAACTCTCTGGCCACATACCACGCTATTTGTCTAATATTTAATATGATTTAATAATACTTCAAAAGAGATGCTATTGCAACCATGTGAACTTCTACCTATTTTCCTAAAGTGCTTGTCTGAACATGTGAACTGCCCACCCCCATTTAATAAACTACCGTGACTGTTCCCACTCACCCCATTTTTTTTTTTTGCTTTTTGGAGGGGGAAGGTAGGGCAATTGGGGTTAAGTGACTAGCCCAAGGTCACACGGCTAGTTTTTTGTATGTGTGTGTTGTGTCTGAGGCCAGATTTGAACTCAGGTCCTCCTGACTCCAGGGCCACTGCTCTATTCACTGCCCCACCTAACTGCCCCTCCACTCTCCCCATTTAATAAACTACAGTGGCTGCCCATCACCTGCAGGATAAAATATAAAATCCTCTGTTTAGAGTTCAAAACACTTTAAAACCTACCCCCCTCCCCAACTTTTCCAGTCTTCTTATACTTTACATGCTCTCCACCCTCCATCCCCCATACTCTGTGATCCAGTGACGCTGGTCTCTTTGTTGTTCCTCCAACAAGACATTTCATCTTCTGACTCCTGGCGTTTTCACTGGCTGTCATCCATATCTGTAATTCTCTTTCTTCTTGGCTGTAACTTCTGGCTTCCTTCCAGTTCCAGCTAAAGTTCCCCCCCCCCCCCCCCCGCCTTTTACAGAAAGTCTTTGCCCATTTTCCTTTATTCTAATACCTTCCCTCTGCAGATTATTTCCAATTTATCCTATCTATAATTTATATATAGTTGTTGACATGTTGCCTCCCCCATTAGACTGTAAGCTCTTTGAGAACAAGGGCTATCTTTTGCCTTTCTTTGCATCACCGATGCTTAGCATGCTACCTAGCACATAGTAGCCACTTAATAAATGTTTACTGGCTATCAATTACTCAGTGGTTATTAAGTACCTACTATGTATCAGGTCCTGTACTTTTCAACCCACCACCATCACCACTACCGTAATACATTGTCACATACACACATGTAATCAGATCAGTTTGTGTAGCAATAATAATAATAATCACTTTGTGGCCAATCTCATAGGCTCTTGAAGCTGTAAATCACCTTAGAGATTATATAGTCCAAGTTCCTCATTTTTCATAAGAAAACTGCTATAGCCCAAAGAGATCATAAAAATGGGAAAAGGGGCCACATGTACAAAAATATTTATAGCAGCTCTTTCTGTGATGGCAAAGATTTGGAAATTGAGGGGATGCCCATCAACTGGGGAATGGTTGAATGAGTTGTAGTATATGAATGTAATGGAATATTATTGTGCTATAAGAAATGAGGAGCAGGTGGATTTCAGAAAAACCTGGAAAGACTTAAATGAACTGATGCTGAGTGAGGGGAGCAGAACCAGGAGAACATTGTACACAGTAACAGCCACATTGTGCAATGACTAACTTAAATAGACTTAGCTGTTCTCAGCAATGTAAGGATCTAAGACAACTCCAAAAGACTCATGATAGAAAATGCTGTCCATTTCCAGAAAAAGAACTATGGAACCTGAATGCTGATCACAGCACACTATTAGCTCTCTTTCGTTCTCTCTCTCTCTCTCTCTCTCTCTCTCTCTCTCTCTCTCTCTCTCCTTTCTCATGGTTCCACCCATTGGTTCTAGTTCTTCTTTACAACATGATGACTAATGTGAAAATATGTTTAATGTGAATGTATATGTAGAACATATACCAAATTGCATGCCATCTTGGGGTGGGAGTAGGTGAGGATTGAAGGAGAAAATTTGGAACTCAAAATCTTCTGGTAGTGAATGTTGAAAACTAAAAACAAACTGATTTTTAAAAAGAAGAAAAGGAAAGCTAGGTCCCAATTCTAATTCTTGTGGGTTTTCCAAATATGCAACACTGCTACTGAATTTCTCATTCAGTTAGGTTGGTCGTTATTGTCAAAAGAAAAAAAAAAAAGACTGTTCAAGTCTGACAGAACCAATTTTATTTAAAACTTATATACATGTCTGTACACATATGTGTGTATTATACATGTAGAGAGGTGTGTGTGCAGGGTAAAGGTAAAAGGCTGGAGTAAAATATATCATGCCTCAGCTAAAATTAAAAAAAGGGGGTAGCAATCCTTATCTCAGATAAAGCAAAAGATAAAATAGATCTAATTAAAAGAGATAAGGGAGGCAACTATATCCAGCTAAAAGGTACCATCGAAAATGAGGCAATATCATTACTAAACATTTATGCACCAAGTGGTACAGTATCTACATTCCTAAACGAGAAATTAAGGATGCTAGAGGAAGAAATAGACAGCAAAACTATACTAATGGGGGACTTTAATCTCTCACTCTCTGAACTTGATAAATCTAACCTCAAAATAAACAAGAAAGAAGTTAAGGAGGTAAA
>CM053585.1:499244780-499261953 GCA_028646515.1 Pseudochirops corinnae
GAGGTAAATAGAATCTTAGAGAAAATAGATATGGTAGACCTCTGGAGAAAATTGAATGGAGATAAAAAGAAATATACCTTCTTCTCAACAGTACATGGCACATACACAAAAACTGACCATGTACTAGGGCATAAAAACCTCACAATTCAATGCAGAAAGGCGGAAATATTAAAAGTATCCTCAGATCAAGATGCAATAAAAATTATATGTAATAAAGGGCCATGGAAGGATAGACAAAAAACTAGACGGAAGCTAAATAACTTAATCCTAAAGAATGAGTGGAGAGGGGTGTGTGTGTGTGTGTGTGTGTGTGTGTGTTTGTGTATGTGTGTGTACTAGAGACAAAGACATCTACATTTCAGCTTCTTCTTAGAGTTGTTCTTCTCCTTTCAAGGCCTCCCTCTCTCTCTCTCTCTCTCTTTCTCTCCCTCTCTGTCTCTCTCAAATATAACTGGACATTGAATTACTAACCAGAGATTGCATAGAGAAGTCTGCAAAAGCCAAAACTGACATTCTCAAATACATGATATGTTTAAAATTTTTTTAACATATAAAATCAATGAAGCTAAAATTGGAATAAAAGATACAGACTGAGAAGAAAAAATAATTTATTTTAATATTTCTCCAAAAATCAGTAGGCAACTAATTTACATATATGAGAATAAGAGCCATTCCACAACAAATGTGGTTAAAAGATATGAGCAAATAATTGTTGAAAGAGGAAATAGAAACCGTCAACAGTAATCTGTTGGTAAATTGGTAAGAAATAAAATAAAATTTAAAAAAGACTAATAATCAGAGGTCAGGGACATTTAGAAATGTCACATGCTGACTATATTCAGCTTTGTGCTTTGGCCTGTGTTCACAGAATAGTTAATAAAATAGTAAGAGTAGAGACATGGCTCTAGAGCTGGAAGTGACATCAGCGGCCATCTAGGCCAAGTCTGTTTCATAAATGAGGAGACATAGGCCCAGGAAGGATGAGATTTACACAAGGTTGTACAAGTAGATTTAAAGCCAGTTCCTCTGACTCAAGAGTTCATGCTCTTTCCCCTGTATCCTGTGGGAATGTGTTTTACTTGACTATGCATATAAAGAGTTTTGTCTTGTTTTCTTTTCTTTTTCAATAGGGAGATGTGGGGGAGATTGGGAATTTGGAGAGAAGGTAGGTATTGTTGATTGAAAAAAAGATAAAATTAAATTTAAAAAATATTAACCCCATGTTGCAGATGAGGAAAGATTCAAACCCAAGTCTTCAGGGCTCCAAACCTGGCACTAAATCTGTCTTTGAATTTTTGAAGCAAATCCAGCTTCTTCTCTTTACAATGCAAGCATTTCACGTGACTATCTCCTTGAAGGGCTGGTGAAGCATGACTCAAGAGTTCTTCATTCCTTCCAGATCCTAGATTTCTCTTAGTAACTTGCCTTCCAAGTCATGACCTTGATCAGAATGTAATGTGCAAGGGAATCCATACCATGAGAAATAATTCTCCTATGACCTTTAGTCACCATGAAGGGCCTCTCACCCTGCACTGGGCAGGCCTATGCATAAGGTGTCATGGGATCAATCACTACAAAGATGTTCTACAAGTTTTTTTCTGATTGTCCCCCTTTCTATCCCCACCCTCAATGCAAATCAGCTCCAAGAGTTCCTCATCCATTTTTCTCTCCCTGAAAGTGAAGTGTTAGTTGTAATACCTTCTTTTGAACACACCTGGTACAAGCCTCATGCTTCTTAGCTATGACAGTCACCATTCAGAGCCAGTAGAATCTGTCACATACTAAATCTGATGTTTCCTTTTGGTTTATGTACTAGTGGATTTTTGGAGTTAATATCAAGTGCCAGAAGGTACTTTGATATTGCATAAGGTTGATTACTGGTCCCACTAACACCTATTAGTAATTTTCCATTGGGTGGTGCTAGCTAGGTGATGCAATGAATAGAGCATCAGGCCTGAAGTCAAGAAGACCTGAGTTCCAATCTGGCCTCAAACACTAACTAGCTGTGTTACCCTGGGCAAGTCACTTAACCCTGTTTGCCTCAGTTTCCTCATCTGTAAAATGAACTGGAAAAAGAAATGGCAAAATACTCCAGTTTCTTTGCCAAGAAAACCCCAAATGGGATCACAAAGAGTCAGATACAACAGAACAAGAGAAATGTTCCATTTCTGCTATTGTCTTAATATTATTTTGCTTTGAAGGGATGCAAGCCCATTTCTTTTGTGTCCCTTTTTCCAGTCTGCAATACAACATGTATATTACTATCCTTTGCCAGAGCCTTTTGCAAATCAGCCACAATCAAAGTAAATATTAAGGACTAGTCCTAGACCATGGAGTTTTCTTCCCCTGATGATAATTTTCCCAGGAGAAATTCCAAACTCCTGGGCCTCTGACCCAGAAAGTCCAGAAGCCAGGCTCCTGTTCTGTGACTCATCACCTTTGCTGTCTCCATAAGAATCTGACAGAGGAGGACCATGGGCCTGGCATCTAAATAATCTATATTGCTTCTCCCTGGCCTATAATCATAAAAAGTCACATTTGTACCACATGCTAAAATTTGCAAAGCGCTCTCTCCCTTACAACAACCCCGAAAGCAAGAGTTATTTTCATTTTACAGTTTAAGAAACTGAGAATCGGACAAGTGTGGTGAGCACACACTGAATTTATGACTTAGGAGCTTAGCACGGTGTCCAGCTAAGTATGCTTTTAACAAATACTTGCTAATTACTGACTTCTTTTCTGTCCAGCAGCATACAAATCTAGCTTGTTCTATCCTGTAGGTCAATGGATTGTTGGCCACTTTTACTTAACAACTTTTGCTAACAGCTTACTTCAGGGTCAACAGCTTCTACCTGAGAAATGAATAAAAGGATTTCACAATCAGTGAGTGCCCAGAAGAAAAATGCAATAGACTTCTGTTTGCCATCCTTTTCCCAATACTGAGCTACCCCCAAGCCACCCAGGCTGGTCTCTGCATGCAATTCAATGGCCTTCCTTAGATAATAATAATGGACATTTATCTAGTGATTTAAGGTTTTCAAAGTACTTCACAAATATCGGGGGTCCTGAAGGTCTCAGTGGAGTTTTAAGCTTTAATGGCTTAAAATTGCACTAAGACTTTTGAGACAACCCATATACTCTCATTTGAACCTCACAACAACTCCGGGAGGTAGGTGTGACAAGTATTGGTAGCCCTACTTTACAGATTAGGAAACTGAGGCAACCAAGTTGCTCTTGGTCAAAGAACTAGGAAGTATCAGAGGTAGGATTTGAACCCATGTGGGTAGTCTGACAGGTTTCCATTCTGTTTGAAATCCTATGACCTTAATAGCTTCTTTATGCACCTCTTCTAAGAGATCACATAAGCTTTCCCTCCATTTAGTAACAATTACTATATATTTTCTAGTCTCATTCATAGCGAGATTACCTGAAGCTAGACGGGACTCAGCTCCTCAGTATTGTCTAGACTTGCTTGCCTTGAGACAAGGAACCTGTGTTGTGAGTACCAGAAGTTGAATAGAAACTGAATGTTGTGTAATCATAGTGACCAAGTTTTTAGCCCTGGAGAAAAGATGAGAAAATGCACGTATCTCCCTCTCCTCTCTGCAGAGGGGAGGACCTTGGTCCTCTGCCTATAGTGTTAGATTCACATGATGCATCCCTAGCTTTCCTGAAATTCTTCCCTTCTTTCTTTCTAAATCTTTATCACAAAGGATGGCTTGCTGGGTATGCGAGGGGGAGAAGAATATCACTGGACAAGAGAGTACCATTTAAAATAGAAGATACATACAAAAATATTTATAGAAACTCTTCTTCTGGTGGCAGGAAAACTGGAAACAAGAGCTTCTCCAACAATTGGGAATAACTGTACGAATTGTGGTACATTAATGTGATAAAATGCTCTGGTGTTGTAAGAAGTGAGGAAATAGATGATTTCAAAAAGATGTGAAAAGATTTGACTGATGCAAAGTGAAGTAAGAAGAACCAGGAGAAAACAATCATATTATGATGTTAATATTATAAAAATGAACAATTCTTAGGACTTCTATAAACTGATGGAGAATGTAATGAAGGGAACAATGTACACAATAACTTTATAAAGACAAATAACTTTGATAGCTCTAAGAACCATGATCAATACAATGACCATTCAGGATTCCAGAGGACCAGTGATGAAACATGGATCCATTACAAGTAGTTCTTTTAAGTCTTTTCATACATCTTTGAATTCTTCACATTTATCATTCCCTATGGCATCGAAGTGGCTCAGTAGAGTGAGGAAGCCTTGAGTTCAAATCCAATCTTAGACACTAAGTGTGTGACCCTGGGCAAGTCATGTCACCTCTATTTGCCTTAATCTACTGGAATGGAAATGGCAAACCACTCCAGTCTTTGCCAAGAAAACCCCATGAACAGTACAGTCTAAAAGGTCATGAAGAGGCAGACAAGACTGAATGACTAAACAACAGCATGGCATAGTAATATTCTTTTACATTCTTGTGTCACAATTTGCTTAGCCATTCCCCAATCAATGAACATGAATTTTGTTTTGAGTTCTTTACTAACACAAAAAAGTATAGCTATGACTATTTAATTATTTTGGTGCATATGGGATCTTTTTCCTTCAAATAATGTAATTCAAAAAAGGAAACTCTGGAACGAGCAAATATTTATATCAAAAAAGTAGGCTGAAGAACCTCAGAATTTGAAGTGGCCTCAGAGGACATCTAGTCCAACTTTAAAAGTCCAAAATATGAGGACTCTTCTGGAGATGGAATTCCCCTCTTCAAAACACACACACACACACACACACACACACACACACACACTTATGTACCCCTCAAGTTCTATCTTTATCCACTACTCTATTTAATACTCCTCTACTGTCTCTCTGCCTCTCACTTTCTCTGTCTGTTTCTCTGTCTCTCTTTCTAACTCTCTCCCTGTCTTTCTCTATCTCCTTCCACCAACTTAAAGTTGCTCAAGACAAATGACCAGTTTTCCAATCCTTCAGTGCTATCTCCCTTTTGCAAAATGAAGGGCAAAGCCTACGGTCTTCCTCTCCTCTCAGTTGGCCACGTCTTCCCTCTTTTTTTTCTCTAGAATCCACCACAGACCAGTCCCCAAAATCCCTGTGCCAGACTTAAGATGAAAGTATCATTTATTCTCCCCAGTCATTCGAATGGGGAAAGCGATAGAATGGGAAATTATCTCAGGGTCCACCACATTAATTTCAATCCTCAAAGCACCCCTGGGAGGTAAACCAAGTGAATCTTTTTATCTTCATTTTGTAGATGAGGAAAATGAGTTGAATGACATGCCTGAGATCTCATAGCTAGTGAAAATTCCTTCCAGCAATGTGCTGGTAAATGTTTAACAATCAGCTCTCAGGATGGTGATGGTGGTGGTAGTGGCAAAATGTACACACAGCACACTTTTAAGTTTAGTCTGTATTATTAAAACTTTTTCCATCACTTTCTTAAGTGTAAGCAATCAACAAAACAATAAAATTTAGTTCTAATATATAGTGTCAATTTCCAAAGTGTAAATGCTCACACCGAAAGTTTAACAACCAGCTCGCCCAAATCGGCTCCAGCAGACTCCCTATTCCTTCCAGATGATTCACTCCAGCCCTCCTCCAGTCTCAGTTTCCTCATTTGTAAAATGTGGATAATGCTAGTATGTACCTCCCAGTGCTGCTGTGAGGGTCAAAGGAGATCACATATAAAATGTCCTTTGAAAACCTCAGAGTACTATCTTGATGCCAGTATTATGGTATAAATATTGTTGTTGTTGAGTTGTTTCCATAGTGTCTAACTCTTCAGGACCCCATTTAGGGTTTTCTTGGTAGGTAGAGGGCACTCTGCCAAACAAATGTCTCTACTACTTATGAAAGTCCTACCAAGAGCACGTAAGTTCTTTAGCGTTTCGCTATTTCTTTCTTTTAAAATGCAGATATTACTGAGAAGAGCCCTATATTTAGTAATAATTAGTTGATTCAGAAGTATGGTGCTTGTACCTTAAGCTACCCTAGCCTTAGGTTGACTGGAAGGGCTAGCTCAGAGCCAGAAAAGGATGAAAAAATGTTCCTACTTCAAAACATGGAAAGGGGATGCCCCTGTGCCCATGAGCTGAATTTAGCTCTCACCCAGGGGGATAGCTAGGTATTCTCTGGAACAGAGCCCAGTGCCTTGGCAATGCCTGGCAAACACTGCAATCAGAGAGAAGATATAATGGCCCAGAACCAAGATCAATACCTCAGATGTTAGAACTTCCTCTGTGTTCATTGTTCTAAAGATGATGCCCCAGACATGTAAATCCAAGGAGGGAAAACTGTTGATGCCAAGAAATTCTAAATATTTAGAGGGCATCAAAAATTGCCCTCTGAGAAAGAGCCATTGCCATGGATTTGATAATGTGTGTTCATTTCTCATGTACTGTGGAATTCAGTTCAATTTACAGTTTAATTTCAAGCAGGTAATGGGAGATAAATATATTAATAAACAAATGGGTTTTGCAAAAATGACCTCCATGCAATATTTGTTGTTGGCCAATCAACAAGCATTTATTATGCACCAAGTATCATGGTAGGCACTAGGGATATATAAATTTTTTTATTTTTTATTTTAATTTTTTAGCTTTTTTTTTGGAGGGCAATTGGGGTTAAGTGACTTGCCCAAAGTCACACGGCTAATAAGTGTGTCAAGTGTCTGAGGCTGGATTTGAACTCAGGTCCTCCTGACTCTAGGGCTGGTGCTCTATTCATTACACCACCTAGCCACCCCCAAAATTTTTTAAAAGTAAAAAAAAAAGAATTCCAACACTGCTCCCAAGTACTTGTAAACTATGTACATACAAAATATGTACAGTGTGATCTTGGCAGGATCTCCATTTGCAACAGGGAGGCCAAGGAAAGACCTCTTGTAGAAGGTGGGGCTTGAGCCTACTAAGTGTGAAGCATAGAAAACAGCCAACATAGAGGCAGCAAGGTGGTACAGTGGATAGGGTGCTGTACTTGGAAACAGGAAGATTTCATCTTTGTGAGTTCAAATCTAGCCTCAGATGCTTATAAGCTGCATGGTCTGGGCAAGTTACCTAACTCTGTTTGCTTCAGCTCTTCTTTGCCAAGAAAACCCCAAATGGGGTCCTGAAGAGTCAGACACTATGGAAACAACTCAACAACAACAATATTTATACTATAATATGGGCATCAAGATAGCGCTTTGAGGTTTTCAAAGGACATTTTATATGTGATCTCCTTTGACCCTCACACCAACACTGGAAGGCACATACTAGCACTATCCACATTTTACAGATGAGGAAACTGAGGCTGGAGGAGGGCTGGAGTGAATCATCTGGAGTCACATAGTGTCTGAGGCAGGATTTGAACTCAGGCCTTCCTGGCTTCGAGTCCAGCAGCATATACCACATGACTGCCTAAGTGACACTATAGTTTACCAGGCATGCTCCTCTTTTAGCACAGGATCTAATCAGATCCCCAAAACAAACTTACGAGATAGGTTCTAAGGCCATTATATCCCTGCTTTTTATAGACAAAGAAATAGGCTTAGAAAAATTGAGCCATTTGTCCATAGTCACAAAGCTAGCAAGCCTTGGAGGTAGGGTTGGAGTCCAGGTTTCTCCTGACTTCTGGTTCTGCACTCTCTCCTCTAGAGCAGGAAGGTGCTACTTCCTCATGCCATGTTGGTCAAAGGGTCATGAAGCATGTGTGGAGAGCTGACCTGTCTACCTCCAGCCAAAGCTGAAGAACTCAGAGCTTCCATGATGATGAAACAATCCCCTCCATTGGCCAATGAATGGGAAAAGCGGGCTTTAAAAGGAAATGACTGTATCAACAATGCAGAATTCACAAGGCCTACAGTAACTATAAATATGCTGATATGGTTATTAATCACAAAATGTAACAGGCTCTCTACATGGGAAATATAACTGGAACATTTATTCAAATACCAGAAAACTGAGTCCCATAACCAGAAAGTCAAAGCCATCACAGTAGTTATGAAGTCAGTACATGTAGTTAATGCAGTAAACACTCACATTCTCAAGCCTTCAAAACAGGACAGGCTACCTCAGGCAAAGATCCTCCTCTCCTCACTCACGGCAACTGCCCAGCATCCAGGCAGCTTGCTCCCAGAAGCTCTGGTCCCCTGCAGTTTCCATCCCTGGCAGTCCTCAACAGGAGTCCTTAGTAGAGATTCTGACTGGCTCAAAGAAAAAGGAGTTCGTGCTGCAGCCACTGCTGCTGCTTCCAGTCACCACCACACAGTCTCTAGCTTGGCTCCAGCTTTCTCTTGCTCCACCCCTTCCTACTACATCAGCAAGTTCAAGGGACATGGAAGATCTTCAAATCCCATTATCATTTCATTCCACACCAACATCTTACATGTCCCTTACTTGGCAAAAATACGTTAACAATACATTTCATTATATATGTTAATAGGAGTTTTAGGAGTAACTGGTGTCAACAGAATTCTAAAACAATATAACAAGGATAGCACACAATAAACACAGAAAACAATATTTTAGGATGGGGCTTGAGTACAAGCTCCCCATCATTCCCCCTCCAAACAAATGGGGTCCCAAAATCTTGGGGTAAGGGGTGAAAGTCTTCTTCCATGTCTACTTGCTGCTGAAATTGGACATAGAGCTGTCCCTGTCCCAAGGGGCCCCATTTGAGAGGTTGGTTCTTTAGCCAGCATTTGGAATGTGCTTGATGCCAGGTCCAGGGGTGACACGTAATAGTTGTGGACAGGGTGTGACATCCAGCTTAAGCTATCAGGCATCTGCAGATGGAGGGTACCAAGCCTGCAGAAACAAATCTAGCAAACAAGGTGAACAGACAAAAAGCCAAGAAGAAGCAAGGAGACAATAACCAGAAACAAGGTAGATATAGGATCAGCCATGCTACTGGAGTCCATGAGCCCACTATTTGTAGCCTCACTAACGGTAGAAAATATGAGTTAAGGGTACAATTTTATAATCATCTTCTCCAGAATAAATAATAATTACAGTGTTATCCCTCCCATGTGCTTTAATCTCTGCAGCCTTTGGAACATCATCTGGCTTCCGTTTTACCCATACGTTAGCTCCCAATTTTATTCTATCAGTAGAACCAAATCCTTCAGTTCCTCTGATAGTTATTTTGGAATGAGGGTCAGTTTTTACAAGTGGTATTGTTTTACAAAGAATGATAGTCACTTGAACTATCCTATCATTTTTACGAATCTGTATGGGCCCTTCACCTAAATTATGGAATGTCACAACAATTTCTCCTTGATAATTAGAATCTATTACTCCACCCAATACATGTATTCCTTGAGCTGCTAATGTGATTTGGGTAAAATCTGTCCAAAGTGATTTTTAGGGATTCTTATGCATATTCCTGGAAGAGGGCCTTGCTTATGTTTTCAGGGGTTCTGGGACTGTTCTGCAGGCAGAGAGTGACTTGATGAGGACACTGGCAATGTATATGGTGGCTTTGTTGAGCTTTGTCTCCCCAGGAACAGGGATTGCTGAGTACTTGCCTCTTGTCAAGATGAAGACAGGACCTCTTCTTGGGCACTGAATGCTGTGATGATATCTTAACCTTATTGTAGCTTAAGGGTGGATGGCCTTTTGTGCTCTCCTGTCCTTTTTGAGAAAGTGCTTGGTGTTTATGGATGATATTGTAATTCAGTTGTCATCCAGGGGTGGGAAACCTTTGACTTTTTTGTGCTCTGTGATTGACCAAATGAATGTACTTTATTTATGATTGGAAACTAATCTCCATTTGAGAAGAGAGACTTTGACTGACTAAATGAATGTACTGCCCAGGAATGGGCTCCTTTGACTAATGTACTGGCCCGGGGTGGGATACTTAGACCTTGGTACTTTGCAATTGAATTGAGAACTTACTTGCTAAATGAATGAGTTACACTGTATTTTGACTTTCTCTGTTCTGTGAATGTTTTGCCTTAATCTGTCACTAAATAAATGGAGTTTGCTATGCTGATAACCTGAACCTTGGAAGTTGCCTTTGCTCGGCATTACAGTGACCCAGTCCTATGCATTCTCCTCTTCCCAGCTATAGATCATATCAGGACTGAGCTAGTCTCCCCAGTAAGGAGTGGGGAAAGATTACCCTCTCTTTCCCCCATGGAAAGGAGAAGGACAGAGGAGGTACTAATGCACATGTTCTACTTGGGAGAGCTAAAGACCAGACCTCAGTGACCTAGCTGCCTCTTGTGTTCTGTGTGCTGATGGATGGCTGATAAAACATGCATCTCCATGTGAGTGTGCTCAAGCTGGGAGGCAGTCCTGTGAGCTCAGGAAACTAGAGCTCTCTGGTCCCTTGATATGGTGCTTCTGAGAACAGTAGAACCTTAACCAGTGGGGATTTGTGCAGTCATGTTCAGGCCGTTGGTCCTGGCTGAGAAAAGCTAAGGATGGATGCAGGTGTAAGCTTTTTGTAAAATTGACAGTATGACTCAGTGAAAACACATTGATTGGTTAAGGGCACTGAGAAATAACTCAGTAGGGTTATTTACCTGTAGAGCAGGTAAACATTGTTGTTGTTCAATCATGTCTGACTCTTTGTGAGCCCGTTTGGGGTTTTCTTGGCAGAGGTTCTGGAGTGGTTTGCCATTTCCTTCTCCAGCTCATTTTACAGATGAGGAAAATGAGGCAAACAGGGTTAAATGACCTGCCCAGGGTCACATAGATAGTAAGGGTCTGAGGCTGGATTTGAAGATGAAACTTACTTATTCCAAACCCAATGCTCATCCACTGTGCCACCTAGCTGTCCATGATGCACTTACCATGTCTTGTTTATAACCCACTCTCCACACTTCCTCAAAAGAGTACCTCTAAACTCTGAGTTCAGTCTTGAGGATTCCTCAGTGATTGGTATTATCTATGGCTAACATTTGTCCCTACCCAAAAGTCTCTCTGAGAACATAGGGATCTGATGTGTTTGTAGTTTTCTCCTAGGGGGAATCTTCAGTAACCATTGCAAGAAATTGAGGTCTACCAACGCACACAACATAGAACTAGTTTGTTACATTTCAGGATACAGAATAAGCATGTCAAAGGTTACAGGAAACCTATCTTGGACCCCATATCACTTCAGGGACCTCTATAGTAAGTCCTAACTAGAGTGCCAGCCCAGGATTGAAACTGTGCCCTATCCTCCCCCACCAAGAGAAGAAGAATTCAGCATCTCTAGAAAGTTTACTCTTCCAGACCTTCACAGTCTGGATGCTCATCATTCCAAGTTTGTTCTTCCATATCAAGGCTCTGCGCCCCATTGCTCCTTGCTTCTGGCTTCTCTCCTGTTGGGGCTGAGATTCCCTGTCATGCTGGCTCCTCCTTCTCCTCCAATCATCCTCTAACACTCAGCTATTGATGATTCCCGGACCACAAGGCATTATTCTTTATCTCTGGCCCATTTGGTGCTTGGTATCACACAGTCTCTTGCTAATGGTGTCATGCTGTCTATTTCACACTGTAGTAACCACCATCTCCATTTTGGACTTTCCTTAAGGAAGAACAAAACCCCTCTCAAATAAGACATACCTCTGGGCCAGTTACTACATCCTAGCTCTGCATGTGCCCCAAAGCCTTCCCACCCCAATGATTCCAAGTTCATCTCAATTAACAGTCTCCAGCAATCACTTCTAGCTGAGTCCAGGAAAATGGATGGCATCTACCTCTTCCCTTCCTTAAGGATCAGGCACTGTGAGTTCTACCCTGTCTACATCTGCCTCTGAGTCTTTTTTTTCCTAGGCTGAAGAAAAAATACTCATACTCCCTTTGGTTGAGCTCTCTGATTCTCAACACCAACATCCTACTACTATACCCATAACTACAGCCAGGCCATGCAAATTATCCTGAGGCTCAAGAAAGTGCTATAAACACCTGAGAGAAAGGAGCAAACTTGGCAGCTGCGTATGTTATGTACCTATGTCTTATACCCTATTGCTCTATGAGTGGTGGGGAATCTGCAGCCTCGAGGTCACATGTGGACTGCTAGGTCCTCAAGTGTAGCCCTTTGGTTGAATCCAAACTTCACAGAACAAATCACCTTAATTAAAGGAGTTGTCCTGTAAAGTTTGGTTTGGCAGGTTCCCCATCCCCTATAGCTCTCAAAAAGCAGGGACTCTGAACTCTAGCTAAATTCATTTCTACCACTTTGATTTACTATGTGCCAAGCACTTGTGCTAAGCACCTTACAATTATAATCTCATTTGATCCTCACAGCAATCCTGAGAGGTAATTTCTATGATTATCCCATCTTACATGTGGAGAGCCAAACAAAGGTTGTGACTTGCCCAGGATCACACAGCTGGTCAGTATATGAGGCCACATTTGAACTCAGGTCTTCCTGATTCCAAGCTACAAAAGCCCACCCAAAGCCACTGAGACACCAGCACAAGATCGCTGCCTGGATGACCTCTACTTGGGGAAGTGACGCTGAGAGGGGAGGAGCTTGCCACTGTATTATGGAGCCAGCATGGACTGGTCAGAGAGAGCAGATTATTAAATTTTCAGTGTGAACATTGGCACCTCTGAAATCACTGGGCAAATTCTTCAAATAAAAGCTTGATTTATTATTTGGTTAATTATCTAGACTTAAGTGATGGAGAAAATATTAATAATGCAGATTAAATTTACAAGTATGCTATAAAAGTTTACATTTTGATTTTCCAGTTAAACATTCAACAGTAAAGTCCTGAATTTACCTTAAGCCTATCAGGTAATTTCCTATATTAACCAAATATTCTTGTTAACTAGGTGCTAAGCTCGTTTGCTTTCATGCTACTAAAAGACTAGAAGCCATCAGCACCCTCTAAATTTGGTGTCCTAGGGCAGAGCCCTGACCTCTCAGCCCTAGTTTCACCTCTGCTTTCCCCTGTAGCAGGAATAAACTATCTCTTTTCCTTCTGTAGAGTTTGTTCCACTACTATCATTTCTAGCTAGTTTTCTTTCTACTTTGTGTTCATTAGGCCCTCCCTTGCAATCTATTGTCTTCATTTAACCCTTTTTCTTCTTAAGGTCCCCACTTTCAATTTTGTCCTCCTCCCCTCAAGTGGTCTTCCTATTTACTTAGCAGATGTTACCATCTCAATTTCATTTCCCCTTTCCCTGTGGGACCTGGAGGCTGGCCCAGCTATGCCTGTCTCCTTTTTGGTTTGACTTGATTTGGGTCAATTTAAATATGTCTTTATTTGATGCAGAGCTGACCCTGCCCCCCCCCTTTTTCTTTTTTAACAGACAGCCCTGCTGGATCCAAATTTTCCACTCCTAAAAATCCTGTTTCCGAGATCCCAGAGCTCAGAATCTTCATTCATCTTTTACATCAGCAAAACTCATTTCTGGAGACGAATGAGAAGCACTTTGATTCATAATTAACCTTGCTTTCTCTGGCATAACTCTCATAACAAGCCAGAAAGCTCAGCTACTGTTTGTTCAATTCAGGTTTGCATGGGGCTTTCCTGGAGCTTGAACCAGACCTATTCTTGCCTGATTACCATCTATTTCTTCCTTCCGTAATAGAACATCTCCTTCTGTTTAAGAGAAAAGCCTTTGCAAGCAATTTTTACCTCCTTTCACCAGGGGATGAAGTCCAGACGCTTTCCACAGGGAAAGCCTCCCTAAGATCATTTCTCAGTCATCTGAGGCACCCAGTAGCAGCTTTTCTTCTTTCTAGCAAAAGTGATCTTGGTTGGCTCTTACTGAGACAGCTTAGGATAGCTTAGGATATCCAACCTGAGTTGGAAAAACACTTCCTACATTTCCTGGCTGTGTAGACCCTGGGCAAGTCCCTTTACTCTTTCCTCATTTGGGAAATGGAGACAACAGTTTGAATAACTTCAGGGTTGTTGGATCAAAGAATATAATGTATGCAAAGTGTTTTGTGAACCTTAAAACATGGTGTAATTGCCCTGCTGTTATGATGATATCAGACCTGTTACTATATTACCTTTTATTGCATGTTATCTTTGTCTTCCAATTTATTTTTACTTCTAATTCGCAGGAATTGTAGCGAGGATCAGACAGGAATTGATGTGTTTAGCGATTTAGCAAATATCAATCCAGAGCTTCCTGCATTCGGAATAATGCACTAGGATTGGGGTATGACTGAAAGCTTGGAAATGACATTATCTCTGACTTGTCAGAGCCTGCAATCTGGCAGGGAAAGAGGGTGCATACACAAAAAGTATAATACAAATTAATAGGGAAAGTCATAAAGACAGATAGATGAGAAGTGTCATGAGCTAAGGGTGAGATCTAAGAGGCCTAACAGAAGGTGCTGCTGTTTTTAAATGCAAAAAATAAAATATATAAAATTTAAAGGAAAACCAATTATATTGAAATATATTTTGTTGCATTCAATCATTTTTTAGTCATGTTCAACTCTTCATGATCCCATTTGGGGTTTTCTTGGCAGAGATATTGGAGGGGTTTGTCATTTCCTTCTCCAGCTCATTTTACAGATGAGGAAACTGAGCTAGTAAATGTCTGAAGCCAGATTTGAACTCAGGAAAAGGAGTCTTCTTTACTCCAGGCTCAGTACTCTGTCCTCTATGTCATATAGCTACAAAATATAATTATAAAAATATTAAAAAAAAATTTGGAGACCCTCCTGAAATCTACTGATGGACCCCTTGGGAGTCTGTGGGCCCCAGGTTAAGAGCCCTTGCTCTATAGGCAGACTGAATAGTAGCAAGGAATAACTGAAAGGTTTTGATCAGATGAGTGACAGGACCACATCTGCAGCTGTGTACATTCAATGCATCTGTAACTGTCTGAAGTTAACCATTCAGACCATACCAAGAATTATAAAAGAAGTAGGTTGGAAGACTTCCTCAGAGGTCTCTCCAGTCCAATTCCCTCACAAGCTTAATTCTAGAAAATAACCCAGGGGCTCTCACATCTTACTGGGGGGCATTCTGGGAAGAGGCAAAGCAGGAGATCTGTACCTTGTAATTATAATCCATACTGTGCAGGATATTGTCCAGGACTCAGTATCATACAGTGGAAATAATTTTCGTTCTGAAGTTGGAACATTTAGACTCAAATCTTGTCTCTGATATATATGATGTCTGTGACCTTGAGTGAGTCATTTAACCATGGAACATTTATGAATAGTGTTATTAATATATAACAATGTATATTAACATATAATAACAAATTCATGGATAATGTTCGTAGAACAGGAACATATTTCTTTCATTTTGATCTGGTTTTCTGATTCATACAATTTAATAGAGAGACTCTGTGCATTCTGATCCCTCTTGGGTGTAGAATCAATAAAGTTCCATTCAGTTACTTCCTATTTTCTAAGTTGTTTTATTTTTTGCTGACACTGGCATTTTGAGAGATTCAGATGCCAGGATTTGGCTTCTGCCAAAGCTTCAACTATGGGAAATCTGAATTGGGTAGATGGCTCCCCTATGGATTATTTTTTCAAGGAATTAGCTACTTAAATCAAATGGGAAAGTATCTAGTCCAGTTCTTTTATCATCACTATCTAATATTAAACTGCAGCCTCTGGGAGAAGGCTAGGGGAGATTTCACTTGCTTTTCTCACCCTGGGGTGGCTGGCGTCCAAAAGCCATTGAAGCAGGATAAGAAAGGCCTTCAAAGACAGGGCCTGGAACTCCTAATGGCTTTCTCACTTTTGCCTTACAGAATTTCACAGTGAAGGAACCCATCAAACAACAGTGTTATCTACAGTCCTATCTGTAAACCCTCTGCCCAAGTTGGGTGTAACACAGGACGAGATGCTCTGGGTTGGGGTAGGGGGATGGAAAATGATAAATTGGCATAGAGAAGTTTGGGGGGCAGTTTGCATGCACTTAAAAGAAGAATCTAAGAGACTGGATAGAAGGAAAACATGAGGAGGCACTAGGCACACTGACCAGAAATCTACTGAACATTCAAACCAAGCACTTCCTTTTCTTTCAGATCTTTTTTTAGTTATTCTGACTGGGTTCCTAATTACCAGCAGAGCAGAAGAGGAAGGAAATAAGTACTAATCTTCATGGGTGGATGTGTCCTTTTAAATCAGATTAGTTTTAGCCTACATTTTAATATTTTCTTTTCCTCTTATTCCCCTTGAGTTGCATGCAAATTTATTTAACTGATAAGTCCCACATTTCTGAATTTGGTGGCATAGAGCCAGAGTACATGCAGAACCCTTGGAACCTTTGTATTTTTAAAATGCTATCTGATTTTTTAATTAAACAGCACATTTCCCATTGTTGTATTTCCCTCCCTGGCCACTGCTTCCTCTCAAATCTGATTTATTAGGGAAATAGCCAAATTCCATGTCTTTGCTGGTTCTTCTTTTAACCAGATGGTATATAATTTTTATATATGATACAAACAGTTTTTACAGATGAAGAAACTGAGGCAAACAGTGACTTGTCCAGGGTCACTGGAGTGGCTTGCCATTTCATTCTCCAGCTCATTTTTACAAATGACGAAACTGAGGCAATGACTTGTTCAGATAGTAAATGTCTGATGCCAAATTTTAGCTCAGGTCCCCCTGATTCCAGGGCTGGCATTCTATCCACTGTGCCACCCAGCTACTCCTCTTTCTAATATTATAGGAGAGTAAATATTCATTTCTGTCTGACCAGTTTAGGTTTGTACCTTGGGCTCAAAAGTTAAAGAGAGTGAAGAGACAGAAGAGAATGTGATATAATCTCTCAGCCACCAGAAGCTTGGACTGAAATTTTCAAGGTCAGAGACAAGACCACCAGGAGAAGCAAAATGGTAAATAGTTTAGCTTGCCCTTTCCTATTCCCCTGAATTCCAAAGTCCCTGAGTTGTTCTTAGAAACACTAGTTTACATATACGCTGTTAGGTGAGTATCAGCTGTGTTTCCTATGTCCCTTTGCCTACTCAGAGGGTAAGTCGTTGGTTGGGGGTGAGGGTTGGTGGAAGGGGAGCCCAGGACTAAATAAACAGACCTATGTTTTTCTTAGAATCCATAAGTTGTGCCTATATATTTAAATAAGCTATCTTATTTATATGGATAGGTATAGCTGGGTCTAATTTGTATCTGCATTTAGATAGAAAAATTTCAATATAGATCAATATTTCTATGTAGATATACAGATAGCTCTATAGAGATGTGTATGGAGAAATATTATAGAGCTATATA
>CM053585.1:499262453-499353934 GCA_028646515.1 Pseudochirops corinnae
AGATAGATATTGATACATAGATGCTGATATAAATATCTATATATTATTTATGCTTAGCTATAGTTATATCTATAGATAAATGCAAATAGATAAGACAAATACCCACCCATATAGACACATATATCTAAATATACAGTGCATAGGAAACTGTGTAGCCTCTGTAAGTTCTGGGGGTCCTTATCCCAATTCACACTCATATAAATGAGTTGGTCCCAGCCCCATACCCCTAGCATGGTGGCCTACAGCCTCCTACTCTTACTGGCAAGGTGGATCCTCAGAGCAAGATTACACCTTGCTATCAGGCATCAGGAATGTCTTACTAGTGGCTTGAGTCTGATTCAGGTGGTTTTCAGTTAATATATCCTCTATATCATCAATAAGCTCCAATAATGAATACCACAATATCATTTGACCAATTAACATTCATTACTTAGCTTTTTCAAAGGGATATTTGCTGAAAAACTATAGCAAGAGCAGAAAGAGAAAACATTTCCCTGAATTAGGGGGACAGTCTCCCCTATACAACCTCAGTCCCTGGGAAAATGGACTTAAGCTTCCCGGTTATAGATAGATTCATCTGCATTATATTGGTAGGCTGGGTTTAGCTGCCTCAAAACTATAGCATGGTCTCTAGCTTCCAGATTGCCTATGGCTCTTTCGACCTTTGAGCCCGTGGCCTGGGGGAACACACTCAATCACACTCTAGTCTAATGTGTTCCATCTCTGATATTCCTTCACCTCTCTCAGAAAGAGCTTGGGTTTTGCTTCTGACTTCATGCTGGCTACAGGTTTGCTCCCTGACAGGTACAGGTGAGAGGGAACCTGAAGGCTTTCTCCTACCCAGAGGCCCGAAGCAACAACTCCTCCTCCTCACTGGAATGGCAGGGAAGGAAAGAGACAGAAGAATCACTTTGGCCATTTGGTGCATTTTGAATGAATGCCCAGTTCTGACTCAGCAGCCAATCAATAGTCCTTTTCCTCACCATGCAGGAAGCAGATATTTTTGAAACCGTGACAGATTCAGATTGCCTGTTGTACTTTGGAAGGGAGAGCGGGCCTCTCAATTCTTTTTTTGTTTGTTTGTTCATCTTGGGTTTTTTTGGTTTGTTTTTTTGTAGGCAGTCAGGGTTAAGTGACTTGGCCAGGGTCACACAGCTAGTAAGTATCTGAGGCAGGCTTTGAACTCAGGACCTCCTGGCTCCAGGGCCAGTTCTCTGTCCATTGTGCCACCTAGCTGCCCCCTGAGCCCCTCAATTCTATATCATCAGGCCCTTTCTGAAGATGGCTCACCAAATATATGTGCTTCACATGCCTAGCAGCTAATACCCTGTAAATAAATACTTGCTAACCAAGTAGCCTTCATGGCATAATGAGCCACCAGATCAAGACTTGAGTGAAGGAATACGATCTGGATGTAGACAGCTAGGTAGCACAGTGGGGACCGTGACAGTGCTCTGGATGTAGACAGCTAGGTAGCACAGTAAAGAGAGTAACAGTGATGAGGTACAGGCTTTGGGAGCCCCCTTGAACTCTCCTTGAATCTTTGAGGTACAGGCTCTGGGACCCCCCCTTGAGCACTCCTTGAATCTTCCCACTGAAGGCATTTGCCTGAGATCATGGGCCTTAAGTTGTGGCTCTACCACATAGGGTTAGGGTTGCCTGAGACCCCAAAATACCAACATGCCAGGTCCTGCGGAAGGAATTCCACTCAAGTCTTCTCAGTCAAAGAAAAACAAAGTTTATTAATAGTTCACCATATGGGGTAGACTCTCAAGGAGCCCGTCTATGCTAGGTCATTCTATGGTACTCACACCACATGGAGAGAAGATAGGATCCTATATACAGAAAGGTTGTGGGAGGAATCTAGGGGTAGTCTAGAGGAGGAGTTTGGGGAGGGTCTTCAGGAGGAGTCAGATGAGGTCAGACTCCAGTAATGAGTGATTAAGGGTGGGAAGTTGCTGGGGGCTACCTGGAGACCACAGACAACGGTGGGCCAGGCCAGTTCAAGAGTGGGAACTGGAGCATCAAGGGTGGGAAATAGTTGGAACAAAGGAGGGCTAAAGATGGGCAGAGCTACAACTGAAGGCCCATGACCTCAGGCAAATGCCTTCAGTGGGAAGATTCAAGGAGAGCTCAAGGGGGGGGGGAGGGGTTTCCCAGGGCTGCCCAGAGCCTGTACCTCAAAGATTCAAGGAGAGCTCAAGGGGGCTCCCAGAGCTGCAGTTCATCAGTTCCACTTTGTCAGTCTCAGAAGTATCATCACCCAGCTGCCATCTGGACCCACACTCTAATCCACTGGAATCAAAGGACCTGCTTCTTCCTTACTACCTGTGTGCCCTTGGTTAAGCTATTTTGTTTCTCTCTGAAACTCAGCTTCTGTAACTATAGGTAGTATCCTATATGGAGGGCAAACTCCATCCTCTCTGAGACTCCATTTCTTGGTCCTCTTGTAAAATCTCATTACCACCATTAGCTCTAAGCCTAGAGGTAATTAAATAGTCCCTAAGGTTCACAGGGCTCTTTCCTCTAAGACTTGAGGGAATTTATTTCAAATGAAATGTCATGAGCTACATAATCATTCTGAACTCCCAGTTAAGAAAAAATCTCTAACATTTAGGCAAGGATTGGGCCCTCTATTTAAATGTATATTTAAATGTATATCAATTTCTTAACCCTTGGCTTCCTTATGGTTGAGGAAAATGTCAGATTATTGATAACATTTGGCTAACAAGAGTTTATATTATGGCATCTGTGGATAGACATGCACTGAAAGGGGAAGTTGGAGAAAAAGCAGACATTTCCATAGGACTCCTTTAGGTTCTGTACGGGATAAGTGAAAATTTCTCAATTTGGGGTGGTAAACTTTTCCTTCATCCTCCTCAAATTGCTTCTGTCAATCACTTTTATCTTCCTTTGTCTGTTTTCCCGACTTGGTGGGACCCTCCCTCCCCCCCTCTGTCTTTGCTGTCCCAGTTGGGGAAGAATTTGGTGAAGTATGCATCTCCACCAATAAGAGAGGAAACAGTGGGGGAGGGGTCTTGACTAGGTTAAGTTATAAATTCCAGCACTATCTTTTGTAACTGGCCTCTTCATGATGAGTCATGGGGAAAACTGCCCTCTTCTCCTGGGGAAGAGAATCAAGTCCTGTTCTTATCCTAAGAGATCTCTGTGTTTATTTATTTTCATTAAACTAAGGATGAAGGATATTTTTCATCCCAAACAGTCCTTATGTTGGAGAGTACATCAGTAGGGGCAAGCCAGGTCTTTTGCTCTTATATAACTGTAGAGTCAATGTACCTCCTTGATATTTCTGTTCTCTGCCATAGCTCAGGGTTTACCTTCTCTTTCTCTTTTCACTGCTTGCCTTGGAACTACCTCTTCCTGGATGATCCCATTCCCTCACCTTCCAAACCTTTTCAATCTCAGGTTCTGAGGTAGCTCTCTCCTTTTAGACAAACTTCTTAGGGCATGGCCAAGACTTTCACCCATTGGCTTTGATTGAGTTTTCTTACCCAACTGGCAATTACTTTTAAGTAGAGTAGAATAATCAATGGGCCTCCACCCTCCCATTATGACCAAGGTTCATTCAAATGTAAAATAATGGCTACCTCTTTCTCCTCCTCTTTCCCCTAAGCCCCCGACACCAAGGAGGAAACAAATACTTCCCTCAAGTCTTTCCACCTGCAGCCCAGCATTGTTAAAAGAAGTTCTCTTTGTAGGTCATAAAAAGAGAAAGGTCCCCACATGTACAAAAATATTTATAACAGTTCTTTTTATGGTGGCAAAGAATTGGAATTTGAGGGGATGTCCATCAATCGGGGAATAGCTGAGCAAGTTGTGGTATATGAATGTAATGGAGTACTATTGTTCCATAAAAATTAGTGAGCAGGTGGATTTCAGAAAAACCTGGAAAGACTTATATGAACTGATGTTGAGTGAAGTGAATAGAACCAGGAAAACATTGTACACAGTAACATTAACATTCGATGACCAACTTTGACAGATTTAGTTCTTCTCAGCAATGCAATGACCTAAGACAATTCCAAAAGACTCATGATGGAAAATGTCCACATCCAGAGAAAGGAACTATGGACTCTAAATGCCCTGGAAGCACACTATTTTCTCTTTCTTTTGTTGTTTTTTGTTTTTTCTTTCTCATGATTTTTCCCTTTTGTTCGGATTCTTCTTTCACAATATAGCTAATGCAGAAATATGTTTAATATGATCATAAATGTATAGCTTTTATCGGGTTGCATGCCATCTTGAGGAGGGGACAGTGGGGGGGGAAGGTGTAGTGGCAACCACGCTGGCATACCCAGTATGGCGCCTAGCACAGGTTCTTAGATCTGCTTTACTAGAAAAGGTCACTATTTAAGGGGTCAACAATCTTTTTAAATTACATTCACTAGTTCAGGGGAACAGTCAGCACTCTGAACCTCAGAGAAAATACAGAAATTACAAGCAGAAGTAATAGCATAAAGACCGACAGACAGGGCTTCTAACCATCTGACCAAATAATACATACATTACAGATTAATAAATAGATCCAACTGTCTGACCATTACATACATACATAGTTACCAGAGAGATAAGCACCAACCTCTAGGTTTCCAAAGCCAGGGGGCTCCTTAATGGTTACCCAGAGTCTCACCTGGCCAAATCACCTGAACAATCTTCCAATGAATATATATATATATGTATATATACACTTCTTCAGGGTCAAAGGGTATCATAATCCTTGTGACACACTGTCTAATTACAAAGTAACCAAAGGTGTGGGCCTTCCTGGAAAACAAGCTTGCCCTAATCAAGCTCCATG
The DNA here is from genome assembly GCA_028646515.1 of Pseudochirops corinnae. Taxonomy (NCBI): domain Eukaryota; kingdom Metazoa; phylum Chordata; class Mammalia; order Diprotodontia; family Pseudocheiridae; genus Pseudochirops; species Pseudochirops corinnae. Next base: position 499,267,273 of record CM053585.1, read on the forward strand.
TGAAGTCTATTAATGGTCGGGGAAGATCTTCAACACTCATTAACATTGGGGGGGGAGGGGGAAGAGAATTTAGAACTCAAAATCTGATAAAAGTGAATGCTGAAAACTAAAAATTAAATAATTGATTTTTTAAAAAAATATCTTTGTTTCCAGAGGAATTACTCATCAAGGGATTGTTTCTGTACTATCACCACCAACCCCCAGACATACTCCCTACCCCACTGATACATTGTTGGCCTTCAACAAGGTATATCTCTTATTCCTTCATCCTCATAACCCTGTTCTAATTCCTTCCACCAAAATATCATTCCCTCTTCCTCTTTTATTTTTCGGTTGAATTAATCCTGTCTGATGACCCTTTCCCACACCCCCTTCCACACAGCTTCCTCTTATGTTCCTATACCACATCTTATGTATGACATCATCCCACCTCCAGTGAAGTACTTGGTTGTTGTGTTTGTCCTTCGTTTTTGAAGAGGATCATGACATCAGAAAAATGATGACATGACTTGCAGTTGACTTTGATTTGAGTGAGGGAGGGCTGTGCAAGGTCACCAGCCTCACTTTCTCTTCCAGAGCCATCTGGGTCCAGTGACCAGATATTCATCAGGAAGACTGGAGATGACCCAGGCTGCAGTGGGAGACCCTGGCCCTTTTAGGTTAAGGCCTTTTCAGATTCTCAGAATAGTCCTCTTTAAGAAGTGAGTCAAGGGATGATCCCTTTAATTAGAAAAAAAGAAAGTCAAGCTGGGAGGGGAAAGACCCTCAGAGTTGCTGTTCCAAAGAGAAACAGTTACCATTGACATTCACTCTAAGCCAGGAGGGCCCAAAATACAGTCATTAAATGGAGCTTGGGCAGAGACCTATTGCCTGAATGGAGACACAGCTAGTTGGGTAACTCAGCTCTCCTTCTCCCTTTCCCTCTTCCTTTCCCTCTCCTTTTCCCTCTCCTCTCCAAAGGAAGGTAAATTTTGATGGTCAGAAGCTGCCCACTTTTCTTGGAGTTTACTGGATAGATTTCTTTGCTTTCTTTCTTTCTTCCTTCCTTCCTTCCTTCCTTCCTTCCTCCCTCCCTCCCTCCCTCCCTTCCTTCCTTCCTTTCTTTCTTTTTTTCTTTCCTTCCTTCCTTCTTTCTTTCTTTCTTTCTTTCTTTCTTTCTTTCTTTCTTTCTTTCTTTCTTTCTTTCTTCCTCTCTTTCCTTCTTTCTTTCTTCCTTCTTTCACAAAACCTTAAACCCAGTTCACTCTGAAGCTCATAGATTGAACCACAATGAAGCCCTTAGAAGGGGTGGGCATAAGTTCTGGGAGTATGATGGGGTGGGAAGAGCAGATGAAGTTCGTCCTCCATATAGGATACTAACTATGGTTACAGAAGCTGAGTTCCAGAGAGAAACAAAGTTGCTTAGCCAAGCACACATAGGTAGTAAAAAGGAAGCAGGTCCTTTGACTCCAATGGAAATGTGAATCCTGCCTGCCATTTCTTTCTGGGACACAGTTTCCTCACCTAGAAAATGAAGTTGACCTAAACCAGGGGTTCTAACTTTTTGTGTATCATTGATGCCTTTGGCAGTTTTTCTCAGAATAATGTTTATTTTTTTTTATTCATAATTGAAAAAAATGTTCAATGTTGGTTAGCAGTTAGTGAAAATAGAGACGCAATTTTTTTCCCATCCAAGTTCACAGATTTCCAAAAACACCCCCTTTGTCCTTCCCTTCTCAAAATCCTTCCCTGGGCTAATAGACCCCATGTTAAGATTAGATGACTTCTATGATACTTTGTGACTCAAAATCTATGCTCCCAAGTATTAAATGTCCTTCTTTGTTTCTGCTTCAGGATTTCTCAATTCATTGTTTGCCCCCAGAAACTATTCCTTAGAAAGAACCGGAAAAAGCAGTGCATTCCAGTAGATCATGGGAGTCAGACATCCAGGGCTCCAGTCTTGATTCTCCCAAGAATCTCAACTACTCTTTGTGAAGTGTCTCTTTCATGGATGGAGTGTTGGATTGGGACTGAAGGAGAGCCGAGTTCAAATCCAACTTCAGATACTGACTAGCTGTGTGACCCTTGGTAAATTACTTAACTTCTCTGGGCTTCATCTGCAAAATTAAGAAATTAGGCTGGATATCATCTGAGATCTTTTCTAGCTGTAAATCTGTGACGCTGAGCCACCAGCTTTCCATCGATCCACCATAATTCAGCTTTTAGACACTATCAGGTCTGATGTCACCATGCATCACTGTGCATTAGCCACACAATCTTGGGCTGGACTCTCAGGGTCACAGAATTTGGAAGTGGGAGGGAATTTAGAGATTATCTAATCTAATCCCCACATTTTATAAATGGGTAAAGTGAGGACGTGAGAGATTTCTATCAACCCATTATCTCAGGTTTTCTATCTCCAAATCTAGGGCTTTCCTTTTCTGGAAAATGGGAGAAAGAGGGAGAGAGAGAACATTTTCTGAATAAAATATAGCTATGAGTTGAAATTGTTAGATTTTTCAAAGGAAAGCAAGCACTACAAGACACACATCTCCAGTTTCATGTACAATCCTCTATTTCTCTTCTGTGTATATGGAAATGCCATGTTTTTTATTTGGTGCTTGTTAAGTTCTGAAAAAAATCCATTTTCAAAAAGAGAAGGAAGCATTATGTAAGTATTAGTCTAAATAAAACTCTTCCTTCTGAAACCACCCAGTAAGGAACATCAAATGGGAAATGTTATGGTGAGTTGATGTGGGTGAGGAGTGAGGGCGTAGGAGAGGAAAAGGAGGATGGTCTTATAAAGGAAGGAAGTAGAGAAAGTCTGTCCTCAACACCCACCAAGGAATCAACCAGACAAATCTGGGGCCCTTTTTGGGATTGGACAATAGCTTTCCTTGGCTCTGAATGCAAATATCTAGAGATGAGTGAGGAAAAAGCAAAAGGATGAATGTAGCAAGCAGGAAAGGCGTCTTTGCTGCCTGCTGCTCAACCAGGCCTGGAAACCTCTGGGTTCCAAATAAATGCACTTGAATAAATCGTATTGCTTTTCTTTCTGTTTCACTGCATAAAATACTTCATTAGGGAACAACATTTGGTGCTTGCTTGCTAGCTACTTGGGACTGGCAGGATAGCAAAAAAGCTAGGAGCAGGAAGTGAGCCACAGCTAAGCTTCCACCATTCTGACTCACTATTAACCTTTTCCCTCCATCCCTTCGGCTGGTAAGAGCAAAACCTTTGGTAAGAACAAAATTTCCCCGAGGAAGAAATGCCCATGCCTGAAGGGGAGATGGGAAGTTATGTGTGCTAGCCTTATCACAGAAGTTGAAAAATTGGCTGAAGGCCATCCTTGGCACAAAGACTTGTTTTGGGTTGTTTCATTGTTGGGTTTTTTTTTTCCTCTTGGCATCATTTACTTCTCAGGAGTGACTGTTTGCATTCAAACCATGACTTGTAAAAAACAATCTCCAGCCAAAAGTGATTGGTAGTTTCTTGGTTTAAAAATTCATAAACTATGAAAATCCTTCAGGGATATCTGTTAAGGTCTTCATATCGTAACAGCACTTTCAGAACTTTGAAGCCAGGAGCTTGGCCAAATCAGAGATTCTTAACCAGGAGACCATGAACTTATTTTTAAAATATTTTGAAAATTATATTTCCATATAATCAATTTTCTTTTTTAAATTTTTTTAATTTTAATTTTAAATTTTAGTTTTTAAATTTAAATTTTATTTAATTTTTTGCATTTAAAAACATGATTCCTGATAAGGGGTACACAGGCTTCCTCAGCCTGCCACAGGGTGTTTAGGGCACAGACAAAGGTTAGGAGCATCTGAGCAGGATAATCTCTCAGGTTGTTTTTATTTCTAAATTCTTTAATTCCATTAATCCCTTCATTTTACATATATGGAAAGATTGTCCCAGAGAGGAAAAGTGGGTTATTGAAAATCTTAGTTTTTGTAAAATGGCCCAGATCTCCTGCATCTCAGTCCACTACTCTTTTTTATGGTACTATTTTTTTTAATGATGCCTGCCTTGATGATTTTTTTTTTGAGATGCTAAGTGTTATTGTTAATTATAGACATTTTACTCAAGTAACTATGCATTTGTAAAATAAATATTCATAAAATCCCACCTCTGCCACTTATTACCTCCATATCCTGTGACTACTCATTTAACTGTCCTGTGACTTAGGGTCCTCATTTATAAAATAAAGAGGTTGAGCTAGATGGCATCTATTGTCTCTTGCAGTTCTAAATAAATTATACTAGACACTACCATATTTAACATTCTACATGCAGTAGAGGAAGTAGGAAAATGTGTAAGACATATTCTCCAGCTTTCCAGGACTTGATAATTTTGTTTGAAGTCTGAATGGATAGAAGGTCTCTACAGAAGTCCCAGGACTGAGAGGCAGAGCCAGAATGATGGAATATAGGCTGGGATCCAGCTGAGTTCTCTTAACACTCCCTCCATACAACTTTAAAATAGCCTTAAATAGAATTTGGAAATGGAGAGCCAACAAAATGTCAGAGAAAGACATTTTTCCAGCCTAAGACAATTTATGAAGTCTGCAGACATTTAGTAACACTGGGGAGGGTGCAGACCCAGAATGCAGCAGGAACACCAGTGGTAGGCCTTGGAGGTGACCAGGACAGCAGCAATAGCTTCTGGAGCTCTCAACACAGAGATGGTAAAGGGCTGGATAGCTGATCAAAAAGATATTACAAGGGACTTTTTGCTGGCACTGGGTGCAGTTGACCCTGATTGGCAACTCTATGGCCCATAAGGAATTCTGGCTCATAGTTCCAAGGTGGAAAGGAGTGCTGGGGGTCAGTCACAAGGGAACAGAGGTCATGGTTCCAGAGCAAAGAGGAGTGCTAACCCTCGTGACTGCAGAGCAGAGGTAAAAATCTTTCTGGGAAAAGACCAGAGCACTGACCAGGAGAGCAATGACCACAGGATCACACCACCTTGGAAGCACAAAAAATTTGTAGCCCCCCTCACCCCAAACTAGTTCTGAAAACAGCAATATAGAAAAGCCTCAAGCTTGACACAGTGCCTTCCCACCCTAAGATGAACAGATCCACAGATCCTAATTTTATTTTGAAGTTCAAAGTGAAGAAATAAACTGGTAAAATGAGCAAAGAATAAAAAAGAACTTGACCATTGAAACTTCCTAAAGTGTCAGAAAAGACCAAGACATTAACTTAGAAGAAGACAAGAATATGAAAACAGTTACAAACAAAGCCTCAAAGAAAAAAATGCTAATTGGACCCAAGCCCAACAAGAATTTCTAAAAGAGTTAAAGAGATATGTATAGTAGAAGAAAAAATGGGAAAAGAAATGAGTGATGCAAGAAAATTTTGAAAAAAAGAATTAACAGCTTGATAAAAGCTGTTATAAAAAATACTAAAGAAAATACCACCTTAAAAAAAAAAACAGAATTATCTTAATGGCAAAAGAGGCATAAAAATTCACGGAAGAAAAGAACTCCTTTAAAAGCAGAATTGGCCAAATGGAAAAAAGAAGTACAAAAGTTCACTGAAGAAAATAGTTCCTTAAAAATTATAATTGCGCAAGTGGAAGCTAATGACTCTATGAGACATCAAGAAACAATTAAACAAAATCAAAAGAATGAAAAATAGAAGAAAATGTAAAATATGTCATCAGAAAAACAACTGACCTGGAAAATAGATCCAGGAGAGATGAGCTCAGAATTACTGGACTACCTCAAAGCCACGATCAAAAAAGAGCCCAGACATCATATTTCAAAAATTTTTATAAAGGAAAACTGCCCTGATATCTTAGATCAGAAGGTAAACTAAAAATTAAAAGAACCCACTGATCTTCTCCTGAAAAAGATCCCAAAATGAAAACTCCCAGGAATATTATAGCCAAATTCCAGAGCTCTCAGGTCAAAGAATATATCATAAGCAGCCAAAAAGAAACCATTCAAATATTGTACAGCCACAATAAAGTTTATACACGGTTTAGCAGCTTCCATGTTAAAGGAATGGAGGGCTTAGAATATGATATTCTGGAGGACAAAAGAGCTAGGATTACAACCAAGAATTGTCTACCTAGTAAAACTGATTTTAATCCTTCAGGAGAAAAAAAAACAGATATTTAATGAAATAGAGGACTTCCCAGCATTCCTGATGAAAAAACCAGAGCTAAATAGAAAATCTGACATTCAAACAGAGGGCTCAAGAGAAATATAAAAGAGTAAACATAAATGAGTAATCATAATCAATTAAGTTAAACTATTTATATTCTTATATAGAAAGATGATAAATGTAACCCCTAAGAACTTTATCATTACAAGGGCAGTTAGAAGGAGTCAGCATAGAGAGAAGGCATGGGTGCAACTTGATTGTGTCAGGATTATCTCCCAGAAAAAGTGTAGGGGTGAGAAAAAGAGATGCACTGGGAGAAGAGTGAAGGGAGAAGTAGAATGAGACAAAATTTTTCATATAAAGGAGGCACACAAGTCACTTAACTGTTTACCTCAGTTTCTTCATCTATAAAAATAAGCTGGAAAAGAAAATGGCAAACCACTCCAGAATCTTTGCCAAGAAAACCCCAATTGGGGTCATGAAGAGTCTGACATGACCGAAATGACTCAACAATAACAAAGATCATCATGTGGCATGAAGTATAGAGAAAGAAGAGGACCAATCAAGAAAACCCAACAGAAAGCTTTAAATGACCAGACACTTACCTCACTCATGTGGCAGTTTGAACTGGCTCCTTTGCAAGGCCACAGGACATTAACAGAATCTCAAGAAAATAGCTCTTGTGCTCTGGGAAGACAGGTACTCCACTCATTATCACTTCCATCTCCATAATACAGGGTAGCTACAGATTTCTCTGAAATAATTCTGTTCTGAAAAGTCTCCCTAGCACTGATACTGAATAGCCATGTTTTGTCTCCCAGAAATATGCCTAGTTTTTACTAGGCTATAACGTAGAAGAAAAACAAGCCACTTTGCATGTATCTGAGCAACACATGGAAGGATAAATAACAAAAACTTTCTTATGAACTTGTGGATAGGGAAAACATTGGACTCCGGGTTACTCTTGGTTGCCTGAGGACCTAAGGCACTTTGGACAGAGAAGAGCACAAAACAGATGAGTACAGGGGAGAGACTGCTGGGTTTGGAGTCAGTGAATGTGGGGTCAAACCTCAGTTCTGCCATTTATTTCCCCTTTGACCTTGGCTAAATTGCTTAATCTTTCTGAGCTTCATTTTCTTCATTCATAAAAGGAGATTAGATGTCTTTCAGTTCTAAATATAGAACCTATGCCCTTCCCTCCTAAGAATTTCTTTCTTCACACTCTGGTTTGAATCTGGTCAAATCATTAGGGCAGAAAGAGAGACAACAAGAAACTAGCAGAGGATGCTAGCATGGGCACTATTGAAGACTCTCAGGGGCAGAGCCAAGATGGCAGAGTAAAGCCAGAGACTCAACCAAGCTCTTTCCCTCAACTCCTCCAAATATCTTTAAAAAATGACTCTAAATAAATTCTGGAGCAGCAGAATCCACAAAAAAACGGAGTGAAACTCATTTCCAGGAAAGTCTACAGGAAAGGTCTGTTGCAACAGGCTGAGAAAGGGATATAGTCCAGTGCAGGTTGTGCCAGTGCAGACTGGGGCCCCAGCAAATCTGGAGCAGGAGCAAGCCTCAGGAGACTGAATCACTGGCAACAGCGACAGTTTCCAGACTTCTCAGTTAACAGACACCAAAGACAACTTAGAAGGTCAGCAGGAAAGGTCTGTTGGATGTGGGTGAGAGAGGAGCGCTGTGCAGTGCAGGCCATGCCAGCACAGCCCCAAACCCAGTAAACCAGGAGGAAGCCTTGGGAGTGACTGAATCAGCAGTAGTAGTGTCAGCAGCAGCAGCAGTTGCTGCATCTGGAGCTCTCAGCCCATAGACAGTAAGGGGATTGAACAAACTGGTCAGAAGGAGATTACAGAGGTCTCTTTGCTAGCACTAAGGCAGAATTCTGTTGCTTTGCCCATACTTGGATCTAGGTCTCAGTCCTGGGTGGTAGTACTGGGGCAAGAAGGAGGACTGGCATAGCAGAGGTTGTGGCAGCAGGGGAGAGGGTACCCTCTTCACAGTTCCAGAGCAGAAAAGAGTGTTTGTGGTCACTCACAGACCAGAGCATAGGCCAGGAGAGAAGAAAACACCTCTCCTTAGATCACGCCACCTTGGAAGAACTGAAAACTTCCAGGTCCCTAGAAGTATCTCTGAAAATAGCTGCACAAAACCCCTGAAGCTTGGGACAGCTTTTCACCCTGGAAGCAAAGCCCTACCTTAATAAAGAGTTAGAAAGTCAAGTGATAGACTGGGAAAATGAGGAAACAACAGGAAAAAAAAACTCTGACCATAGAAACTTACTTTGGTTACAAGGAAGAGATCACACATTCTCAGAAGAAGACAACAAAGTCAAAGTTCCCACATCCAAAGTCTCCAAGAAAAATAAGAGCTGGTCTCAGGCCATGGAAAAGCTCAGAAAGGATTTTGAAAATCAAGTAAGAAAAGTAGAGGAAAAATTGGGAAAAGAAATGAGACAGATACAAGAAAATAATGAAAAACTAGCCAACAGCCTGCTGAAGGAGACCCAAACAAAAACTGAAAAAAATAACATCTTAAAAAATAGACTAGAGTAAATGCCAAAAGAAGGTCAAAAACTCAACGAGGAGAAGAATGCCTTAAGAAACTCAATTGACCAAATTGAAAAGGAGCTTCAAAAGTTCACTGAAGAAAATAATTCCTTAAAAATTAGAATGGAGCAAATGGAAGCTAATGACTCTAGGAGAAATCAAGAAATTGTAAAACAAAACCAAAAGAATGAAAAAATAGAAGACAATGTGAAATATCTCATTGGAAAAAATAACTGACCTGGAAAATAAATCCAGGAGAGATAATTTAAAAATGATTAGATGACCTGAAAGCCATGATCAAAAAAAGGGCCTAGAAATCATCTTTCAAGAAATTATCAAGGAAAACTGGCCCTAATCAAGGCCCTAATATTCTAGAACCAGAGGGTAAAATATAAAATGAAAGAATCTCTCAATCACCTTCTTAAAGTGATCCCAAAATGAAAACTCCTAAGAATGTTATAGCCAAATTCCAGAGTTCCCAGGTCAAGGAGAAAATATTGCAAGCAGCTAGACGGAGACAATTCAAATATTATGGAGCCACAATCAGGATAACACAAGATTCAGCAGCTTCTACATTAAAGGATTGAAGGGCTTAGAATATGATATTCCAGAGGGCCAAGGAGCTAGCATTACAACCAAGAATTGCCTACCCAGCAAAATTGAATATAATCCATGAGGGAAAAAGTATATTCAATGAGATAGAGGAATTTCATGCATTCTTGAGAAAAAGACCAGAGCTAAATAGAAAATTTGACTTTCAAATACAAGACTCAAGAGAAGCATGAAAAGGGAAATAGGAAAGAGAAATTATAAAGGACTTATTAAACTGTTTACATTCCTACATGGAAAGATGATATTTATAACTCATAAGACCTTTCTCATTATTAGGTTAGTTAGAGTATATATAAAAGGGATGTGTGTCCTCATCAGAATTGACTCAAAGAGGGAAAATAACACACGCTCAATTGGGTATGGAAATCTATCTTGCCCTACAGGAAAATAGGGGGCAAGAAATAAGGGGGGATGTGGTGATAGAAGGGAGGGCTGATTGGGGGAGGGGATAATCAAAAAATATAGTTAAGTCTTTCACAACATGACTATTATCGAAGTGTTTTGTGTGACTACTCATGTATAACCTATATTGAATTGTTTGTCTTCTCAATGAAAGGGAGTGGGGTGGAAGGGAGAGAATTTGGAACTCAAAGTTTTAAAAAATGAATGTTAAAATTGTTTTTACATGTAACTGGGAAAAAATAAAATTTCAAATTGAAAAAAAAAAAAACCAAACTGACTCAACATCCCTTCCAACCCCCTTGGTCTCTTAACTCTTAGTACTTATGTTAACTTGAAGGGCACTGCCATATGTTTTAGTTTTCTCATTGCTTTTTATGAATACATATTGCCAAATCCCTTGCATTGAATGCCACCCTAGGCTAGGAGTCTGTTGGCAACAAAACTCACTTGTCTGAAGTAGGAATATTGGGACAACATAGGGAATGGACTTTTCATCTCATTGACATAGGGGACTCCCAGGTGAGGAAGCTCAGCAATTTCTGTGACTAAAAGTCTTAGGGAGTTGCTTAGAACCTTGAGAAGTTAAGTGACTTGTCCAAGGCCACACAGTTAGCATGTTATCAAGAGCTGGGACTTGTACACAGGTCATCCTGACCCCACAGCCAGTTCTCTATTATACCATGCTACAAATCCTAGAGTTAATAATACATGTCACATCATGAAGGTATTTTAGGATAAAGCCATCTCATGACATATATAAAGAAATCATGGCTCAAGGAATCAGAGACAGTCTTAATTCCTTACATTTTTATTAAACTTTTACTTGTCTGAAACAAATTTTTTTTTTGTAGATTCTAGGCTTACATTGGTTAATATAGCCCAAGAAAATATGGCCTTTCCTTCCAGGAAGGGTATCCCCATAGAGGGTACAATCTGTTGACTTCTTCCCAGAGAGAAGCTGCCTCCACAAAGCAAGGTGAGGTTCCTAAACAGTTTTCACTTATACAAGAATATATAACATGCAATTGGAGGGGTTGGGGGAGAGGAAATAAAATATTAATTTTAAAATTATAAAATAAAATTATTTAAAATTTAAATATTTTAAATTATTTAAAAATTATTATTTAAATGTAATATTATTTTTTAAAAACAATTCTAGGCAACATAAGTAACTCCATAGACTTGCAGGCACACACTTGCAAGTAAGAAGATAGCAGTCAGTGCTATTTGATGGTGCCTCCTTGACTGTCAATATTCCAACCTTGGCCAAAGAGAGACTGGATTCCTAATTCCTTTCATTCCTTGAAATTAGAATGTCCATCTTCTGGTTCACTCTCTCAGTGGTTTCCCCACAAAGGTGTCTGTGGGGTGGGGAGGAGACTTGGTTGGCCTTGCAATTTGGTTAATTCGAAAAGGGCTGAAGACTGAATAATGATAGACATGTATAGGGTTAAGAAAATTAATTCTACTACTTTTAATTTTTTTTTCCTTTTTGACTTGGAAGAGATTAGTAGGCCTTACACCTAAGTGATTTGACTCTGAACATTGTGCTATTAAGACTATGATAGAACTGGGGGGAAAAAGGGCAATCCTGTTAATATGAAATTGTGGGGAATAAAAACCATGGAGTCTAAAATTTATTCATGTTTTTTATTCATCTACTGAGCATTTTAGTAATAGCTATTAATGAAAATACCCTACAATGACACTTCACTGCCAAAAATTATTACCAAAGGTGAAATTTTATAGGACACAGAAATGTTCCAAAACTGCTTCTCTGCCTAAGATGCTTTAGCAAAAATGAACCAAGATCCTCTGCTCTTCTTGGTCTATCCTAAGAGGTTTTCCCTCCCTCTCTTAGAGCATTTTCCTATTCAGCAATGTAATCCAGAAGTCATATCCCCACTCTGTAGCATACAGGTCTTTCCAGTCCTAGATTTTCCTCTTTCTTGAGCTGGAACTGGACCTGGCATGACCAGGAAAGGTCTCTGTGATATCATTGTCTCCTTCTTGGCCGTTTTCACTCCCAACCTGTGCTGAAGGGATTGAAACTTCCTTAATTCTCTTCCTTATCCTGGTCAATTTTAAGAGATTTTGTTCCTCTCTTTCTTCCCCCCTCCCCCACCCCATGTCACTTCTCCCCCTCCATTTCTCCCCAAGGATTTATTAATTGTACTGAAATCACAGCCAGTACTAGGTTTATTCTACCCTTATATATCTTACAGAGAAATAATAAAAATGTCTAATAAAGCTTTGACCTCAAAAACAACTCCTACAGACTAGTACTATCCCTTTGTGTAAAACAGATATTCTCAAAGGTATTTAGGGAGCAGGGTATTTCCAGAATTTATTTGATTCAACAGCTTTCATTATAATCTGATGCTTAAGATCTCAATTTGAGTTTTTAAAAGATAGGTTAGTGTCTTGTGTCTCTAAATCAATGTTGGAAAAAATATAGAACAGATTCAATGGAAAAACAGGCATAAAAGGGTATAAGACAAAACACTCACAGTTAAAAAGAAAACCACATGCCATAGCTAAGACAAAATAGGGAATTTATTCAGCAATTTGACCAGTCCACATTGGGCAAAATACTTTGTTTCATCTGCATTACCCGAAAACACATTTTAATAATGTTCTTAAATATTTCATAATGTCAAAAGTACAGGATTGTTCCTTAAAGCATTTGATATATACAACATACACAGTATGCTCTCTCGAAACTCAAATGCTTAAAGCATTTCAGCATTACAAAGATTTCTGTTTTTCCTAGAAGTTCACTCACTCATCCCATTGGATGTACAGAATTATGTGGTTTACAGTTTTGCCCACATCCAAAACGTTGTGTTTTAAGTGTATTAAGCATAGCATGTACAATAAGAATTGTTTCCATAGGAACATAACAGGACTTGTCATCAGTGACAGGTGGCTAGGGATACATTCAATTAGCCATTCCAATACACTGGCCAAGCTTATTGGTGGTTAAAACAGTACTCTGGGCTCTTATCACCCCTTAAAAAAGTCAATTCAGTTTTTGCCAGAATCTAACATCAGTAGCTCAAGGAAATACTGTTTAAAAACAATAAACATTCTCCAATAAATGAAGATTTCTTACCCAACTTAGAAACAAAAGTAGTAATTTCTACATTATTGTCCAAAACTGAAAATACCAAAGTGCGCCATAGCTGGAACCAATCACCAGAAAGTCATTCTTCTAATCTTCTCAACTTTCTTATTTGGGGTTTATCATCAGGGATATTGAGAACATTTCTTCTTAATTTGTACCAGTCTAGTTTCAAAGATTAACTGCGTATGGGCGATGTAGAGCCCGTACTATCCAGCTAAAAGACCTGTGGTACCACCAACTATGTAGTCACTATATACTGTCATTACTAAATCTCCTAGGAGGAGATAAAGACTGAGCCCTGACTTGGAGCAGACGACGCTGGCTGTCAGCCATATTCTAATGTGGGAGGCCCCCGGACAATATTGAAATAACCAGCCAGGGCTCCAAGGTCAATATAGAGGGATCGCTGTCTCTTCATTGCTTCAGATTCTTCTGTGCTCCCGGTGCATGAAGAAGAATCTGTGAAGACAAGAATTGGGGGACTGTAAATTCGCCATCAAGAACAGAGCTAATGGACATTCAGCCAACAGATACAATCACTTGGGGCTGCCAAGAAGTCTTTTAAAAATTTGATTTTATTCCAAAAGTTTACACTTGAGTATTTTTCCTCAACTGTCCATCTCAGATGAAATAGCCCAAACAGCAGTTAAGAAAGCAGAGATGGTAGAAAGGAACCCAACATTCAGATACTTCTTAAAAGAGTAGCAGGGAAAAAAGGCCAGAGAAAGTCCATGGGATTTTTAGGAGCTGCACATGGAAGTATGAATCTCAATAGCTTTTAATAAAAAGAAAATGATAAACACACACTATTCCTAGAATACTTTCTAAATTGGGAAGTTCTATCAGGGGAAAAGATTTTTAGGAAAAGATCAGAAATGCCATTTGAATTCAAACTCAGCTTTGTATCCATCCATAGACCCCTTTAGGATATTATCCAGTGGGTTAAAAGCCTCAGGATGTTTGCTGTGAAAGCCTATAATGATACTTTACCAAGAGCCAAACTATTATGGCTCATTTACTTAAAATGAACAAGTGACTTATCTGTTGAATGAAGTCAGAAACCACTCAGCATAGAATTGGAATACCCAGATGTATGGACTACCCCACAGTGACCAATTTAATGTGCGTCTACCATGGATGCACATTATAATTTTCTACTAAATTAATTCTCAATGAGGAAAAAAAAAACAGTTCTAAAATCTAGCTTTGGTTATAGTAACTCATGATTTACTTTTATTCTATAAACTTCAAAGAAATCTGGAAGGGCTGTCAGAAGAAAAGAAAGCTTGGGGACTATGCACTCCAGAGAGCCCATACCTGTGATGTTCTCTGGCAGCTCCAAATCCTTTCTTGTTATTCTTTTCCTCTCAAAAAGGGCTGAGTCCAGACTCTGACAACGTGGCTGCTCCTCTCGGGGAGGGTTCAGGGCCTCGTGCTTTAGCAAATCTGCTGCAGTGGGACGATGGTTTGGGTTCCTTTCCAGAGCTGCTTCTATCAGCTCTCTCATGCCTGGGCTAGAGTCCTGAGCAATATCTTCCAAAGGGGGTGCTTGCTTGTGAATCTAACAACAAATCAATTATTTTAGTGTACAAAGAACAGATTGGGGGGTTGATGAGTGGAAATAGTCTCATGGGAGAAAATGTCCTAGGGACATGTCACTGGAAATTACATTCTTTCTGTCACCAATCCCACCCCCACCCCCCCCAACAAAAACAACACACGTCAGTCCCCAAGAGCATGGGTTTAAATCCAAATGCTGGATTCATCCTCTAAAAGCACTGAATTTAGAAAGGGGGCTCCTTGTTTCTATCTTCACAAAAGATCCGTAGCCTCAGCTTATCTCTCTTGCTCTAGCAAAGTCTCAGCATTATACTCTTCTCAGAGAAAGGAGGGTGGTACTATCTCACCTGGATGCCAGGCTATCAAAGCAATCAATAGACTAACTTCTGTTTCACTAAGCACAGGGCTTCATAATCTTTTCTGGGTTATAGATCTTTTTTGCAATGTGCTAAAGCCTACAGAGCCCTTCTCAGAGAAAAAAAAAATGCTGGTTTCTACATTTATAATTAAAGGAAATGCCAAATTTCAATTACAGGCTGGTGAAAATAAGGTTGTCTTTTTTTTTTCCTCATCCAAGTTCATAGACCTCCTGAAATATTACGTCCCCTTTTTCCCAAGTTAAGAATCCCCAACTCAGAGTTCAAAGGCCATATGGAACATCTCCAGCTTGGAGACACGGGTCATTTCGAGGTTGCTGCCAAGTACTTTAATTTTGTGCGATAAAAAGAAATGATCTTTCATGGTTGGCTGATTCAGGCCCAAGAGGCCCTTCCCTTTTGTATCATTTCTTACTACCATTATTAATTTCCTCCAACACAGGAAGCATTTGTGGCACTTAACGCCATTTCAACACTCTGTGAGAGCCTGGGAACTTGTATGAGCAGGAGTTTCTCAGTCCCCCTCCCATAGCTGGTTTGATGGTTCACACTTACTATGTAAAGGTAAGAGGGGTAGGCAGAGCGAGGGTAGCGTTTCACCCAGGGAGGGGTACCCGTCTGCATGTGGATGAGGGTGGCCCCCAAGCTGTAGATATCAGCTTTTGTTGAATGGCCTCTGCAGAGAATCACTTCTGGGCTCATGTAAATCTGGAAGAAAAAGGGGAGGTAGAGAATCAGCCTGGCGTTCCCTCATTTGGTTATTTTAGTATTTATTTCCTTGCTCCAGTTCTGGGAATTCCCCCTGGCCTTATCATTTCTATCAAACTCTCTACCCTTTGCAAAAGAGACAATGCTTGCTTCTTCTAGCTAAGGAAAACAAGAGACACATTTTATTTGGGAGCCAGGCAACCTTGGCTGGAGGGAGTAAACCAGCCTGACAAAGAAAGCCTTTCAGCAACACGCTGAAGGTACTATAGATTTGGTCACGAAGAGACGTGATGCCAAGCAAACTACACAGGATCTCCATCTTGCTGTAAGCAAAGACCTACTGCACTTGATGATTTTCTAAATGAGTTGAAGGGCTTTTGGATTTTTATTTAGTTTTCCTAAGACTTGGTCTATCTTACCATTCTACTTTTCCCACTTGAGTTGCTTCAACACTCCTTAAGAATCCCACCACCTCCATCATGTTGGGCTCACCATAGTAATATTGAACTTTTATTATTAATTACACAATTGAAAATATTAATATAGAGCCAGTAAACTCAGCCCACCACAGCTCAAAACTCCTGAACTTAAGAGATCCACCAGTCTCAGCCTACAAGATATAACAGGGATTACAGGATAGCTGCACTACCACATCCTGCTTGCTAGAGGGAATTGTATTTCTTATTTAAAGTGGATAAAACACAAATCCTTCTCAGTCCAAAGTTTAACATTAAGTAATAGCTTTTTGATTACTCACACAGGGGTATGAATGCTCCAAAAGTTAGATAATCATCAAATCATTTCTACTTGGCTTGAAAATGGTTTTTTTATTCTTACATTTGAATGTAAATGTGTCTAATGTTCTGGGAATTAATTTAATTCTAGTTCAAGAAGAATGACACCTCCCCATCCTGACTACTAACTCAACTGTTTCCCTGGGGCCCAAACATTGAGGTGAAGACAGTCTTCGAGTGCACAAATATGAATCTACAGTGATTCCAAATAATCTGGAGCAGTAGTACTGGTGAATTAATGGATTTGGATTGCAAAGAGTTCCACATCTTTGAAGAAATGAACTTGAATGTAGATGATGATTTTCAATAACAAGGCCAAATCTAGGTGGTGCAGTGAATAGAGCACCAGCCCTGGAGTCAGGAGGACCTGAGTTCAAATGCGGCCTCAGTCACTTACTTGCCATATTACCTTGGGCAAATCACTTAACCCCAATTGCCCTACCTTCCCCCTTAAAAAAAAAACAAAACAAGAAAAACAAAACAAAAACAAAGCCAAAGCCAAACTGAGATTCTACAGATTTCAGGAGGTCCACAAATGTGGATGGAAAAAAAAAATGTATATCCTTCTTTTCACTAATCTTCTATTTCCTTTGTAAATCCTACGTATTTCACTTTATGCATTTAACAACATTACTCTAAGAAGAGTTCCATGGGCTTCCCAAGATTGCTAAAGGGTTCTATGACACAAAAAGGTAAGAACCTGTGGTCTCATAGTTGGTCCCTATCACACTTTAATGATGGCTTAGTGACTACACTGTTGGTTTAAGAGAGTCACTATACTTGGGGCAAAAGTCTGGCCTGGGAGCTAGGAGGCTTGAGCCCTACCAACAGCTCTGTCTCTGGCTGTGAGACCTTGGAGGAGAAAGAACCTCTCTGGGCCTTGGTTGGCTCATCAGTAAAATGATGAGGTTGAAACAGAAAGAAACTACTGGAAGGTCCCTTCCAGGGCAAAAAAGTCTTATTCTTTGTCAGGATTCTTTAAAGTGAATTCTTTCATTTTCTGTGTTTTGGGAATTGAGAAGTTATGTCTATAAAAGGAAAAAGACAAAGAGATGCCATCTCTGAACCACAATGAGCCTGCCTTCCCTGGGTATTCTTCTGGACCTTCCATGTGGTGGTCCACAGAAGGTGGTTGTTTTCTTTAGTTTTCTAATGATCCAATGGCCAGAATTCGAATATAGACACACAGCAAACTTGTATTAGCCACCTACTATCTAATTATGTGTTAGGCTAGATGCAGCGGGATAAAGACATTCAGCAGCCATCCTTGTCCTCAATGGGCTTACGGGCTAGTAGAGGAAAGGATGATTGTTGGCATTCATTGACTAATTTGAGGTTTACAAAAGACATCACACAAACATTACTTTATTTCATCCTCATGATTCCTTCTTATACATGAGAAAAAGGAGCTAATTTGGAGAGGTTCAGTGACTGCCGTGGTCACACTAGTCAATGGCTGCAGTAGGCTGCACACCTATCCAGTGATTTCACGAATGCAGGTACCACTCCACGCTGCCTCTCCCCCACACAAAAAGAGTCATAAACACCAGCGGCTCTCTATTCCCTCTAGGATAAAAATAAGGTGTAAATTTCTCTCTGGCTTTGTGAAGGGTTGTAGATTCTTCCCAACTTGACCCCAATCTATCTGTTCAGCCTCATTTTACATGATTTCCCTACCCCTTCTCTGATCCAGCATAACTGGTCTTTCTGCTTCTCATAAATAGTGCTCCAATCGCTAACCTGTATTTATTTTCTTTATACTTATTCTGTACATTATTATTTATGTGTTTTTCTCTCCCCCGTTAGGATGGAAGCTTCTTGAGAGTATGGATTATTTCATTCTTTGTCATTGGCGTCCCTAGAAAAATACACAGGGCCTGGAACATGACAGGGGCATCACAGACGTTCAGTGATTAAATAATGCATCCACCACATAGGTTAAAAGCAAATAAAAGGAAAATGATTTTAACCAAAAATATATAGAATCTTCTGGAAGAAAAAAGTGGGATGCTTTCAAAGGAATCATCCTAATGCAGATGAATTTCTCTCATAAGTTTTAACTTCTGATTTTTCTCACGTTTTTTTTTTTTCATTTTAAAATGCAATGTTACTGGCCAGAGATATTCATTCTTCAACTTCAAACTTTCCATCCAGAATCAAAATTTGACAACTCTTAGTGTTGATACTCCCAAGATATAGACTAGCTCTGGCATTTAGAGCTGCAAAATCTTCGTGAAGTTCTCTTACAGACCATTTTAGCCAATCCATTAGAAGCAATTTACTGTTGCAGAAAAAATAGATGATATCAATGCTATTTAGTGGTAGAACACTACATTGCTAGATTTTTAACTCAGGCAGGCATGCCCTTCTTCACAAAAGATTCCCAGAAAAGGTCTGGTTTTTTTCTCTAGTATTGCAAAATACTTAATTTAATCACACTACTGGGAAGAAGTAGGAGGAGGGAAGGGAGTGAGATATAGAAGTTTTTCCTGTGTTTAGTTGGGTTTTTTTTCTAACAAGTCTAGGGAGAGAAAAAAGGTTATGATGTTTTGTATTTTTAAACTAATAACAAGATATCCTGAAACATTTTCCAAAAATTTGCCCAGGGTCAGACAGCGAGCAGGATCAGAACATAGGTCTTCATGACTTTAAAGATAACTTTCTATTCACTGGGCCATATTGCCTTTCATATTAGGTTGTAGAGAAAAAACCTTACGACCAGTCAAAGAACCTCCAAGCCTCCTTCTCTTCTGGCTCACAGACATCCATGCACAAGCTCAAAGATTATATAGTTTAAAAATAGTCCCTTTGGAGCCTAGCATGATGGTGCATACCTGTAATCTACACTATCAAGGGAGGCCAATGCTAGGGGATTGCTTGAGTTCAAGAGCTCTGAGCTGCAGTGGACTAAAGCCCATGAGATATACTCTCTAAATGTGTCACACAAATGGCAAGCTGCCAAGAAGCCATCAGGCTGATGAAACAGGGATGGACCCTTCCACTTCAGAATGGAGAGTTTCCCCGTGGGGTAAGTGGCCCCTACACTTCCAGTCCCAGGGAGACTCGGGTGCCAAAAAAATAAAAAAATAAAAATCCCTCCTTACAAAATGGAGAGAGGAGAGAGAGAAGAGCATCTTACTAGTAGATACTCAGAATGCTTAAGGCCTATTAAGGAATTTACTAATGACAAATCTAAGCATTGAAAGATATGAAAAACCCTGAGGACATGTCCCCCTTCATTTCAGGAAATTCTGTTCATTTTTGCTTCATGGAAAATTTATATATTATTGCTGTTTTGTTTTTGGTTCAGATTTGCTCATTAATCACTATTTAAATTAAATCCAACCACAATCATTCCTTTATTTTAAGGAAAGTTAATGATATTACCAACTTACAGAGCATTATTTCCCAGGTTTTTCCTTCCCTTTGTCCTCTCTCAGAGGGATTCTAGAACCTTTATGAAAAAATCTCAGAAAGAAAAAGTACTTTCTTGGATATGTAATAATTACCTCTGTTCCCCGAAGATCCTTAGGAAAATAGATCTCTTCGGTCATTTTAACACTCAGCCCAAAATCTACCAACACAGCCTTCGTTGACATGAAAACGATGTTACTGGCTGCAGCAGAAACAAAACACGTTTTTAGTCTAAAAGTGTACATGCATGTCATGATACAACAACACCCAAAGAAATAGATATCATATAGCAAACAAAAGCATGAGTGACTGGTGCAGATTCAGAAAAACACAAAGGGAAAAAAAGGATCCAGATTCTAAGCATAGCACGTCCTCAAGGTGAACGTAAACGACCTACACATGCCAGCTTCAAATTCTCAGGGCCAAAATGCAGACTGAATGGTGTCACACTGTGGCGATATCATTCTTCTCAAACAGGAAACAACAACCCCAATGGGGACCCTATTACGGCTGAGCCTGCAACGGAGCCTAGTGCAGACACCGAGCTTTACATTGGCTCTCTTTCAGATTTGCTGATTAATGTTGCTAGAAAATCCCAAGGATCTAGGAGGTTATTTTCTTTACAAACAGATTACAAACTGCTCTGCCTTAACAGATTATATTCATGAGGTTCGAGTTGTTACAGCCAGAAAAATACCTGCACTTAGGGGCAAGCTCTCCAGCGAAAAGTTAGATTGGACTGTGGACAAGATCACCTGTTTTGGGGTCCACACTCCTAAATCTTGCCAGAGCTTGTGCTCCATCCACTGACATAGTTTTCAGGAACCCAGGGTCACCTCCATACCACAATGGGGTACTAGAGTAGAACATTATGAGTTCTATCTAGGTCCAGATATCACTAGGAAAGTTTCAAACATTTAATGTATTTGTTTTACATGGCCCCAAAGAACTATGAGAAGATACCTCTCTCGATGCCTCTGCAGATGAGAGATCTGCAGGGGTAAATTAATACATAGATTTTCAGATTTTTTTTTTCTGATGGATCCAATCAGTTTTGCTCATTTTTTTCCTCCTCCTCCCCTTCTTTTAAAAAAATCCTTTGTCATATGTTATGGCTTTTTAGGGATGGGAGAGACAGAGGAAAACAGGGGGAAAAGCCATATGAAAACAAAAGATAGTAATATTAAAAAAAAATAAAATATGTTTGGGGGGTGGGGAGGCATGCCTTTTAAGTACATTCAATGACTTTTAAAGATTACTTTTTTTGCTTTTGGTTTTTTTTTTTGGAGGACAATTGGGGTTAAATGACTTGCCCAAGGTCACATGGCTAGTTTTTGTGTTAAGTGTCTGAAGCCGCATTTGAACTCAGGTCCTCCTGACTCGAGGACCGGTGCTCTATTCACTGCGCCACCTATATCCGCCCCCAATGACTTAAAGATTAGCAGAACAGTGGCACTTATTAGGCTGAGATAGGGTGATTTCTTTAAGTCTTGTCCAATTTCTAAGTGGCATTTTTTTCAGTATGTAAGAGCTTCATGCAGGAAAGGGGAAAAAAAATATTGACAGCAACATGTCTATTATTGCCACCAGCTCTCAGAGAAGATGCTACCCCTGCTTTTAAGGGACTCAGAAATTTAGAGGTGAAAACCCATCTGTCACCTGTCAGGGTACTGCGGGATCAACCCACCAAATATTCCAACACACGAGATGGGAGGATATTAAGTGAGGCAACAACAGGTAAAGACAGACTAGGAATGAGGAAGATGAGGGTCAAGTCTGGCCTCTGGACACACATTAGTTGTGCTACCCTAGGCAATTGTTTAACTTCTCAGCACTCCCAAGCAATGCTCAAAGACTATAAATTGCAGAATTGCTTCCAATAGGCGATGGTAAAATGATTTTGTTGGTCAAATCCCAGCTCTACCTATGCCCCCCCAACCCCCTCAAAAGACTACAAGACACAACTTACGTTTAATATCATGGTGTATTACTTTCTTTGAGTGAAGAAAATCAAGGCCCTTCAGGACATGCTTCGTGACCCAAATAATCTCAAATTCTCTCATGGGTCCACAGCTCTCCAACTTCTCCATAACAGATCCCCCCTCACCCGCTTCCATAAAGAGATGGATAGTTTCACCCCACAAAACAGCACCATATAATTCTGCAATATTTTCATGGTGGAAGCAGGCCTGAATTTCAACATCCGATGGCTTGAATTGATCTACTGGGATCTAAATGACAAAAACAGGAGATAGATTACAGACAGCATAACGCTAATTGCTTCACTTCTTAAGGGGATCTAGCAGAGAACCAATCCACATAATCTAGGTAGCCAAAAAGATATATTTAGATGGCCAGTGCAACAGGACAAATAATTATTACTATAATTTTAATGCTAATGACTAAGCCATAGGCTAGCCTCCACAGAGCCAGGTTGGAAAATCCACATAATGCTATGCAGCTAAGTCAGACTTCCCATGAGTGATGGGTCACTACTGTTTATCCCTTCCACCCCCTGAAAAAGTGAATGAGTGGTCACTCCCACAGCTCATCAGACATGCTGACTGCCCTCTAGGATGGTCTAACCTTGTGTGGAATCACATAATGTCTGAGGGAAAGTGTTTGGTTCAGGTAACATTGACTTACTCTGTAGGTCAAGATGATATACACACACACACACGTATATAAATATACACACACATGTGTATATGTGTAATCCTGTGTTTGAATATACATACACACATATATACATATATGTGAGCTGTATAATTTTTACCTAGACGCTAATCTTTCATGATTAAATATACGGGCACTCCAACGAAGGAGGGCTTTTTCTTCTGCGTGCCATAAAAGTATGTTTTGATCAGTGGGATCAGAACAAGAAATATTATTATTCAATTTGGAAAAGGGCAGCAAATCTAGGGTTCTATTTTTAGTATAACAAGGGGACCCAAAGCAATTTCTTCCTATGTACTTCATTAAAAGGGACGGCCATCTTTGACATCATTCCCTCAAACCACTTAAAACATGCACCCACAAAGAAAACAAATCCACAAAACTAAATGCTTATACTTTCTTCAATAAAAGTTAAGTGTTGGGTTTTCAAATGCTAGCAGAATTAGGCAATCTTTCACTGGTTTTTCAGAATGATGTAAAGATGAGTCTTATACAATGGGGCAGCCAACAAACTCCAATCTCTGGTTTTATGGGGACATACTTCTCAACACACAGAGAAACCAAGAAGGCCAACCACATCGATTTCATATCTTAGCACAAGCTGCGGACTTAAGATACATCTACAAATTATATGCCTGTATTTATAAAAGTATGTGTGTATATATATATGTATGTATCATATAAAATTTAATCTATAATATAGATTAAAAGCATTAGATAAATTAAAAGCATAGATAATAATATAGACAACAGTCCCACTACCAACCTTTCTCATATATATGCATCCTTTTAAGTTATCTATTCCTTAGATGGGTCTAAAATTTGAGAAGTCCTACACACTGAAGAAAACAAACAACCCAGAAAGCTTATTCTCCCAGTCTCTGATTATTTCCTTGCCCAGTTCTCTCCCACTTCTCCTCTCAGAAAGAGGAAGAAGAAGGAGTCTGTGGGCTCAGAGTCATGGAGTCAACCATAACTTGTAATTGTCCTATGCCTCGCCCCAAATGTGGGAGTAATAACAGCATGAAGCTGTGGGTACACAAGTAATATCCCAGTCCTTGGGTTAGCTGCAGGCCCTTTCTTTTTGTCACAGTGAGATGCACATAGACTCAGAGTCTGCAAGAATTTAGGTGGCGAGCAAAGCAGTGAATACAGATGTTTTTAAATGGGTCATCTCGTAAATGGGATCCAGCCAAAGGAACTAGAATCCAGTGAAAATATTTGAAACATGCAAAGGGGGGAAAATGTGAATGGGAAGGAGTATTTTTTTTTTTGCTATAAATACATACCAGTTTACATGCCATTCTTTTTTTTGTCCGCCTATCTTGTGCTAAGTATACTTTTCCAAAAGCTCCGCGGGGAATGAAATCAGAGCCAATATTCCTGTAAGTCAGCTTCCATGGAAAAAGAAAAACATCAGCATCGATCTGGTACCTTCCATTTTGGGGGGTAATGACCTGTTAAATGATTTTAAAAAGGCAGAGTCTCAATTAAAAAGATCCTTTTGGATACATGTAACAAAGGACTGTATTTCTGAAGAGATGCCACTAACTGTATGTGATCACCATGACACACTGTACACAGAAAGCTATATTTAGAACCACTGACAAGGCAAAGGACGCCTGTGAAAACTCACTCCTGGTGAAACCTGCTCAAATTTCCATGTAGCAATGAGTAAGCTCTTTAAATTGTAACCTATAAAATTATTTTCACCATGGAACACCACTGCCATGCTGATTGACTGAAAACCATGACTACATAAACAGATCTGCAGGCTGATTTGCTTCTAACTAGAATATGATAACCTGTTAGTCTACATAGCTATTACTCACACATGACACACGCCTCAGAGACTAACTAATGGTCACGGAGTATTCTAAAAGCAGTAGGTCAAGGCGAGACACAAGCATTTTAAGAAAGGCACTACCTAAGCAACGTTATAGAACAGCAATCACACAAAAATATTCCCAAAGGGCGGTTTCTGCACAGGTCGTCTCCAGCTCTCCGGGACGTGAAAGAAGACAGCCATTTCTTCACTAACAATGGGAACCAAATCTGAGAGTTAAAATCACATTACAATAGGCTGCACATGGTGTCTTCAGTAAACTGGCCTAAATCCATGCCCACTCTTCCCAAAAATCAACCCTTCCACGATTTTTCCCAAATGTAATGAATTTGAATCAAAATATTATTAACTAGGAGGATCATTATTTTTCAAAATGACATTTGGATTATCTAGCTCCGAAATAGGAAAGACTGTAGATGGGGGAGGAGGAAAAGAGCATGTGACTAATAGTACTAAAAAGCTAATGAATAAGGGAGGGAGAATGAGAATTCAAATCATATTTCACTGTGTCTGACATTCTCATGACTTTGACCTTCTGTAAGAGCATGCTATTAAAAACAGTTGGGACCAAATAATTAACTTTAACTGAAATTCTCCACATGATGCACCTACTAGGGCAGAGAATAAGTTTAGCACTATAGAAATCAACATCTATTGAGCACCAAATGTGTGCAAAAGTTTGGAATAGGCCACTATTGGGGTTAAAAAGCTTAAGACACAATCTTGGCCTCTTGGCAAAACCAGATCCTTCCATGTTTTGAAATAGTATCTTGGAGCTGGCAGGAGTTTTAAGAAACCATTAAATAGGGGTGGCTAGGTGGCACAGTGAATAAAGCACCGACCCTGGAGTCAGGAGGGCCTGAGTTCAAATCCAGTCTCAGACACTTAATACATACTGTGTGACCTTGGGCAAGTCATTTAACCTCAATTGCCCTGCCTTCTCTCCTCCAAAAAAAGAACAAAAAAAATTAATAATAAAAGGTCCATAAGCTCCATTAGTAAATTAATTTGATTTTTAACAATCTTCTCTATCAGGAAAACACTACTTTTGTCTATTTCTAATTCCTCATATTGTAGTTTAAATCCCCTACCTCTTATTCCATCCGGAGAGACAGAGAACAAGTAGCTACCCTCTAAATGAGAGTCCTTTACTTATTTGAATTCCATCATTAAAATATCAACATCAAATAGTCTAACTTCATAAGGCATTGAACAAACATCAGCCTTCTCCTCTCCTGGATGAATAATCCAAATTCCTTTAATTTTTGGTGGCCAGTTCTCAGGCTTCTTTACACTTGGAGCCAATAGCTGACCTCAGCTTTCTGCAATGATTATGGTTGGATTGTTCTTAATATGGTGGTAATATCCTTGTCCTAGCTGGTGAGTTTTCCTGTGAAACCCCCATCTTCCCTTGCCATATTTGCATGTGGTCAGTTCTCAATCTGAATTTAATTTCTTTTTTTATCTCCTTCATAAGTACCCTTTCCCACACATGACCATTATGAAAGTTCAGGCTATTTGCTTCTGACCACTTCTCCAATTTACCAAGAGCACTCATAAGGTTGTGAAAAACACATCACTTTAAATTAATGCATATTTTAAGTATTTTCTTATTTATACAGATCTCTGATATACATACTAAAGTCTAGCCTCAGGATTAACCTTTGAAGATGATTTTGGATATCATATCCACCAAAAACTTGGAGAAAAAACAGAGTAAAAACCTTGGTTGGTTATCCCGTCTAGGTCAGGGGTGTCCAAGTCAGTCCCTCTGTTTGTATCATGCCATCATAATAACAGCTGGCATTTATAGGACATCCTTAAGTGTACAGAACTGATTTCTCCTTATTCTCTTGATAGCCCCATGAGATAGGTACCAAAAATATTATTATGCCCTTTTTATAGAAGAGAAAACAGGTTTGGGGAGGATAAGTAATTTGCCTACAGTCAGAGGGTTAGTATCTGGGCAGCTAGGTGATGCACTGGGCTTGGAACCAGGAAGACACCTCTTCATGAGTTCAAATCTGGTCTCAGACACTTACTAGCTGTGTGACCCTGGGCAAGTCACTTAACCCTGTTTGTCTCAGTTCCCTCATCTGTAAAATGAGCTGGAGAAGGAAATGGTAAACCAGTTCAGTATCCTTGCCAAGAAAACCCCAAATGGGGTCATGAAGAGTTAGACATGATTGAAACAACTCAACAACCACAACAACAGCACAGGGCTAGTAATTGTCAGAGGAAAGATCTGACCTAAGGCAATGGCATTCACAATGTCATGCTATCTCCCTAATAAAAATAAATAACTATAATACTAATCTTTTTTTCTCTTCACAAAGACTTATTAATCAGAAAACACATGCCTTGGCCAAAGGATCCATGGGCAGCAGTATCCAATTTGGGCTACAAAACCACAATCATCCAAGTCTCCTGTTTTAGATGGTTATCACCACAGTTTGCTATGCTGGAATATGTGAAGAGTAAGAATCAAAAACCTTATTAACGTAAACATATGTTCCAGAGATTATACTTGCCTTCTACCTACAGAGTTGTGAAGCAATCTGTGACCCTTAATGCCCTAAACAAGTGTCAGCTATCGTTCTTATTATTATACCATCACCACTGTTACTACAGCTACCACCACCACAACTACCACCACCACCACCACCAACAACCACCACTGCCAGGTCTGGTCTTTGCATGAAATTGTGCTAGATTAATCTATTAGAATCAGTTTATCACAAAGTCCCATTGCATATCAGGCCATTCTGCTCCTAATAGCTATTTTAGTGAAGACAACAATGGCATGTTTAGAACAATACTACCTACTCTTCTGCGGCTAAAACCTTCTATTTGTAATTATGGTCTTTACGGGCTTAGAAAACAAATTTTTAGAAGTCTGTATTTCTATACTGTCCAGGGTCCTGATCTGTAATCTTCTCCAAAAGCACTGCTGAAAACATAGGAGTTATGTGAGGTTTTTCCCTCACTTCCAAAACCCTCTACATATTCTTCAAAATGAGAGCCGATTCTGTAGTGACTTCTGTCCCTTCTTTTGGAGGACTAAATTCTGCCATTTGAAGCTGCCATTAACTTACTGGATACTTCAACACCAGACATTGCACAAAGGTCTTAAGACAGGGGAAGAAAAATCCAAAGATAAACAGGACAGTGCTGTCCTCTCTCCTCAGGAAGCTTACAATCCAGTAGGGAGAAGAGACAAGACCACAAATATAATATGGATATTATACAACATCATAAATAATATAATAGGGATATTATAACAAGGGCACAAGCCAGTTGCCAGGGCAAGTAGAGTAGAGTGGCACTTGGAAAGGGCAGATCAGATTTGGTTCTGAAGGTGAGGCTGGTGGATCCCAGAAGGTTTTATGAAGGAGGTAGCATTCAGGCTGGGCCTATAAGAATGGAAAAGACTTTGGACAGGCAGAAAAACCATCTTCCCTGTTCTAGGTAGAAGGAAATGAAAGGCATGAACCAAGGTAAAGAGATAAGAAAAGTACAGGATGCCTTCAAGAAACACTAAATAGTCCATCATGGCTAAAAACATGAGTTAGAGGTAGAAAACTAGTAGGAGGGAACAATGAAAATGGAGACTGAAGCCAGAGTGGAAGGCATCTCCTTTTGGGCATCAATTTTTCTAAATCAAAAATTAAAGAAGATATATACATACAGTTATAATATGTACATCTCACTGCAGATATATAGATCATTCTGGCCTTCAGGATGACTAGCTAGACATTTAATAACAGGCTGCTACTTAATCCTCACCTCTCACCCGGTTGCACTACTTTGACACTTCTGACTAACATCTATCCCTTCTCCCCACTTCCTAGCTTCCTTTTGTTGTAGTGTGCTCCTCCACTAGACTGTAAACTTCTATGGGCAGGGACTGGGTTTTTTTTTCCATATCTGAATCCCCAGCATTTAGCACAGTGAATGGCACACCATAGGTGCTTAATAAATGTTAATGATTGATTATGGCACTATACATAGTTCAAGATATTTTCCAGAGGAAATTAGGCACCAAGGAGGAAGAAACTCTACTCAGTCTACTATTCAGCAGAGTTCACAATCGCCATTACGTTTTCAAGCAAAGCTGCAGAGATTTATCTTGAACAATATCAGATTACAGCTGAACACTGGCCAGCTTCCAGCAAGGCAAACCATTCAGCCACCCAGCTGACTCAAGTGAGAATACTGTTTTTATCTAAGTGAATGTAGGGCAGTAGTCATTCAAAATAAAAATTTAAAGAATCATCAAGTCCAGATTTTAGGCATGGGTCTCCTCAAAGTTACCTATTTTGGGA
Source organism: Pseudochirops corinnae (assembly GCA_028646515.1). NCBI lineage: Eukaryota > Metazoa > Chordata > Mammalia > Diprotodontia > Pseudocheiridae > Pseudochirops > Pseudochirops corinnae. Next base: position 499,295,767 of record CM053585.1, read on the forward strand.
TCAAGGGACAGAATACAAAAGTCTTCACTTTCAATAAGTGTTATTTATAAGTTGTTGCTTAGTACTCTCAGTACTGTGTGGGCAGTTGTTTCTAAATTAGGTTAGATTCTGATGATGCCTAACTCCACCTTACCAACAGTAAGGCCATCTATACAATCCAGGCACACCTGAGCATACCACATGATCTTCTGTTGGGACAACAATCTGTTGCCCTAATGTTTTAGATTATTTGCATTCTAGGGATGACTAGCAAACACAACATCTATCACTCACTCATGCTCTGCCAATTACAAAGGATGAACTTGTGCTGTAGCTACTAGTTTGGATAGCTGCAAAGATTGATTCTAGTTACTGGTAAAATTCCAAGGCTCACTCAATCCTCCCCTCCCCCCAAATGACTGAGATGAAGAAAAAGTTTGGTTTTCACAAATAAAATTTAGGTACAGTTGTTATTTCTATCTTGGAATAAGATTATCTCTTTCAGAAGAATTCTTACTATCCTTTTGCCTAAACTACATGAAAAAAGAGAAGGATCTTTTCTTACAAGGCTCCTCATTCAGAATACTCAGACTGGTCACCAATAGAAACTTTAAAATATTTTTATAAATTTCATTTTTAATAAAAACTTTTAATATAAATTTTTGATATTTAAAGACAGGTAATATGGTATAGGGGGTAAAAGTCATCCTGACTCAGAGTGAGGGAAGATCTGAGATGGAATATTAGCTTCAACACTTATTAGCTATAAGATCACAGGCAAGTCATGTGACTTCTGAGCCTCTGTTTCCTCTCTGTAAACTAAAGATAATAATACTCAAACTACCCTTGTTAGAAGGTTATTGCAGGGCAAGGGTTTTGTATGTAGACTTTGAGGATAACCTATAGAAATGTGAGTTGCAATTATTGCTTTTCAGTTTGCATTCAGTAAAAATCAAAAGAGAAATCTTAAAACATTTTGTACTGAGTTACCACATTTATAGGTGTTGTGAAAGTTGGCCACAGTCAAACTACTCTTAAGCTACACTGGTCTACTTGCTACCTTGTCTCCACTGAGTGGCAGTAAGTAGCAATAATACAAATGGAAAAATCACGAAAAGCAAAAACTTGTCAGGTCAGTCGCTTACTGTGTTTAGTAGAATTCCAGATTCCTGTGGCCGGCATCCACAATGATGCTTTGTGGTATTGGAAATGTGATTCGCAAAAGCAAGCAAGTCCTCCACAGTTCCATATTTGACAGATGATGGCAAAGAAACCTCCTGGCCACTAAGTAAAAGTGATTCTGCACGCTCTTCATTTTGATTGGTGTCCTGACCCATCTTGACAAGGCTGTGTTCATAAACTGCAGGTTCTCCACGTGGGTAGAGATTTTCCATCATGTCTATGACTTCAGATATGTTCAAGTTTTCAATTAACAAGTCAATTTCTTCTTTATCATCACTTCCCGTGCTCATATACTCCATTACTGTTGTGTTTTCTAAATCAACTGCAAAGTTAAAGGAAAATTATTGGTTACAGTAAGTATAAACCAGTATTGAAATAAAGGAAAGAAAAAGGCCCTGAGATGGAAGGAGATGTCTACATTAAGAGAAAGATCTAGAAAGAATAGAGTTTAAATGGAGACTGAAGCAATCTACATGCTATCGTTCTTTTTCACGTTTGGTTTTCTTTCTTTGTCCCATTGTTCACTCCATTGGTTACAAACCTTCTATACAACCAGACTAATATCCAGTGTGAAAGTATTTGCAGATCCTATACTTGATTGCATGCCACCGTGGGTCGGGGGGTGGGGAGAGGAAGGGGAGAAAATTTGAAACTCAAGGGACTGTGGAACTGAATCCTGTAAACTAAAAGTAAATATATAAATCAATCGATTAAAAAAAAAAAAAGAAAAGAAAAAGGCCCCGAGGACCAATTTATTGTCTTAATACTCCTACAGATGTAGCCGCACTTTCAGAACCAAATCTGATCTGCCCTTCCCCAATATTTACATTTTTATATGTAAGTCAAAGAATTTATTGTATGACATAAATGTCACCATTAACTCTGCCCAGCCGGAAGAAAAATAACATAAGTCTTCAGTCAGAGGGGAAAATTGTTATTTATTTTTAAGTATCAAATTTTTGCTAATATGATTTGTAAAGTATCAGATTGGTGGTTGCAAAGCTTCATAGATTTAAAGTTAGAGAAAAATATCATTTTGTATTACTGAATTATATATTTATCTCCTTGAGAAATTATAGGAAAGAAAATTGGGAAACCAGGTCAAATTCAAGACCATCAGCTTCTATGGCACAGATCATGTGAAATACAGAGTAGGCTAAGTCCTTTTATTAAGGGGATTTGTTCTGTGGAACTTGAATTCATCAAAGGACCACATGTGGCCTTGACGCCTCAGGTTTCTTGCCTCTGGGTCCTACACCAATATTTAGGGCAGCTATCTGGTGCCATAGAGCACAGAGTTCTGGGCCTGGAAGCAGGAAAACTCATTCATCTTCAAGAGTTCAAATCTGGCCTTAGACAGTTACTAGATGTGTGTCCCAGAACAAGGTTCACTGTGATTTAAGCTCAGGATCCATACCACAGGTGCATAATAAATAACCCTTTGCAACTTGATCAGTTTTAGTTTATTTCTGGACATCAATTCCTTAAATCTAAATAACACAAGTGACACAAATTCATTAAGTTCAGTAACCATTAAAAAATTTCAAAAATTCAATTCAACAAACCTGGTAGAAACTTAAAAAAAAAAAAAAAAGACTACTGTATAAATGATGAAAGTACTAGATAGAGCAAAAGCAGAGGTCAGAAAGAAAATCACCTACAGCCACGGGCAAGTACTTGTATATACAATGCATGGGCACACATATCAACATAAATGTATAATCTGTATAATTATATTATGCAGAAAATATGGAAGTACAAAAACAACCAAATATACTTTTCCTCCTTGTAGGCTTCTGGGAATTTATTTCCTTCTCAACTACTCACACAATGGAAAGGGGAACATCTCTCCATTGGCATACAACATTCAAAGCCTAACTGGTAGAACCTGAAACAAAACCCAGTAGAACCATGGAAAGCTAAGCGGAAAGGAAAAAATTAAAAATGTAGCTCTGAAATCAAAACCTTGCAGTTAACCTAAAACCAAATCAAGCAGGTCCAAAGATCAGAAGTTCTATGGCTACCTGCCTAACATAATTCTAGTTTTAAGCCAAACACCTTTTCTTGGCTCTCACTCCTGAAAAAACACCCCACCTCCACCACCATTCTCCCCACAAGAATCTCTACATACAAAATCTGCACATCATAAAACAGCTTTCAATTAGTTAACTTGGCAAATAAAATTCACCCTCTGGAGCCAGTCTGTATGCAAATAATTTGGGTTACATTCTTTGGGAGCTCATCAGATGAAAGTTCTATTTCTGGGAATAGTTCTGGAACTAAATGAATAGATAGATTAAAAGAGCTAATTGGGAAAAGGATTACAGTTTAAGATTCTAGTTCATCAAGTCTGGAGACATGCCACTTAACCAGTGAATTAGGTTTTTTTCTTAACTTCTCTTCACCAAAAACATATACTTCCACTATATTCGGATGCTACTATGCAACGTGATATTGTTTAGACTGCAGTGGTTCTCAACCTTCCTGATGCCGTGACCCTTTAATACAGTTCCTCATGTTGTGGTGACCCCCAACCATAAAATTATTTTCGTTGCTACTTCATAACTATAATTTTGCTACTGTTATGAATCAAAATGTAAATATCTGATATGCAGGATGTATTTTCATTGTTACAAATTGAACATAACCCACAGGTTGAGAACCACTGGTTTAGAAGGTTGCTGCAAGCAGCAGTAGCAAGAACAGTAAAGGATTATAGTATTAGTAATTCAAAAGTGAAATATCTGTTAGTTCTTAAAGTTAACCAACACTTAATTACAATATTATTTTTTTTAGGCAATCAGGGTTAAGTGACTTGCCCAGGGTCACATAGCTAATGTCTGAAGTTGGAACTGAACTCTGGTCCTCCTGATTCCAGGGTCTGTGCTCTATCTACTGCACCACTTCTCTCTAAAATTATAGTATCATATACAACAGAGGCAAGATCTGAAAATTTTCGAAAGAAAAGGAGATAAAAGGGAAGGGAAGGAATTTAGGTACTCAGTACTAGGGAACATTTCAATTCAAAAAGAAGTAGAAGGAATATTTTCTTTGGAGAGGCAACATGACCTAGTGGGTAGAAAGTTGAGTTCAAAAGATCTGGGTTCAAGTTCAACCTTAAGCATATACTGGCTTTGAGACTATGCAAATAAAAACCTCACAAGTGTTCAACTCAAATAGAAATTGGGGGAACTAATCCACACATTTTGGGCCATATATTAACTTTAAAATACAGTATTATGTATATTTTATTGTATTTTTATTTATTTTGTTAAATATCTCCCAATGACTTCTGGCTGAGGTTAGGAGTGTTGTGGTCTGGGGATCCCTTGTGCCCCAAAATTCTTTCAAGGTGTCAGAACTATCTTCATAGTAATAGACATTTTATTATGGTAAATATCAACAAATATAACTCACATAAACATTAGTGTGAGGAGGGAGAATGCCTTCAGTTTTGAAGAGTATAAAAGGGTCATTAGACCAAAACATTTGAGAACCACCATCCTATATCAATGAAGTAAAAGGTCCAGTTCCTGTCCCTCTCCTATATTTTCTCTTGCTGGAATAACTAAGGGGCAATAACTAGGCAACAGGGCCTGGAAGATGGGTAATGACCTTTAGATCAAACCATGCATTCCTGAAAGGATAACACTTCCCCACCCTGCAAATATTTAAGGATGTACAAATATTTAAGGATCTTGTAACCATCAACTGCCCAACAATCTTCAGCTAGGGTGATAAAAGATCATAACCTTCTCCTCTGGCAAACTGATACTTCAGATCATAACTCTGGGAATATGGTCCACAGCAATAGGCTGTGAACAGATATATTTCATATACGTGTACTTGATACATTTCATCTCAGGTGCTTCTGAAAAATGAAGATGTGGCCACCAGCCCCCAGCTACCACAGAAATCAAATTTTTTTTAAAAAGAGTATGAAGTACTTTAGCTGTCATATGAAGCAACCTGCTACTACAGTATAGCACAGCTAATATGTCCTTATGGCCTTTGTGTAAAGAAGGAAGACTGGAAAGAGCTAATCAATTCTCTCCTCCTCACATTATTTTAATTCATCTTCTGGACTATAGGTTGCAAAGTAGGGGGTCAATCTCCACTAGAGAAGGGAGTTTCCTACATGGACGAAGTCACAGATACAGTTTAGAAAAAAAAGCTCCCCAAAATCTTAATTTCAGATTGTAGGTCTCAGAAATGCGAAGTAATTTTTGGGTCAAACATTAAATCTTTTGATTAGGCTCCCTTCTTAAATTATTCTGGTATAAACTCTTGAGACAATCTGCAGGAATTTAAAAAGCATGTCTTTCACATTGGCATCAGCTGAGCAAACTGTAAACTCTGTGGAATTTTCCCCTGCTTCCTCTCTGGAGTCATGTGAACCCATGGACTTTTTTTTTAAGAAACATATTTGATTAGTAAGTCAATAAGTCCTCTCCAGCCAACAGGATGCTAAGTAGAGTTACTTCTGTTACAACTTCTGTTTTCTGAGCCTGGATTCTATAAGAAGAAACTGCAACTAACTGCTCAATGAAACCAAAGCAGTGTCCATGCTGTGTTGGCTCTGTTAGCCACATCCGTCTCACTGACATACCAGCGGTATGGCTCTGAGAACCAATTTACTGTCTTAGTACTTCTAGAAATGCAGGTGAAGTTTTCTGAGTTGATTTTTTAGTTGAAAAGACAATATACTGATACCTTCTGAGCTATTCTCAAGAACACATGGTAGTGCAGGTACTATTAAAATTCCGCATTACAGACCATTCAGAAAGCTAAGTCAGCTTGGACAGGATGAGAGCAGACAGTTAAAGAAAGAATGAATTAATTGCAAAGTTGTTCTAGCCTAGCAATCAATGCTCTCTAGGGTATGTAAGCCAAATGCAATACCTCCCCTGTACCAAGCACAAGGTGACAAAAAAAAATCCTTACAAAACTTTGCACCTGGAAGAGGGGAGTACAAAGTCATTTGCCTCAAGTCACCAGGTGAAAGCTCTAGCAGAGGTAACCAATACAACATTCTAGGTTAATTTCAGTTAAACTGATATCAAAAATGGCATCCTGGCTTTAGTCCCTACCCTGCAACTGGTCAGTTGTCACCTAAAGTTAATGCCCTTATTTACAACTCAATTCTCTGGTGCCTTAAGGATTACTTTCCTCATAGCAAGACCATAAGGTAGGGTAGTAAGTAGTGTAAGTATTATGAACCGTGTTTTACATTTGAGGAACCAGAGGTTCACAAAGTCTCACATACTAAGTGTGTACTTTTATGAACACTAGTCTCCTGACTTCAAACCCAGTACTTTCACACCTCATTAGCCTTGATGTATTCTTATAAGTTAAAAAAAAAGAAAAAAGAAAAAGAAAAAATAATATTAATCTATTTACCTCAAAGTCCTGGAAAAAGTAAAAGTGGTCAATGATTTGGCTTTTAAAACTGCAGCCCCCTAAAAATGTATGGCATTAAAGATCTGTAAGATGTTGTGAGATATAGGTTGCAAGAGTCCTGATGAAGGAGGTGCCTACTCCCTTGCAATCAGTGTAAGAGACCCTCACTAGTTTGTATTAAACAGAGTTTCCGGCAAGAAAGGAGAAAAAAATATTTTAAAAAGGTTTACTTAGAGGTCAATTACTCCAGGTGCAAAAATTTCTTGCTTTAATAGGCAAATGAAGGTGTATCCTTTCTCACAGGTAGCCAGCTGTCTCAATAGCACTTCTAATCTCTTAATAGAGACCTTTCAGAATAAAGCCTAAGGATGAGGTGTTTTAATTGGGCTGAAGCACTGCATTAGTTAATCACAAAAAGTCAAAAGATCTATACGGGAGAGAAAAACTGGTTTGAAGGTCATCAAACAGTAAGCCTAATGGAAAAACTTCGGATGAGATAATTTATTTGGCCTATATAGATTACTCAAAGTTATGGTATGTAAAGCTGGTGTATTTTTAGTTTCAAGGAACAGCCCCTTATTTTGGTTCAAACCACCCACCCTCCAAGATGAAAATTAGCAAGAGTTTACATCACTTCACACAAACTCTATTGGCCTCTACCCTCTCGCTTCCTCACTCCCTTTTGAAAAATCCCAACTAACAACCTGATGCATAGCCTTCAACACTTTCAGGTCGAACCTGTCAGTTTGAGCCACTGGACTCTGGGTCTCAGGGTGTCAGGAGAACGATGGCAGCCTCAGAATGCAAGCACCTTCAATGAAATTTCTCTCCCCCTCCCGCGTTGATACAGCCTTCCTAACCCAAAAGCCCAATCGGCGCTATGACGCAAAAGCCCTTTAGAAAATACTCGGAGCAACTGAATCGGACTCCCCAAAGCCCCGAACTCCCTCCTCCCTCCCCATCCAACCTGTCGTCTCCCACATCCAGCCTTGTCTCCCTAGTTCTTGTTACTTTATTAAAATTATCGGTCACTCGAGGACCTGCAGTTTAGGAATAATTCTTAGCATTAGGTCAATACCATGCATTGGGTTGATCTATTAGTACAAAGTTATGTCTCCTAATATTTTAAAGGGGCGCAGAGAGAAGTCGCGGCCAGATACCGCAGGCTCTGCTCTGGGTCGCACTCACCTAGGACCGAGCTCCGAGAGCTCCCCAGCGGCCGTGGGAGGGAGGTGGGGCGTCAATTCCACCTCTCCCGGGCACAGCCCAGACCTGCACTACCAACCTGGAGCAAGTCTTGTGGACAGGAGGGATCTCAGAGAGAGAAGGAAGGGGGCGGGGTCGAAAGACTGCTACCAGTTAAGAGTTTCGCAAGGTGCTTTCCAGCGGGATCGCAGCATCCCGGCCGGGTCCGAGAGGAAGGAAACTCGGCAGCAGCGGCTGGTTCGCAAATCCAGCTAGCCCCCACCCCGGGAGTTCCCCTTCTCTTCCCGGCAGCCAGGCGGAGAAACACAGGGACAGAGAAGAAGGGTGCTGCCAAAATTAAAAAAAAGAAAGTCCTCTCCCCACTGCACCCGGGGCCCCCAGACCCCCTGTGAAGCAGCCGCTTCGCGCTGCTCTCCTACCTGTAGTCCCCGTGCAGCCCGGCGGGCGGGCGGCTGGACCTCTCCAGGGCTAGCGCTCCACCGCTCGCGCGCAGGCAGAGTAGGGCCCCAGCCAGGGCCGAGGGCACGCTGAGCGGCCGTCTCGCCGGAAAGATTCGACGTGAGCGAGGAGGGGGAGGAGCAAGAGCCCAGAGCCGCGGAGAGCGCCAGGGTGCGGGCCCTGGGTCTCCACCCCAGCAAAAGAGAACTGGCGGCCGCTAAGCGCCGAGACGTAGCCAGCTCCTTGACTCACTTCGAATGAGCCCAGCGACGGGTGGCGCTGCGGAGAAGACCAGTCGACACCGCCCCCTCTTCTTTGGTGTTTTCCATTTCCCTTTTCTCTGTGTAATCAGAAAGAGGTGGCCCTGGTGGCAAGGGAAGCCTGCGACCCGGCGGTGGGAAATTCCTCCTCCCCTCTAGGCGCCAAGGTAGTAAAAGCACCCGAGAAGAGTTGGGGGCGGGGCCAGAGGCGGGACGTAGGGCCCAGGGAAACCAGGGAGGAGGGAGGCGAGACTAGTTGAGGGGTACCGAGTACTCTACTGGGGAATTCCCAAATTATTCTGGAAGGGAGCTGCGAGACAGGAAGCAGCTCCCCCCAGCTCCCAGATGTAGTGGCCCACGGACTGGCACCTCCCTTCAAAAAAAAAAAAAAAAGCAAAAAATTAAAACTCCATTGGAGGGAGAGAGTGAAGACACCCTGCCCTGGTGGGTAGGAGGAGCTGCGGGTTTTCATCTTTTCTCCAAGTGCGTGTCGGAGAAGAGAACGAGTTTGAAGAGGGTGTGTATTCTTCCCACCTCGCCCAGCCTATGAATTTGGAGGAAGCTCTATTATTCGGAGATCCTCCCTCCGCACCAAAGGCCCCTCGATTGCACCCACCCGGAATTGGGCCAAAACATAATCCCATCCCAGGCCTACTTTATTAACTCAATCACTACATCTTCAGTGGCACAGGAGATAGATGTTGCTAACTAGATCGATCGATATATAGATCTTACCATATACCAGGCATAAGCAAGCCAGCCTCAAGAAACTCCCCAGCTCCCTCATTTCGTGCGTGAGAAAACCGAGGCCCACCGAGTACGTTGTGACTTGCTCAATGTCTCCTAAGTATTCTAAGTGTCAGTGAGGGATGAGTCTTTCTCCAGTTACCACATTGCCTCCGACTGCTGGATTTGGACACAGAAGACGGATGTTCAAATCTCAGCTGTTTGTGATAGACTACGGACAAGTTAGTTAACGTCTTTGGGCCTCCGTTTCCCCTTTTGTGAAGTGAAGGGGTGTACTCTCTAAGCAGGACTCTAATATTTGATATCCCATTAGTCCCTTGCGGAAGGGTCCAGGAGTAGTGATGTTAGTAACAGCCTGCCTAACAGTGCTGGGAAGACAGTTGAACTCCACCCTCAGCTGAGTTCCTCACTGCTGGGAACCGCCGGCTCACTCCCTTAACTCTGAAGATTTCACCACTATCCCCCCCCTCCCCCTTTCCGGGGGCAGCCGCTCCATTCCGGGGTCGGGCCAGCGGCTGCCGCCAGTCTTGGCCCCCAGACCTCCTTTACTGAGCCAATTGCCAGTAACCTGGGCTTTCCACGCCAGGTCTTCCTACTTAAGGAACGCAGCAAGTTGAGTTAGTGGTCATTTTCTCAGCTACTCTGTATTCGGCGGCAGATGAACGCAGGAGCCAGCCCGGAAGCTGAAGGGGTGGCCAGCTTCACCCCTTGTTAAGCTTTACTAGATCCAGCGGAGCCTGCACCGAGAACTGGAATCGAAATAACTTGGAAGACTTTAATTAGGACCGAAATTCTTAACATCTGTGATTGGAGGATTGCATGTAACACTTGGTAGAAGTGTTGTAAGCTCTTGACGATATTTTGCTTTTTAAATAGAAAATGCCAACTATGTTGTGAGAAGTAAGGAGTTTCGGGGGAGGGGGCAGTGGAAAGTTCAGCAGAGACCGCATTTACACGAGCAGTTCATTCTTTCTGGCCCCTCTTGGTGGAGGGCTTTGGGGCACTCTACCGGGATTCCCTCCCCAAGCATCCGACAGGCAACAGCAGCCTGGACTTTTGGTGTGTTCTACCATAAACATTGATTGATCTGGTCCTTCCTCCCCCAACTTCAAAACATGGAATAGAATCCCTTATCTTGGCAACATCGGTAATGTTTGACTTGTGGTTGACTAGGTAAAAGGATCTGTGAATGTGACTTGAAAATTCCTGGGGCTCAAATAGAAAGAGTGCATCCCGCTCCTTTGTAGAGGCTTTTCCTGGGCTTTCCTCAAGGCTCAGTTCGGATCCCACCTTCTGCAGAACGCCTTTCCTGGTCGCCCAACCCCTCTGACACGACTTCCCATTTATTCTGTATACGTCTTGTATGTTCGTAATCGGTTGCTTGTTGAGTCCCCATGAGGATATGAGCTCCTTAAGAGCAGCGACTAATGTTTTTGCCTTTCTTGTAGTCTTAGCGCTTAGCACTGTGCCTGGCACGTAGTGTTAAATAAAATGCTTGTGGGCTGACTGGCTGACGGACTGACTCGAGGATTAAGAGTGTGGTGTATTTCGTATACCACAACATTTTATTGATGTCTTGGTTTTGCTGATTTTAATTTTTCTTTCTTCTTTTTTTTTGTTCTTCGTTTCCAGGAATGGTGATAACTCTTTAATTGGGGGCAAAGGGGATGGTGAGGGTACGGGGTTGAAAATGAAGATGTTGTAAAAACAAAAGATAGGAATACATTTTTTAAAGATAGAAACTAAATGAAGCCTTTTTCACTGGTGTTAAAAAGGGGGGAGGCTTTCACAATCTTTTTTTCTGTATGACCTTGGACAAATACTATAATTTCTCTATGCTCTACAGTAAAGTAGGTTATGACTGGGATCATGATATAATAAACAACCTCCAAGGAACATTAATAAGCACTTTGCAAATACTGAAAGTTGCTTATTCAGCAGACTGCTGTTAGGTGTATGCTATATTTAGCAGTTTGGGATATGCAGAGTTTATACTTCCCACCTTCCATTCCCAATAGAAAAATCACTGAAATTATTAAATGGGAATTAGAATCATAGTTAGAAATTCTAGTGCCAAGAAAAGCAACATAAACAGCAAACTTGTAAAGAAGAATTTAGTTGGGTGAAGGAACAGGTTAGGGGTGGGAGGACCATGGGTCCCTGAAGGCCCTAGGGTAGAGGGAATAGGAAGGGTAGGCAGAGATCACCTAGGGTATAGGGTATGGTTGCTTATTCTTGCTAACCAGGGGCAAAGCCCAATTAGTTCTATCTGTAGAAAGAATAGAGGTTTTCAGTACCCTAGGCAACACTCCAGTAAGCCATGGTCCTATCCTTGTGAAAGGCTGTGCTGGGAAATCATACTACAAAATGAATGCTCTACGGTAGGTATCAAGAAAAGAGTGCAGCTGCCCTTGGAGTTGGATACCTAGGCTCGTTCCTGACTCAGGTACCAGCTGTGTGACTATAGACAAATCACAACATCTCTGAGCTTCAGTTTCCTTATCCAAACATTAGGACAACACTTGTCCCACCGACCTCACAGGGTGGTAACCTTAATTCTGCAAACCTTAATGCCAGAGGCCTATGAAGTGATTTACATATTACTATTGCCATTTCACAAAGTGAAAAAGTTTATTGAAGGGTCAGAGAATTAAGGTTTGCACAGCAGCAAAGACAGGACTCAAACTACATCTACACTTAGAAATCATCTAATCCAACTCCTCCCATCTCACAAATGAGGAAACTAAGGCACAGAATAGTAAATGAATTTTAATTTAGATCTTGTGACTTCAAATTCAGCACCCTCTCTGCAGCCACCCCCTGTCTCCTGGGTCCAGGGTTCTTTGCATTCTACCATCCTGCATCCAAAGTAACGACTGGTGTCCTGACAAGTGTGGCATGGATCTGGGGTGGTGGTGTTGGTGTTAGAGGCCAAACCACGAGGCCAATTCGTGGCCTCTGGTCTACTGTAGGGAGACGCCAGCTCAAACTCATAACTGGGGAATGGATTTGACCAGAACCACACTAGTGACTGAGGTTAGGGAGATGGTTTACCCTCTCCATAGATTCTGACTCCATGGTACCTGGATGTCAAATATTGAAGTATTCAGCAGTTTGATTTGATCCTGAAACACTGTGCTCATTTTTCTTCCCCCTCACCCCCATCAAGGATGCAGCAAGTTCAGTTCAATTCAATAAGCATTTATCAATCATCTACTGTACACAGAACATCATGTTAGAAGGGGAGGGGCAGAGGGAACAGGTGCACCTCCACCTTAGGTAATTTATAAAATGGGGGGGGGGCAGGAAATGTCACACACAAATAGCCATAAAGTCAAATGGTACCTGATAAATGTTTCAGAGAAGTGCTCTACCTCCTGGCTTCCACTTCTTCAAGACTCAGTCCAAATCCTATCTTCTTTTTTCTTCTTTCTTCTCCTGGATTAAGTGACAAATTGGGGTTAAGTGACTTGCCCAAGGTCACACAACTAGTAAGTGTCAAGTGTCTGAGATCATGTTTGAACTCAGGTCCTCCTGACTCCAGGGCCAGTGCTCTATTCACTGCACCACCTAGCCACCCCAAAATCTCATAGAGGCCTTTCTGGTCCACCCCATACCTCATCATCCCCCTCCTCCCACTCCCACCCTTTCCCTCTAAGATCACATTCCTTTTACAATGTACACAACCACCCCCCCCACCCACACACACCATAATTGTTTGTATATTGTCTTCCCCATTAGCGTATAAAAATTTTTGAGAGCAGGGACTGGCTTTTGTCTGTTTTTTAGGTGGGATTATCTTCAGTGATTAGCACAGTGGCTCACACTTAATTGATTATTGGTGATAGTGTTAACCAGAGGTTTCTTGGTGCTAACTAAGCACTGTGCTTAGCCTCGGGGATACAAAGAAAAATCCTAACAGTTCCTGCCCTCGGGGAGTTCACATCCTTAAGGGAGAACAACAGATAACTAACTAGCTACACAAATACAAGATACAAACAGGGGGAACCTAGAGAAGGCAGGAGCAGCTGGTAGAACTGAGGAAAGTAGGATTTGAACTCAGACTTGAAGGAAACCAGGGACATGAAAAGGAGGAGGTGAGGAGGAAGAGCACTCTAAGCAAAACAGCCAGCTAGTCAGTGCAAAAGCAGGAGGTGAAGTATCTGCAGAGTTCATGGGAGGGAAGGAAGTGCAAAAAGACCATGAAAGTAGGAAGCAGCCAGGTTTTGAAGAGCTTTAAATGCTACACATTTGTTTTTATGTTGTTCAGTCATTTCAGTTAAGTCTGACTCTTTATGACCCTATTTGGGGTTTTCTTGGCAGAGATATTAGATATTCTCTAGAGTTTGCAGTTTCCTTCTCCAGCTCATTTTACAGATGAGGAAACTGAGGCAAGCAGAATCAAGTGACTTGCCCAGGATCACACAGCTAGTAAGTGTCTGAGGCCAGATTTGAACTCAGGGAGATGAGTCTTCTTGACTCCAGGGAAATACTGGAGTCTATTGAGTAGGACAGAAGGTTCCATGGCTGACCTATCCTTGCAGAAAAATCACTTTGGCAGCTGAATAAAGGTTAGATAGGAGTGAGGAAAGACTTTAAGTCAGGGAGATCAATTAAAAGGTTATTGCAATAGTCTAGGTGAAACTTCATTCAAATAACTAAATCCAGGATAACTGATCGATTAATAAAAATGTATTCAGCACCAACTATGCATCTGTGTCAAAAAAGTGATTTATGAACAAATTGAGACTCTGTACTGAAAGGGGGTGCGAATGAAGGTGAAATGACAAATATTCAGATTAGTTTACTTGAAGTAGCCAGAATTCACTTTCAAAGGGGAGAACAGCCAACTGACTGCAGACTGATCCAAAATTCCCCAACTTATAAGCAGAGTCATGTTCCAAAAGTTCATTTGTTTGAAACTCATCATCACATGATCATGGAGCTGAAGGGACATTAGAGGTCACTTAGGCCCCTTCATTGTATAGATAAAGAAGCTGAAACCCAGAGAGACGGTAAATAATCACACCTAAGGTCACTCAATGTATTAAATCACAGAAGATTTGTACCCAGATCCTCGAGACTCCAATTCCTGTGTTCTTTGCAAAGCTCCTATACTACCTCCTAACAAACTTCATTGTCATCATTATTATAGAAGAAATTACACCTAGTGGTTTTGTTTCTAGATCACAACACAGATGATCTAATTAACTTGCAATGTATCTGCAATGTCATAACAGAGACAATTTTGAAGAACCTAAGTATCAAATAGCATAACAATTTTTTTTTCCTATGGGAAATTGCATTCAAAGATGACCAATTTGGGATACCATGGATACACTGTTCCCTAATACACCCTGTCCCACCCTCCATCTCCCTGCCCCCTCCAAAGTACATCTGCCTAAGGGATGGCCTTTTTCTTCTCCTTCCCTATTTGGCTTCACAAACAAGTGCTAGTAGGTGATGAGGGAAAGGCTTTTTTCTTTCCTCCCTCCTCCATCTCTACAAGCTCCTTTTCCCCACTTATCCCCCGCTAAAGATCTCGATATAGAGAAGTGAGAATAAGGAATCAATGTTGGGGGAAGAGGAGTTCAGTACTGGTACTTCTGGTGACCAAGGGAAAGGAAAGGGAAATCACTAAAAGCAGTGGGGATGAATGGGGAGTTTCTGTAGGCACTTAGTTGGGTAGAAGATTGGTAAGTAAGAGAAACTATGGGGGCAGCTAGGTGGTGCAGTGAATAGTGCACTGGCCCTGGAGTCAGGAGGACCTGAGTTAAAATCCAGTCTCACACACTTGACACTTAACTAGCTGTGTGACCTTGGGCAAGTCACTTAACCTTAATTGCCTTGCCTTCCTTCCTCAAAAAAAAAAAAAGAAAGATCTATGCTCAATATTCCTAAATCACAGAATCCCAAAGTTGGAAGGGATCTATAAGTCTAAATACAACCTTCGCCATTTTAGGAATCCCTTCTATTACTGATGAGTTGGCAACCAGCCTCCATTTGAAGAACCCCAATGATGAGTATTCCATTGCCTCTTGTTAAGCTAATTACTGAATGCTAATTACTAAACATTTATTTTCTCTATTGTCATCCCTTCCAGGAAAAACAAAATCCTTGTAACAAATATGCACAGTCATACAAAACAAATTCTCTTATTGGCCACACCCAAAAATAAGTGTTTTATTCTGCATAGTTAGTCTATCACCTCTCTGACCAGAAGAGTAGCATTCTACATCATCAGTCACCTAGAAGCATGGCTGTTGAATATATCCATTAGAGTTCCTTAGTTTTTCAACACTGTTTATTTTTACAACATTGTTGTTATTGTGTAACATAATTTTTTAAGGGATTTTTTGTACTTTTTACTCAGCAGTCAAACGAGGGTATATTTCAAATAAGCATTTTGTGCCATATCCAATGCCAGTTCAACAGACTAAGATTCCCTCCCACAAAACTGTCATTTATTTGGTCTGTCTGCAACCGTCTGCATAATAAATAAGAACTGCTACAAATGTTCAATAGTCCAGCACATAAAACTGAGCAACAAGTATTTCAAAATAGTCATGATCTTAAAACAAATTTCTCAGAAGAAATACAACACAAGATTAAGCTTCTGCAATATTATTTCCATATAAAGCACTAGTAAAATATTTTTCTTAAAAATTAAATAATGAAATACCAAACCAATTATATACAGTACACACGAATGAGTCAAAACATCCCATTCTTGGTCTCTCTGGCGGCAAGAAGAGAAGTTCTATCACATTTTGTGGCACTAGAAAGCAACTCAGTCAAAACCCCTGACTCATGAAGCACTCAGTGAGAAAATGTTTACAATCCCACATTTGACCTTAAGTGGACAGGTTCGACTGAAGTCTCCAAGAAGAGATCTTATGTTTACTTCAGCGGGTAGAAAATTAAAACTTTTTTTCCTGGCACAGCAGCGAATGTTATCTTTTAGGTTTATTGCTCCTAGCTCAACACTATGTATTTAAGAATACATTCTCCTGGTGCTGCTCATTCTGTATCAACTCATAAAACTCTTCCCTGGTTTCTCTGAAATTACCCATTTCATCATTTCTTACAGCACAATAATATTCCATTATATCAATACAACATCATTTATTTATACATCCCTCAATATATAGGGAGCCCTTAGTTTCCAGTTTTTATTTCAGTCCAGTTTCCAGTTTGCCACCATAAAAGAAGAGCTACTATAAATAGATTTGTACAAATGGGTCCTTTTCTTCTTTGTTTGGTCTCTTTGGGATAGGGGTTCTATATAAATAGGTATAAATATTTATAGATATAAATATATAATTATAGATGTACATATAGATCTGTCTGGCTATCTACATTTGGTCTAGTCTAGCTACTTTTCATATTTTTACATTCCATGTAATTTCTATTTCTTATCTAAAGACATCCAGGACCAGGATGTTGGAGAACAAGTATGGTGGCTCCACTATTCTTTTGGTAAAGAGAGTTTGTTCTAAAAACCTTTGAAAATTGTTTCTATCTTATATCTCTTTGTTGTCCTTCCACTCCCATCCTAAAAATGGCCTCAGGATGACTTTAATTAGTTGGTTCTCTCACCAAGCCTTCTTTAAACTGGTCTCATCCTCCACAGTCTCTTGTTATTTTATGGGGGGCAATATAGCTCATAACTCTCCACCATTCTTCCCCTCATGGCATTACAACCAATTTTTTTTCTTTTTTTTCTTTTGGAGGGGGGAAAGCAGGGCAATTGGGTTAAGTGACTTGCCCAAGGTCACACAGCTAGGAAGTGTTAAGTGTCTGAGGCCAAACTTGAACTCAGGTCCTCCTGACTCCAGGGTTGATGCTCTATTCACTGCACCACCTAGCTGTCCCTTGCTTTTTTTTTTTCCCCAAACCAATGTTACCCTTGGGTGCCGTATTTCTTTGTTTGGCAAATAAATCCATTGCTTGTTGAATAAGTGCTTGGAAGGCTCTTTCATTCACCTAAGAGCAACTGGTTCATAGCAGTTAAACTTCTATATGAAACTATTATAATCAATGTCAATGTTCTTTTTTCTGTCTATATTGCACCTTTTTTTGGGGGGAGGGGACAGGAGTTGTGATTTCATTGGTATAAAGAACTCCTTCTGTCACTGCATGTTAGTCACTGTTCTGTAACTTGGAATCTTACAGAGCTTCCTGAGAAGCTGTCACTTTGCCCAAGGTCACACAAGTAGTATGTGTCAGAGGTGAAGCAGGAACCAGAGGGGTGCCGATACAGTTTAACAATAAGCTGTGGGGGTGGGGTGGGGAGCAAAATATACCTAGGACATGTTTTTAAGTTGATTTACATTATTACCATTTTTTCTATCACCTTCTTAAGTCTAGACAATCATCAAAACAATAACTCAAGCCCTGACTGGTCTCATTTGCCCAAGGTATACATGCCTATGCTGAAAATATAACAACCTGCTCTTGAGTTGAAGGATATCCCTGGCTTAAACTCAGATCTCCTTGATGCTGAAGTCACTTCTCTCTCTTTAAAAAAAAAGCCAACAACATTTATTTCCTCCCCAATTACATGTTAAATCAATTTTTAAACTGTTTAAAAAATATTTTGAGTTTCAAATTCTATCACCTCCTCCCTCCCTTCCCTCCCCCTTCCCTAAGATGGTAAGCAATCAGATATAGATTATACATGTGTAGTCATGTAAAACATTTCCATATTAGTCATTATTCACTATGTCAAAAGAAAGAATTTTATAAAGGATACTGAAGTAAAGGGTGTCACCAAAAAATATAAAACCAAAAAAGAAAAATAACCTGGTCATGTGATGAGAGGCAAGGATAAATGATGGACAGCTTTATGCTCCACTGGTATCCTCATGAAGCTAACACAAATCAACAAAGGCCTTTGGTAAGGTTGGCTAGAACCCTGTGGTAAACTTACATGAGTACATGGACAAAAGCTGAACAGGACTAGCAGGCACCGATAGGTTGTAAGATTCATTGGGGGAGGGACCATCCACACTGATGAGATCACAGAACCATTTGAGTATTATAAATTTTTTTGGACACTGTATAATAAAAGGATCTGCCTTTGTGTTATCTTACTATATGCCATCACTTCCGCAAAGCCCAGATTGGACCACATTGTCAAAAAGAAACCAAAACTCCAATTACTTCTCTGTTCCATCTCCTTTCCCTTGACAAATAAAAACTCCTAGTTCAGTGTTTCTCAATCTAAGGGTGACTATGTCATCAAATGCTGTGTTGGGACTATTTCCTAAAGACAATATAGGACAACAGTTGGTCTCTGACCTATTGGGTAACTTGTACTTTTTACATATGTAATGGAGAGAAAGTAATAACAGTGGCTTACCATTACCACCACCAACAGCATAGATACCAGCCCCTCCCCACCAACCCATACACATTCACAGCCCTCCAGCTGCTTGGTGGCTTGACATCATGAAAATTCTCCCAGCTGGCTCTGTGGAGAGTGGTCAAGTAAGACTACATAATTCATCTTTTACTTGTAAAAAGTCACCACCCCATTTGAATGAGCAGTCTGAAATATTTAATATCTCTAGAAACAGAAAGAAAAAATCTCAGGTGGTGCTTTGTTTTTTTTTCAAAGCTAATTAAGCAAAATGTTATTTCTTTCCTTTGAGATGATTTTTTTTAAAGATAAACTATAACCACAACTCAACTAGCCACAATTAAACTCATTACCCTTTACTGGCCTCTGACTCCTCTAAGAAACCAGGAAACTAATGGTATGTAGAAAACGGGTTTCTCCAAATGAATAATTTTAAGACTTAGGAGCTCTGATCAATACAATGATTAATGAGATAATCAACCATAATTGTAAAGAACCAGTGATGAAGAATGCTACCCATCTCTTGACAGAGAGATAATGGAATAAACATGCAAGATAAGATATAAAATTTTGGACATGCCCAATATGGGAATTTCCTTTGCTTGACTCTGCATATTGATTACAAGGATTTTCTTTTTCTTTTTCAGTGGAGGGGGAGAGGAAAGTGGGAAGGAGAGAAAAAGAATGCTTGTTAATTAAAAAAATAAAATTTAAAAAGAAAAGAAAAAGAAAAGGAAATTTCTTTAGAATGATGATATAATGATTAACATGTTCTAAACCAAAAAGAAAAGTCACCTTAAAAATAAGTAAAGTCAGTCTATATAGCTCTATTTTCCTAACCCATATGTGAATGCTTCTAATATAAGCATGGCTGGCACTCACATGTCATGGATAGATAGATATGTGGCCTGCGATCTGGAAAGCTCTGTCACATCTTCAATTTCCATTTATATGGAGAATAGGAGATTGAACAGCCTCATGGGGTTGGGGTAGGCAGGATCCAGCACAGCTAAGAGTGGGTGATCATTCCTTCATTCTTCTATTTCTAAGAAAGTTACTAGTCTAGAATAATATCTATCTGCCATGCTTCAAATATTTGCAGTCTAAGGGTATTATGCTTTCTCTTTAAGAGGTTCAGAATAAAAGGTACTTTCCCTAGTTGCTATAAAGGGAAAATGAGCATTGTTTCACTTACCTTACTCTCACTAGCTTAGCTCCCTCCCATCAAAGGCTGGTTACATGAAAGACAATCACAGAAAACTAGCAAACCTCCTTATTAGAAAAAAACATTAAACAGACTCCAAAAATTAGAGACTTTATACAATAGGTAAATGAATACACAAAAGTGAGTAGTTGGGTAGCAAGACAATAAAAACTCAACTGAGAGAGAACCATGATGGGTCAGAAAGATTCTCTCTTTCCCACTAGAGTTTCTGCAGCTTTAAGTAAAGGATTGTGTTGGGGGATAGCTTTCCCATGTGTCTGCCAGCGACACAGTCAAGTTTGCCTCTGAGCCTCTGCCTCCAATTCCTTCTCAGCCTCTCCCTGTCCAAAAAAGTCTCTTCATTCATGCAGGAATGCAGTGTGGAGGGCTTAGATATCTGTCATCAGGAGTCACATCTCAACTTTCCTCCACTCCATCAGACACCTGCTAGTACCACTGAACCATTCCTCAGGAAACCGTCTCAGGCTTGGGTGGAATAAGGTTACAAAAATGATTTTGAAAAACTCCATAAATTGACCATCTCACACCTATCAGATTGGCTAACATGACAGAGAAAGAAAATTCTTCCAACTGGCCCTGTGTAGGGAGCTCAATTAGTCTGGGAGGGATGTAGAAAAGTTGGGACACTAATTGGCACTGCTGGAGTTGTGAACAAGTCCAACCATCCTGGAGAACTACTTGGAGCTATGTCCAAAGGGCAAAACTGCACATACCCTTTGACCCAGCAATACCATGTTTGGTAGGTCTGTACCCCAAAGAGACCAAAGAAAATGAAAAGGACATATGTCTACAAAAACATTTATAGCAGCTCTTTTTGTGGTAGCAAAGAATTGGAAATTGAGGGGATGCCCATCAATTGGGGAACGGCTGAATAAATTGTGGTATATGATTGTGATGGAATGGTATTCTACTAAAAGAAATGATGAGCAGGATGGTTTTAGAAAAACCTGGGAAGACTTACATGAACTCATACAAAATGAGCAGAACAAGAGAATACTGTACACATTAACAGCAATATTGTAATGATGATCAACTGTGAAAAACTTAGCTCCTCTGATCAAGACAGTGATCCAAGACAATTCCAAAGGACCCATGAAGAAAAATGCTAGAGAGAGAACTGATGAAGTCTCTGTGTAGATTAAAGCATACTTTTTTCACTTTATTTTTCTTAGGGGCTTTTTGTGTGTTTTCTTTTGTGACATGGTTATTACGAAACCATGTTTTGCCTGGTTTCACATGCCTTCTCAAGAGTTAGGGGACTGGAAAGAGGGAGGGAGAGAATTTGAAACTCAATTTAAAAAAATGAATGTTACATTTTTAAATACAATTTTAAAATATTTAATGAAATAAATAAAAATATGTTAAAGTACAAAAAAACCTCTATAAATTGTGCAAATCAGCACTGGCATGCAGCAAAAACTAAATGGCAATGTTCTACTTATGAGCATGCATCCAGGCTATCTATATGGCACTAGAACAAAGGTACTTCAGCTTCTGTTTCACCTAACACAATTAAATAGGAATGACTCTAAGCAGAACTGTGAAGTAGCTGAAATGTCTTATTTTCAGTGGTTGCCTTTCAGTCTTTTTAAACACAAAATAGGTGAGGGGGAAGGTAGGGGTAGCTATCTTGATCTCAAACAAAGCAACGGCAAAAACCAACCAAATAACCAAAAAAAACAACAAAAAAGACTTAAAATGAAACTACCTTATGTTGATAAGAGCCATAGACAATGAAATAATGCGCTCCCTCTCTCTTTCTCTTTCTCTCTCTCTCTACACACACACACACACACACACACACACACACACATGTATATATTATCTAAATACTTAAAGGAAAAGCTAAATGAGTTACAAGGACACATAGTAAAATGTAATACTGCAGAAACCTCAATGCACCCTTTTCAGACCTAGATAAAGCTAACCAAAAATAAATAAATAAATAAATGTAGCCTGTTATTCTGTACTTCATCTTCCTTGTAGAGGTAGAAGAGTTCTATTAATTAATTAACATTAATTATTAATCCATAGTATAGTGAAAAGCAATTTTCAAAGTTATCCTGCTTCTCTGCAATTCCTTCTGACCTTCCTTCTGTTATTTTTTGTGCATTTTAAAAAAATGAGCATTGTTTCTTTTTTCTGTTTCTTTTTTCCTTTTCTTTTTGGGGACTCTGTCAATTACACCTTTCTCTCTTATCCCTAAATTTAAAAAAAAAAGCAAAAGAAAAAAAAAAAGAAAAGCCCAAACAAGACTTTAAAAAAAAAAATCAAGACTGCTTTTAGGAATAATACTTTCCCATAGAGTAGCCTTGTTGATTATTTTAAAAAAAGACACTAAGATACTAATAAACTCTGTACCTTAAGATAGTTGAATAAATAGTATTAGTGTTATTTCACTTCTCTATATGAAACTAGTATGGTAATTGTACCTTATACCCTGACATTTAGGAGGCTCTTGCAGCCTCCCTTTGGATCATGTCTATGCCTTGGTTTTCCTCTGCAAAGAGAAGAATTTAGCTCTGTTTCTTCTTAAGAGAACTCTCAGTTCCCCTAAAAGCATTTAGGCTCATAAGGTTATCAAGTATAGAACAATTTTATTTGACTCAATAGAAAATGCAGAATAGTCTCATACCTGATCCCCTAGACCAGTGGTTTTCAACGTTCCTAGTGCCATGACCCTTTAAATACAGTTCCTCATGTTGTGGTGACCCCCAACCACAAAATTATTTTTGTTGCTACTTCATAACTGTAATTTTGCTACTGTTATGAATCGTAATGTAAATATCTGATATGCAGGATGTATTTAAATTGAACATAACCCACAGGTTGAGAACTGTTGCCCTAGACAGTCAAGAATACTCTCTTCTTTTAGAAAAGTGGTATTCTCTAACAGTCTGCTGAACTTCAGACTAGTGAAAAGAGAGGCCTGGGTTCCTTTTACCAGGTGTTTCTAAGGAGAACCTTCAGGCCTCTCTTCAGATCTGAGCCAGGAAGTCTCTTTCTTTCTCTCCTACCATTCTTACTCAGGCACAGAATCTCTCTTTCTATATCTCCATTTGGCTGTAGCAATTATGTGTATGTGTTTCCCTGTAGAGGCTATCATTGCACAGATGCTTCTCCAGGTCCATGTGACCTGTCTCCTCTCTGTGGGTCTATTTCTCTGCCTCTGGGTCCAGTTTATTCTCTCAGGTCTCCAAATGGCAGTGGCTCCTCAGTGCATATGATTTTCAAGAGGATTCACAAACCTCCCTCTAGATCCCAAGCCCAATATTTTTAAAGGCCAAACACAAGGGATCACAATGGACATGGGAACTTGGACTTTTTCTGAGACTTCAAGTCATTAATTATGTGAGTTGTGGCCCAAGGCCTCATCAGTGGGCCAGTGAGGAGGCAGGACAAAGGTAATTTACTCACTGTCCAGGAGTACTGACTCTACTGTTCACCATTCATGTTCAGTATATAGATACAGCTCACACTGATATAATTTTTGGGCTTTACAAAGCATTTTCTTCACAATAATGTGAGATATGAGTCAAACACTGGAGATGAGTAGCTATAATTTAAAACTATAAAAGCTGGCACATCAACGCCATGACCAAGCATGCCTTCAGAAGACTGGGGATGAAGCATGTCTCCTGTCTCTCGGTAGAGACAGGATTGGCTAGAAATATAGAAAGAAACATATATGTATAGGCAGAGTCATTGTGGTGGGAAGGGAAGGTGATAGATAATAATGTATTAATGGGGAAGCTAGGTGGCACAGTAGAGTGCTGAAGTAACCTCATCTTTATTTGCTTCAGTTTCCTCCGATAAAATGGGGATGAAAACAGGACCTAACTCTCAGGGTTGTTGTGAGGATTAAATGAGACAATACTGGTAAAAATGCTTAGCATAGTGCCTGGCATATAATAAGTGCACATATAAGTAAGTATATGGGTTAGTTACGATCATGATGATGATGAGAGGTTTGTATAGAATAAAGAGAAGATATGAAAGAGCCTCAGTGAAATAGAAAGAGAAGGAAATCCGAAAAGGACACTGACAAGGAGAGCACTTTTTTTTTACTATCTTGTTTAATTTTATATATATATATATTTTTTTTTTCAAAAGTCCTATGTAGTAGAAAGTTATAGATTTTATATCTAAGGGGATCCTGAGCAATGGAAGCACTATTCTCAGAGCATGCCTGCCCTGTCTGCTCCCAAACCATATGAGAAGGTTTGGTGAAGCTGCTTCTGGATGCTTATGATACAATAGAGGGCACTGCTCTCCTCATCAAAGCTTGTACAGGTATGACTATTCATAGTCTGATCACTTGGTGGTGAAGAAATAGACTTGAGCCAGAAGGGAGAGCTCTACCAGCACTCCTTCAAGGGTGTCCATAAGAGGGAGAAGCTGCTGTGAGCCTCTGGTTGGATGCAGTAGATACCAGCTCCCAGACTTCTGGGTTCTCTCCTGGCCTTTTAAAACTTCCAAGGTCAAAGCCTAGTCCATTCCATCTCCAATATTCCTTGTCCAAGATGTGAAAGAAAAGATACAAGTAGACGCAAGGAAATGGCAGAGCCAAGTGCTTTCAGCTTTGGGTCTACCAGAGGGTAGCCCACTGGCACTGGCTGTTACTTCCCTCAACAACAGCAGGGCCATGTGTTGGGGCCATCATGTCTTTTCCTGGCATAAGAGGGTCTAAGGCTCCTTCCTCAGCAGAGGCCCAGAGCAACTTATCCTCCTTGCTGGACATTAGGGAAGAAAAAAAAAGACTGAGTTGCACCTCTTCTCTCTCCCCCACCCCCAATTCACAATCTGTACTGATCAGCAATCTTCCATTACCCATCCTTAAAAACTTCCAGAAGTGGGCTCACCAAAGCCTGCCCATGAGGTTTGGAGCCAGGCAGACCATATTCATCATACTCTGAGGATGAGCTTTTATTGGCCATTCCCTTACAACATACAAAATATCCATTACTACTTTGTTTATTGGATTGTCCATAATTGTTCACGTTTCTTACATTTATAATAATAATAATAATAATAAAAGGTGAATCCCCTACTTTTTTCTTGAGCTGACCTTCCTCAGATAGCTAGGTTTGTCAGATAGCATACTGGACCTCAAGTCAGGGAGACTTGAGTTTGAATCAGCCCTAGACATTTACTTACTAGAGTATGATGCTAGGCAAATAATTTAACCGCTTTGTCTCAGCTTTCTCCTGTATAAAACAGGGATAATGACAGCACCCATCTCCTTGTTGTGAGGATCGATCAAACGAGGTATTTTGAAAGTGCTTTGCAAACTTTAAGGCACCGCATAAACACTAGCTGGTATAAAACTTCGGAACTTTGAGATACTTTAGAATTGTAACCCACCCCACCCCAAAATTGTCCATTTTAGAGAAGAGACAATCAGTGAGTGAGCAGCTTCCTACAATTGCAATGCTGTTTCCTGACTCTCAGGCTAATGACACTTTCACTGCAGTGTGAGGCTTTCTTTCTAATCAGCAACAATCTTACTTTATATTGTCTAGACAGTATCTATGTAACTTTTGTGGCATTTTTTTTCTTTAGAAACAAGTTACAGAATATCTCTCATACTTAGAAAAATACCTCAATGGGCAAGTGTTAGCTCTTCAAGGTAGAAAAAGAAAAGAAAATGAGGCTCTAGATTCTTGACCTTGGTGATCAAGAGGTGAATTCTTTTTTCTTTCAACTGAAAAACAGTAAAATTGGAAACTGAAACCTTTACTCACTGCATAGTGAAACCAGGACAAGCCAACTGAACAGGGTTAAGTCATATGAGTAGTTTCCTTCTGTCCCTATGTTATTGTGTTTGCTTTTTCTATAGCATCACAATTGGCATGGTATGTAGTAATGTTTCATTTGAGCCATGGAAAGTGGATTCTCCATGGAAAGTGGATTCTCCTGTTGCAAATTTCCCCAGTGCATCTGGTACCACCACCAAAATCAGTAAGAAAAAAGAAATAGTCAACTCAGAAAAACAGTCTCCCTCCTCCCCTTTTTAAACTTAGATGGCAGAGGCCTACCTCATATTCAACATTATGGAATATGAAAGAAGTAGCACAGCTAAGTGGAAAGAGTCTTGGATTTGTAGTGAGAGGACTCAGTTCTCTTAGAAGTATTACCTGTGAGACTTTGGTCATGTAATTTAAGCTCTGGGGGAAGGGGTATACTAGTTTCCCAAAATATAAAATAATGCATATATAATGTATTAATACAAAATAACTTTAAAATCCTGTGAATCTATAGATAATAATAAATATAAAGTTATAAATCTGATGCTATTTTTTTTTTAAATAAAGAGAGGAGGATGGACTGGCCTTTCCCTACCTTGCCTGTAATGTGGTAGCTACAGGAGAGGGACTCCATTAGGCAACCTTACACCTGAACCCCTGGCTACCTTTCCTGGGTGTATGACCAAGAATCAACTTTGAGGTGAATACATCTAGGCTTGGAAGCAACCTTATGAGTTAGAGAGGTTTTAAGGTTCTAGTCTTTTGAGGAAAGTTGCCTAGTATCAGGGCAGGTTCTTCACAGAACACTGAAAAGAGGGTGCACCTAAGCCCAGAAGACAGGGACTTTGAGAGAGACAGTGCCAAGCTGTGGTGAAGTATAAAATGTCTGAACAGCAGTTCTTCAAACTTTATATTCTGATAAGATTTAAATATCAGCCCCCTATACTCCAAAGATAAAAATATGAGGAAAAGATTTATAATAGTAACTCTTTTTTGTTGTGACAAAGGATGTGAAACTAAGGGAATGCTCTTAACTTGGGAAATGGTTGGGTAAGTCATGGTATAGGAATATGGTGAAATTTACAGCACCATTGTGCTATAAAAATAGTGAAGGCAAGAGTTTCAGGGAAACCTGGGAAGCCGTGTATGAACTGATACAAAGCAAAGAGAGAACAATTTATATTATAACCATAATGTATATGATAAAAACCCTTTGAAATATATAAGAAATACATAAGAACGAGGAGAACAATTTATATAACAATATTGTAAATGCCAAAAATAACCTTTGAAATATATAAGAATTCATTTTCTAAAATTTCTCAAAATCTTTTCTGGTGCTATAATCTGGAAGGTATAAGCAATGCGCTGGATTCTTATTTTCTTTGTCCCCTTAGAACTCCTCAGATAGGACTGTTCTCATTCTAGACAAATGGATCAGCAAGATTTCCCATCCCAGCTGAAAGCAGGGAAGACTCTGACCTAGCCCACATTTTGCCAGAATAAAGGGAGGTGGTTTATTATGCTGAGAACCTGGGAACCCTGAAAGGCAAAGGGGAGTCCAGAATTGTTCAGAAAAGATAACTACTAATTCTACCTGCTGGACTACCTAGCTCTTTATGGCCCTGCTCCCTACTTTATAGCAACGAGAAAAGCTCTAAATCAGCTATGTAGATTATCAATTATCTCGGGGATTACAAAATTCTTGGAAGCAAAGTACCAAGTCACAGGCTCCTATTCTTTTGAGAGAGGTGGAACATAACCAGGCCCCCAACCAAAGGAAATGGGAGGTACTATGAAAACTCAATTTGCTTAAACTAGCTATCCCACACATCACACTAATTCAAATTCATTGGACTACTGGGTATTCCTCTTATAAATGCAAACACCCCATGGTTGAGTTAGGCCAATTAGGCACTCACAAACTAGAGTAAATTATTGTGGTCATATAATCTCCTGGCTTACTAATAGGGATAATAAAAACTGAGGGAATGGAAAGCACTTGTGGGGCGGAGATTTTTTTTTTTTTTTGTATTAGGAGAAGGATGTCAAAGGAGTAGACATTTTGGAGCATGATGCACTTCAGACAAGGAGAGTCCAGCAAGGGTATTCTAGTATTGAATAGTCAAAAGGAAACATAAATACATGGGGATGAACTGCTAGGAAGTAATCAAACAATTACTGATTATCCATTACATTGAGAGCACTAAAAGTGCTATAGATGGAAAGGGAATAAAAAGATATAGTCCCTGAATTTAAGGTGCTTCCCTTGTAGTAGGGGACCAAGGCCATAAATAGGTTGGATTTTTTTTAAAAAGATCAGAACATGAGCCAGTATTGTGAAAATAATGACAAACACACTAAGATGCTGCAGGAATTCTGAGCAAGATATGAACAGTGAAGGCTGAGCAGTTGCAGAAATCTTCATCAAGGTGGTGGGACTTTGATGCCTTATAGGACTGAGAGATGTAAAGGACTTTAGAGATTATATACCAGGGGTGTCAAATTTAGCTAGGAATGGATCCCTGCCAGCCTGCATTTTAACTTAGAAAACCACAAATTAACATCATCTATGTTGTATGTTATTTTTTTTTTTTGTTAACCATTTTCCTTTTACATTTTAATCTGGTTCAGGGCACACTAGTTTGATATCTCTTATTAACTTAAAGCCCTCATTTTACAAGTGAGAAAATTGGAACCCACAGAGATGACAAGACTTGCTTTAAGGTCACACAAAGTATTTAGGATGAGAGCTGGAATTTGGACCTAGGTTTCCCTTTCAATACATCAGTCTTGATTCATTAAAGTAGAATAGAAGCTCCTTGAAGGCAGGGGCTATCTTTTGTTTGTTTTATGTTCCCAATATAATTTCTTGTATATATTAAGTACTCATTGAATTGAATTGAAATTATCTCTAGCTTTAAAGAAAGCTTATGACTTAAGTTGTAAGGTAGAGGGAAGGAATTCCCATTGAGAAATTAATAAGCTTGGGCAAAATTACTGAGGTGGGAATGTGTATAGTGGGTCCTAGGAAAAATTAATAGATTCTTTTGCTTTTTGTTTTTTGGGTTTTTTTTGGAAGGGCAATTGGGGTTAAGTGACTTGCCCAAGGTCACATGGCTAGTAAGTGTTAAGTGTCTGAGGCCACATTTGAACTCAGGTCCTCCTGACTCCAGGGCTAGTATTCTATTCACTGTGCCATCTAGCCACCCCTAATAGATTCTTTTGGCTGGGGGAGAAAAGTTCATATTAGTAATAGCTGATATTTATATAGTGCTTAAAGATTTATTAAGTGCTTTGTATACAACATCTTATTTGATCCTTAAAGTAACTCAGTGATGTAAGTTCTACATTCTCATTCTACAGATGGGAAAATTGAGGCTCAGAAGTTAAGGGACTTGCCCATGATCATATATAAAATATCACAGGTGGAATTAGAACTCAGATAACTTCTAATGGAAGTTAAGCACTATTTCCATTGTACTTCTTGTCTAGGGAGAATAATGACTAATAAGGTTGGATCTCTTAAGTGATACATTGTTTTTTTTTAATATCACTATATTTTTATTTTTTAAATTTTATGTATTTATTTATTTTTAGTTTTCAACATTCACTTCTATAAGATTTTGAGGCCTAAATTTTTTCCCCCTCCCTCCACTCTTCCCTCCCTAAAATGGCATACAATCTGATATAGGCTGTACATGTATGATCATATTAAACATATATCCATGTCATGTTGTGAAAGAAGAATCAGAACAAAAGGGGAAAACCACAATAAAGAAGAAAAAAAAAGAGAGAGCGAATAATCTGCTTCTATCTGAATTCAGACCCCATAGTTCTTTCTCTGGATGTGGATAGCACTTTCCATCATGAGTCTTTTGGAATTGTCTTAGATCCTTATATTACTGAGAAGTTTAATCTATCAAAGTTGGTCAGCGCACAATATTGCTGTTACTGTGTACAATGTTCTCCTGGTTCGGCTCATTAAGTGATACATCGTGATAAGCCTTGAGAATCAGAACAATTGATTTTATTATAGTAATAACAACTTAGATGTTTATACATGTAGTTACTGGAAATAGTGTTAAACTCAAGAGTCAAGAGATACCTGGGTTCAAATAAAAATCCTAACTGTGACATTTAATAGTTGGGTATTCTTGGGGAAGTTATTTAATCTTCTGAGCTTCTGTTTCATGGGGAGATAGAGAGACAACCACATATTGATTTATAAATACATGTACTGCATTTGGCATTTTATAGCTTACAGAGTTCTTCCACAGATTATCATATCTTATATGATTCTCACAAATCAGAACGTAAGTATCTTCTCTCACTTTACAGATGAGGAAATGGAAGCAAGTAAGCTTAAAGTAGTAATGTGTCTTAGAGTATTTTTCCCCTTGGCTTCAGAGAGTTAAGAATTCACTTGCTTATTACACAACACACAATACAGACCAATAATTCTTTTTATATTTGTGTGAAGAGTTTGAATCTGTCTCATTTCAATTTTGTGTCTAGCTCCAAAAGATATAAAAAGAGCATTTTGAGAATAGCCAGGAAGCAAAATGTCTTATAAAATAAAGAGGAGAGGGCATAACTATTGTGACAATTATGTAAACTCATGACTTATAGAAGACAGACTTTAGTGAGAAAACTGACAAGCAATAATTTAAATGTGAAACTATGAGAAGGGATACATCACTGCAACTGAGTACTCAAGAATGTTATAATGAAAATCTAAAATTATTACTGAAGAAGTGCTTTTAATCACAGACACACACATAAATAAGTTCAAGGTCAAGAAGAAATCTAGGTCAAGGAATAAATAAAACATCAACAAAAAAAGTCTGAGTTTGTGAAAAAGGCTAATTAAATCTAGCATCACAAGAGTGGCATCTTACTATTCACTTCCTAAAACAATATTGTTCTCAATGAGATTTGTATAGCAGAAATAAATGTAGACTCAGCGCAATAACTAAAAGAACCACAAAAATCTAAAAGCAACGAATCTTCTAATGAACCTTCGTATGAGGTTTTTTTAAAAAAGGAATCACGCTAGTTAGCCAGTTAGAGAAAGAAAAAAAAAATATGCAAAGAAAACTGACAAGCCATTCATATCACATCCCAAGAGCAGGCATTCATATTATATAAATGTAACAAGGGGGTTGAAATAACCCCCATAGTTCTGATGTGTTTATCAGTGAGAACCTATCTCTGTTTTTCACTGGGTATGAACAAGGTCTAGATAATTCCCTAGGGGTGAAATCTTTTCAGATGCTTGTATCCCCTCTGAAACCTGTATAAAACCAGGACATGGTTCAGAATCCAACAGATTCCAACAAGTGGCAAGCCAGGAGAAGGAAGTTCTGGCTGATGATCTGAGCAGTCACTTGGGGAGCACCTCAGACTTGGCCTTGATCTTATTCACTACCTCCAACAGCCCTTACCCTCAACCCTTTTGGCCACAGAAAGGCTCTGAGAGTTTCAAAGTGTCCACAGGATTCTAGACTTTCCATCAGTGTCCTAGTATCATTCCCAAAGAGTCAATAATAGAATGAACCTGATGAGAAAAGGCAGATTTAATGATCTACAAGGACCTCCAAATAAAAAGCTGCACAATGCCTAAAAGGAATTTCATGAGCACCACACAAAGGGGGAGGACAGAATTTCTAGCAATCAGGAACTGTAAGTTAACCCTTTTGCCACAAGCTCTAAGCTTGAGCTCACTTTCCACTGTATTCTGTGTGAACTAGAAGGAGAATGTTTCACAGATTTTGGGGGGAGGACATTATGTACAAATTATACTACGTACATATATATATATATATATATATATATATATATATATATAAACTAAGTCTGGTTAATTAATATCAACTGATACTCATAGCAGAAAACTTTCATAGGATTTCATGAACTATAACATTAGGGAAAAAGTAACCACCAATTCCTTAAAGCTACTTCCTAGATTCTGAGAGGAAAAGAAGGGACCTAATGTGCCAGTACAAATGGGGAATGAAAGAGTCACTCCAGATTCTAAATGTGCCATATATGAAAAGATATTTTTCCTTCTCAACAATTATAATGTTATTTTGGAAATGATTCTACTTTCAAGGATCCCAAACTCTGGAGATACTACAGACATCCTGATGATGCTTTTAGTGAACCTACAGAAGATGGGTTTGCATCCCAACATATTTATTTATTCCATTATAAATATGAGTTATTTTATACACCTGTGCAGGAGTCTATGGAACATCAAACATAAAAGAATAGTTAGTAGGATAGTAGCTTGTCCCAGAATTGTGTTTATCTGAGATCCATTAAAAAGATGAAAAGAATGAGGTGATAATGATTAATAATAATAATTTGCATAAAGATGTAAACTGTAATCTTACAAAACACTCATATTTTTCATTAGATCAGCACAGGAATCTGGTGAATAAATAAGGCAGATATTTC
Source organism: Pseudochirops corinnae (assembly GCA_028646515.1). Taxonomy (NCBI): domain Eukaryota; kingdom Metazoa; phylum Chordata; class Mammalia; order Diprotodontia; family Pseudocheiridae; genus Pseudochirops; species Pseudochirops corinnae. The sequence continues at coordinate 499,327,777 of CM053585.1, forward strand.
AAAGATATGGAAATTTCACAGATAAGGAAACTGAGGCTGAGGTTGAGACTTGGCTAGAATCACACCAGTCAATCTGTTGACTCTTAGGTAGAGAAATTATAAACAGCCTCTTTAAGAGGGGGAAATAAAAACCTGGTAACATAGATCAAAGTGAAAAAATAGCCAGCTGTCCCTACTGGATTAAAGAGAAACCTTTTCTAACAAGTAAGACTTATTTTTATGCAAATGAACCACTTCTTTTTAGGAAAGCAGGGCATGAAATATGGTCTGTTTCTATGATTTAAACCATATTTTTGTCTGTCAAATTCTTGAGACCAAGTCTTCTCTAATGCTAGAATTTGGACTGATAATGCTACAATTCCTATAAAAAAATCTGAGAATACAGTATCTGACTTAAAATTGAAAAAAAAAAATAGATGGAGGCAAATTCAATGATTAATTATAATTATTTGTTACATATTACATACTATATTATAAACTACAAATTTGTAGTACTAATTATAATGATTTAATGCAGAATTTTAATTGATGTAAATCAATTGCCAAAATGAGGAAACTAAAAAGCTGTTGGAGCCAGCAGACTCTAATCTCCTTGCCAACATGGAAAGGTTAGACAATCAAAGGTAATATTGTTTTAGAATGTAATATCATTTGCAAAGGAAGGGAAGATTATGAAAAACATTGTTTCAGAAAGCTGTGAGAAGCAGTGAAGTGAAAATTAGTTTTTAAAAAGCTTGGTGAGAGACTTAATTAAGCAAACTCATCCCAAGGGCATTTAAGGCTGAAAATAAAAAAGGGGACAAGACATGGCTTTAAAAAAATGGAAAAGATCTGTTGGGAATTTTCTAGCAATTTTCATAGTTAAACTGTTGACACTTAGTGATCCCTAAAAAAAAACTGACATCTGTGTCTGATGGAATTAGAGGGGCAGTTTGAGATTGGGTGAAATAAAAATTTAGTCATTCCCAAAGGGCCCTTAAAAGGTCAAGCTGCAAGCTCTGCAATCTAATCTAAATAGAAGGCAAACTCAAGGTAGAATTCAACTCCTGATGAGATGCATAAAAAAAATATAGGGAGCTGGATAATAGGCTGATAAAAGCCACAAAAAGCTGGGAGAATGGAGCTCCTTTATGTCAAATTTATAGGATGACATAGACAAGAATAGCATGAGAAAGGTGTATATGGATGGGTTGTGATCTGTAGTACTACTAGCAGTAACAACATTGATGAAATCCACTAGTACAGAAGTATTGTCTAGAAGATTATTTTTCTGTTCATTCTTTAGGGTTTTCTATGCATATCGTTATATTATCCAGGAGTAAAGATAATTGTGCTTTGCTTTTGTTAATGATATGATGATTTATGTTTCCTATTCTTACTATTACATCATTTTCATTATGATTTAAAATAAAATTGGTTTGAGCAGATATCTTTCTATAATTTCTGATCTTATTAGAAAAGTTTCCAGTTTTTTTTATTATACAGAATTATAACTGTTTTAGGCAAATACTTTTGATCATATTAAATATTTTTCATTTCTATGTTTTTACTTTTTGTTTTTGTCATGGAGTGCTGCATTAAATTGAATGCTTTTTCTGTATTAATTAATATGAATTATTATGCTATTTTCCCCTAATATCATACCATCTTTGCATTCAAGTTAAAAATCTAACCAGGCAATAATCAGTATTTTTTGGACATATTGTTTAATCACTTTGTCAGTCCTTTAATATTTTTGCATCAATGTTCATGGCTGAAACTAGTTTATAGCTATCTTTTTCTGATTTATCCCTTCCTCATTTGTACTATGGAAAGAGTTTGAAAGAGTGCCTTCTTTCTCCATTTTTGAAAAAAGTTTATGTCGAATTATAATGTATTTACTATTTATTTATCCATATGGATTTGTATTTACTATTCATTTATCCATATGGATTTTCTTCCATGGGATTTCACTTATGGGTTGCTCAATTTCTCTTCTGGGAGAAGACTATATTATCTATTTTTTATTTTCTTAATTTCAGTATTTAACATTTTGTAGACAGAGATTCATCGGGACCAGAGCTTTAGATCTAGAAGAGATCTTAGAAGTCATTTAGTCTAATCCTCTTACTTTGCAGATAAGGAATCTAAGTTCCTAAGAGGTTATGCAACTATTCCAAGTTAAAACAGGCCAGTGAATGGTGGAATCAAGATTTGTACTGAGGCCCTCTGACTCAGTCTTTCCATTTTGCTTCAGTACTTATGCACATTTTACTTAGGTTTTCAATATTGTTGTCATGTCATTTCATCATGGTAGAAGTTTGTGCTTTATTTCTTCTCCATATGGTGAGAATTTCCTCCATTATATTTTTGATTTTGTTAATTATTTTGTTCTCTTTTTTAAAAATCAAATTAACTTTTTTTATTACATAAAAACAACTGTTTTGTTAGCTCAGTCTTGTTTTCAATTATACTTATTTTGCTTTTATCTTTTCTCATATTTGATTTAATAAATTTGGTTTTCCCCTAGCTTTTCATTTTTTACTTTCAGGGCCTGAAGTCAGAAAGTCTGATCTCAGACACTTAGTAGCTGTGTGACCCTGGGCAAGTCACTTAATTATGTTTGCCTCAGTTTTCCCATCTGTAAAATGAGCTAGAGAAGTAAATGGTAAACCACTCCAGTATTTCTGCCAAGAAAATCCAAAATAGGGTCACAAATAGTCAGATATGACTGAAGTGACTAAACAATAACAAAACTGGGAATGAATGATTTATGGTGGGAAATGGATGAGAGGCAACACAAGGCAGTGTATTAGAGATACAGAACCAGCCTCAGAGCCAAGAAGACTAGATTTCAAGGACTTGTTTTACAATCTTTATAACTCTGGGCAAGTCTCTGATCTCTCAGCTTCCCAGGAAACTCTCCAAGACTCTTAAGTTACAGAATAGTTGTAGGTTGGCATTGATAGAGAGAATGTCTTCAGCTGAGATACCCTTAGATTGAATCAGAGGTCATGTTATGGGAGGAGAGAGAACACTAAAAGGAACAGTTTGGGAGCAGGGTTGTTGGTAGTTAGGGAGAAAAGATAGGGAGATCCAAAATAAATCACACTGAATTCATGATTTTTTAGGGCTAGTCAAGATAAGAATCTTGAGGACATTTAGAGTGTTACCTTGCAAAAGAGTGACCATTGGAGATGCAGGTATTTTCCTAGGATGCCACAGCTCCTGTAGTCATGAATTTGTGACAGGAATTTGTTCACGGAGCATTCTGGGAGAAAGACACCAAAAGAAGGAGGAGGCAGAGGGCATGTGCAAATGTATTCTCTTTCTTGGGAACATATGGAAGGATGCTGGTTCTCCAGTTCTTCCATTCATTCATTTATTTTATTTATTTAGCTTTTTTTTTTTTTTTTGGAGAGCAATTAGAGTTAAGTGACTTGCCCAAGGTCACACAGTTAATAAGTGTGGTGAGTGTCTGAGGCCAAATTTGAACTCAGGTCCTCCTGACTCCAAGGCTGGTGCTCTCTTCACCGCACTACCTAGCCGCCCCACCAGTTCTTCCATTCAAAGAAAATATGATGAATAGTGGATTGCCACTACGGTGATGCTGTAGTGGAGGAAAATGAGGCTCAGATGTGCACAGTGGATTTGCTTTGATGAAGTGAATTCTCAGAGATATTTTTCCTCCCCAGAAACTCTGAGCTTCAGAGAAAGTCTTTGTTAACTGTCACCTCTGATGTCTTGCCTTTGCAGTCACAGAAGAGCGATGCACCACATACTCTATTCCCAATGTACTGTGCTGGCCAGCACTTCCTATTCTACCTTTCCCTGGTGTTTTTTGTCCATCTTTTTTTTTCTTTTTCTATTTGGATATCTCTTTGCTAGATAAATAAGAGGTGAATATGAATACCTCAATGTCTGTTTTTGTGTGGTTATTTGGGTGATAGAAGTCTAAAGCAAGTCCAGTTTGGATAATGCAGTTGACTCATTCTGCAACAGCAGTGGAGGGGTCTCCAGGGTCTCCCTCAGGGTCTCCCCAGAAACTCATGACTTCAGGGGTGCTACCTGCCTGCAACAGCTTTCTACGTCAGCTCCAGGGGATAAGTAAGCAAAATAAAAGCAGAGAGATTCATAATATGGAGCCATCATTCCCCTAGAATAATACTGTTAGTTATTTTGAGAGAGACAGAAGTGTCCTTTTGGAAGGCCTTAGTAGTATGCTCCTAGGTTCCTCATTTAGCATGAGGCTTTCTCTTAATTATTATTTTTGGTGAGCTTGAAATCCCTCCAGCTACTCAGTGCCTCCCCTGGAGTTACATGGCCAAGTGAACAAGCATTTATTAAGTACCCACTGTGTCAAACACTATGCTAAGAGGCAAAATAGCCTCTGTTCACAAGGAGTTCAAAGCATAATGGGGTAGATAATGTGCAAATAACTATGTACAAAGATGTATACAAGATAAAATTGGAGTGATGGGGAAGGCACTGATATTAAGGGGTACAGGAAAGGCTTCTTACAGAAGGTGGGATTTTAGCTGAGACCTGAAGGACACAAATAAGACAAGAAGACGCAGACCAGAAGAAAGAGAACTGTAGGCTCTGGGGACAGCCAGTGAAAATGCACAGAACTGGGAGATGGAGCATCTCCTGGGAGGGATAGCAAAGTGGTCAGTGCCAGTGGATTGTAGAGTACACAGAGGGCAGAAGAATGTAAGAGAACGGAAAGGTAGGAAGGTTATGGAAGACTGAATGCCAAACAAAGGATTTTATACTTAATCCTGTAGCTTAAGAGGGAGTCACTGGAGTTTATTGATCAGACCTGTGCTTTAGAAAGAACACTTTGACAGTTGAGTGGAGGGTGCATTGAAGTAGGGAGAAAGATGATGCAGGGAGATCTTGTATTTCCTGTTTATATTATTTATATTTAGGGATGCACACACGTTTTCCCCACTATAATTTCAGCCCCTTGAAGTCAAGGACTGTTTTGGGTTTTTTTTGCCTTTGTATCCCTAATTGCCTAAGAGGGAAAGTGAAGGGATGAGGCATTTATATAGTACCTATGTGCCAGGCTGAAGGGAGCCAAAATGTCTGATCCAGGAATCAGGCCGTTCCATGAAGTGAGCTCCAGGTTTTCCTGTTGATGCGGCTGTAAATCAGAACTCGTCTGGTACCCTGATATCCAGGACTCTGCCCTTTTCTGGGATGTTAGCCAGAAGGTGCTAGCTCACTACTGGATTATTCATGCATTTTAGATACTATTCATATTGCATGGAAACATCAAGGACATGGTTACCATCAAGGCCTACCTGACATCACCGTCTGGCATTCTGGAACTGAACAAAGCAGTAATGGTAAGCTTAGTGACCTATAGTTACCTTCTTTGTCTTTTCACTCTATAAAAACCTTGCTTGTGGGATCAATGAACGGATTGCCTTGGATTGGCTTGTCACTTTCACCTGGCCCACATGACTCCACACCTCCATTTTAATGCATCATTCAGTGCTGGTCACACCAGGCACTGAGCAAAGTACTTTACAAACATTATTTCATTTGATCCTCACAACAACTCTTGGAGTTAGGTGTTGTTATTACCCTCATTTTACAGTTGAGGATGTTGAGGCAGACAGAGATTAAGTGACTTTCCCAGGGCCACACAGCTAATTCCTGTCTGAGACTAGATTCAAACTCGGGTCTTCCTGACTTAAAACCCGGTGCTGTGCTACAGAGCTGCAATTTGGAGGTGCATAATATATGATTATTAGTTAAATGCTTTCTCTTATTTTCCTTTCTATTTTCTTCCTAACCTTGTTTAACCACTAATTTTGTAGGCATCTAGGGCAGGGGTGAGGAACCTGAGGCCTTGAGGCCACATGTGGACTCCTAGGTCCTTAGGCACAGCCTTTAGACTGAGTCCAAGTTTTATAGAACAAATCCTTTTATTAAGGTAGGTTTGGATTCTGTCAAAGGGTACTTGAGGACCTACAGGGTTGATTATGGCCTTGACGCCACAGATTCCCCACCCCTGATCTAGGAAGTTCAGTGAGCTGATAGTCATTGCTTCTTCTCTTGTGATTCCTTGCAGTCTGAGGAACCTGATGCCCCTAGACTCATGGGAACGTAAGGTCATTAATTTGGAGCTGAAGGGACCTCAGAGATTAAATTCAACCCCCTAATTTTAGATGGGGAAATTCTGGCCCAAAGAAAGTTTTTGCACTTGCCCAGGGGTAGTAGGGTAGCAGAGGCAGTCTTAGCTCTTCCATTTGCTCTCACTGATTGGCCAACAATAGGTCACAGACCAAGCCCTACTTGGTCACTATTTGAGCCCCAACTGGCTCAGAGTGAATGTAAACAGCAATTGTTTTTGTTTTGACCAGAAACTCTGAGAGCCTTCCCCTCCCAGATCTTTTTTTTTTTTTTTTAAGAGGCCATTCTCTGCCTCATTTCTTATTAAGCCTTAATCACTGAATGGGTGTTGCCTGAGTCAAACTGAGACCTGTTAAAGAATTCAGCTTGAAAAAGCCAAGATCCCCCATTGAATCTTGGGCCATCTCCAGTTGTCCTGATGTGTATCTGGCCACTAGACCCAGATGGCTTGGGAGGAGAAAGTGAGGCTGGTGACTTTGCACAGCCCTTCCTCGATGTAATTCAATTCACTTGCATGTCATGGCATCACCTCCCTGATGTCATGGTCCTCTTCAAGAACAAAGGACTTGCTGCAAGCAAGCAACAAATCAGCCCTTAATTAAGCAAGTCACTTAACCTCCTAAGGTCCTAGTTTCCATATCTGTAGAATGAAAGGGATCAACTCCATGATCTCTAAGGTTCCTTCCAGAGATAAATCTAAGATCCTATGATGACTGAAGCTGCATTGGAATGGATGGACCATAACTGAAAGGGCCACCCACTCTCTAGGAACAGTTTTATCTGCAATTTGAGGTGTTGTTTATATCTACAGGAAAGGGCATAAAGACAATGTCTCCATCTAGATTCTTTCACAATTCATATGTGAGAAATCACTTTGGCACTTTTCTGAGTGTTCAAATTCCTAGCAATTTCTGAGCCTGAATGACAGTGAATGATAGAGATTGGCATGCTGAGATTAAGACTAAGCTATTTCTCTGGCTGGGCCCCAGGGCAGAACTGTGAGTGGAGTAAGGAAACCCAAGGCTTAGTAATGAGTTTAGAACAGTGACTATGCCACTTGTCAAATACTGTATAGGAGTACTGCAATAGCCTCACTGGGGAGAGAGGGATGGCATGATATAGATCTAAATCAGATGCATAGTTTTTATAGGAGACCAACATAAATTGCCACAATATAAAGCAAAAGAAAACCTGGACTAAAATTAAGCTCTTTTTGGTTGAATATACCAAACCGAAGGATAGCAAGCAACAGATGAAAGTGAATTGATACAAGCAAAATCTCACAGATCTGAACTAGTTGTTCCAATAAGCCAATCTGATAAGTAAAACATATGTTATACAATTTTTAAAATGCAGTTTCACTGGAGTTAAGGTAATATATAATTATTATGTCAATTAATTGTATGAGAATCTCTGCTTCTAAAGAGCTGAAGGATGATTTTCAAGGCTTTAAAACTTTATATAGGGGCAGCTAGTTGGCACAGTAAATACAGCACCTGCCCTGGATTCAGGAGGACCTGAGTTCAAATCTAGCCTCAGACACTTAACACTTACTAGCCATGTGACTTTGGGCAAGTCACTTAACCCCAATAGCACAGCCTTCCCCCCCTCCAAAAAGCAAAACCAACAAACAAACAAACAAAAAAACCCTTTATATAGCTTAAGTATTTGCAAGTGTTTGTACTTTAAATGTTCTGTGCAAAGGTTTCTTTTGTAGACAGCACAAAAGTAAACCTATCTAGCCAAATTTCAAATGAGTAGAATTAGATTTACTGCAACCTCTTGAAAGTTTACAAGGTATTAAATATTTTAAAAGTCATACTCTATTATTCAAAGAAAAGAACTACAAAGTTGATTAATTTCAAAGAAATATTTCTTAAGTGCTGACTGCAAGCAAAGCAATGGGGTAGATATACAAAGGTAAGTCATTTAAACTAGGAAATTCAGTTGAGAGACAACAGGTGGGCCACTCACATCAATCAATCAAGCAACAAGCATATATTAAATGCCATGCATTATGCTATGTATCTAAGCTGGTGGGATGCCAGTACAAAGAACAAAACAATCCCTACTCTCAAAGGGCTTACATTCTAATGGGGGAAGCAGCAGGAACATATATAATCAGCATAAATATATAGTGAATAAACAGAACAAACACAAAGTAGCCACACCAGGCCATTTTGGAGGGAAGACACTGTCAATTCGGTGAGTCAAGAAAGACTTCATTTAGAGATGGTAACTGAACTACATCCTAAATAACAAAGGTAATTTATGAGGCAGAAGTAAGGAAGGAATGAAACAGAGAGAGAGAGAGAAGGTCAATTTGGCTGCCTCACAGAATATAGGAAGGAGGTTAATTCCCATTGAGGCTGGAAAGGCAGCTTGGAGTCTGTGTAGGGCTTTACAAGTGAAACGGAAGAGTTTGTATTTTATCTTAGAAGCAATGAGAAATCACTGAGTAGAGGAGACACTTGGTCAGACCTGCATTTAAGGAAAATTACTTTGGCAACAACTGTGTGTAGGCTGGAGTGGGAGAAGTGAGACGCTTGAGTCAGGGAGACCAATTAGGAAGCTGTTGCAACAATCTAGGTGAGAGGTGATGAGGGCTTGAACTAAGGTAGGGTGTGTGTGTGTGTGTGTGTGTGTGTGTGTGTGTGTGAGAGAGAGAGAGAGAGAGAGAGAGAGAGAGAGAGAGAGAGAGAAAGAGAGTAGCAAGAAGAGGTTGGATGTGAGACATCTCATTTAGCACAAAGTGACAAGATTTGGGGGGAAGGAGGGTGAGGAGACTAAGATAAGATAATGCTGCTGTTTTTAACTTGGGGCACTGCTAGGATGGTGGGTACCTTTGAAAGAAACAGGGAAGTATAGACAAAATGAAGGTTTGGGGATGAAGATAATGAGTTCAGTTTTGGACACGTTGAATTTGAAATGTCCAACATGCAACTCGGGAGAAAGTAGGATTGGATATATAGATATGAGAGTCATCTACACAGAGATGTCAGTTAAAGCCAGAAGAGCTTATGGCATTACCAAGAGAGTGTGTAGAGGGAAGAGAGCCTTAAGACAGAACCTTGTGGAGCACTCACAGTTGGGGGTTCAAAGGTTATCTGCCCGTGTTGGAAAGAGTCTATACAAATCTAGCATGGATGTCAGAGGCAAGCCTTGACTGAGGGCCTCAGGCTGGCAGTTCACTTCAGTTCCTGGCCTTTACCTAGCCTTTGATCTTGGCTCCAGCTCAGTACTAAGGAAGTCCAGCTTCTCAATAGCACCAGTAGGCTTCCTAGGCTCACATTTATGGGTTAATTATTCTGAGGAAATGGCTAATTATATTAATATTTGTGGTTATAGTTTGAAAGTCAAAGGGATTCTTATAAAAGAGGTACTCAATGAATAATAAAAGTCAAGCATAGGGCAGGTAATTTATTCTCACAGAGAAAGCAACAATAAGTCTAAGGGAATTGTGACACATATCAACAGAATGATTTAAACAGGGCTCAGCATATTATTACTACCAGTGGGTTCTGCTGGGAGTCAGTATTCAAGCCTCTTTGGGCCAAAATACTGTTAATTAGCCACATTACACTTCACCTCTGCTGGCACTGGCTAACCATTACAACCAAGCTGGAACTTTACCATAGCCACTCCAATGCCCACTCTTCCGGTGGCACTAGTTTACACCTGATATCTAGGTATTTTCATCCCATCTCTTCTCCTGCTATCCCACTCTCCCTGAAGTATTGTAGAAGAAGACATCAGCTGCCATCTCTGTAGTCTCACAAGTTAGATGCTAAGGAAGGAAATGCAGGAGAGGTAAAAGCAGCCAGGGTCCCCATTTAAGGCCAGTCAGTTAAATGCATGCTTTTTAGTTGAGAATCACTTAGAAAACTCTCAGCAAATAAGACTTATGTGGCTTGAAGCTGGTCCCTTATACCTTCCACATGATCTACCAGAAGCAGGTAGAAAACCTGCACAAATTTGGGGGAGGAGGGAATAGTAGGGGGGAAGGAGGGGCAGAGAAGATTACATAACTAGTCTCCAAGGAATAATTCATTTTCTACTTACATAAAAACTGCATCTACCTCACAGGGTTGTTTTGATGATCAAATGAAATAACACCCATAAAGAGTCAAAAATAAAAAATAACAGTCATTCCATAAAGTGATTGTGTCATTAAAATGAGAGTTAACTTTAAAAAAAAATTATTTATTTACTTTTGGTTTACAACATTCAGTTCCACAATCCCTTGAGTTTCAAATTTTCTCCCCTTCCCCCATGGCAGCATGCAATCAAATATAGGATCTACAAATACCTTCACATTAAACATTAGTCAAGTTGTAAAGAAGGATTATAAACCGTGTAGTGAACAATGAGAAAGAAGAAACAAAACAAAATAGAAAAAAAAAGAGCAAGTAGTTTACTACAATATGCATTCAGGCTCTGTAGTTCTTTCTCTAGATGAGGATATCCCTTTCCATCAGGAGTCTTTTGGCGTTATTTTATAACCTTGCATTGCTGAGAGGAGCCCAGTCTATCCAGGTTAGTTGTCACATATATGTTGTGTCTATAATTGTGTACAAAGTTCTCCTGGTTCTACTTTCTCACTCAGCATCAATTTCTATATGTCTATCCAGGTTATTATGAAGTCTGTCTGCTCCTCATTTCTTATAGCACAATAGTATTCCATTACATTCACATACCACAACTTGTTCAGCTATTATCTAATTGATGGGCATCCTCTAGATTTCCAATTCATTGCCACCACAAAAACAGCTGCTATAAATATTTTTGTACAAATGGGCCCTTTCCCCACTTATATGATCTCCTTGAGATACAGCCCTTGAAGTGGTATTGTTGGGTCAAAGGATATGCACTTATTTATAGCCCTTTGGGCATAGTTCCAGATTGCTTTCCAGAATGGCTGAATCAGTTCACAACTCCACCAACAATGCATTAGTGTTCCAATTTTTCCACATCCTCTCCAGAATTTATCATTTTCCTGTTTGTCATCTTAGCCAATCTGACTGGTGAGATGTGGTACCTCAGAGTTATTTTGATGTGTATTTCTCTAATCAATAGTGATTTAGAGCATTTTTTCATATTCTTATAGATATCTTTAATTTTTTCTTCTGAAAACTGCCTGTTCATATCCTTTGACCATTTATCAACTGGGGAAGAGATTATTTAACTTTACCTGAACACACGTGACTTCCTATAAAGACTCTGACTAAAAACCTTATCCTGCCTAATATCCAAAGCAGACAATATCAGTTATCAGATTTATGAATTCTCCCCAATTAGAATCAAGTTTCTCGAGTAAGACTTTCTTTTACGTCTTTGTACACCTCATAACCTATGTTCAAAATAAGTGTTGAATAACCATTGTCTTTATCTCCACTTATACTTCTATTTATTTACCATGTTATCTTTTTTAAAAAGTAAACTTTTAGAGTCATAAAGTTCAAGGTGTTTATAGAAAAATACACAGGCTCTGGTCCACATCACTAGCCCCATTGTCTGGTCCTGCCAGTCTCACTGTGTTTCAGGTTCCTGCCCTCTGAGGTTTGCTGGGAACTTCACTGACCTTGAGTGTGCACAGCTGCACGCGGTGGCGTCACGGTGGTGTACTGAAAAGCTGGCCCATTCCCCTTTGTTTCCCACCCCTCTTGCTGTCTCTCTGACTCAAGGAGTAATGATAACAGCTGGTATTTACACAGCACTTTACAAAGTGCTTCACCTGTGCCACCTCATTTGATCCGCACAATAACCCTAGGAGGTAGGTGCCACTATCCTCCCCATTCTACACATGAGGAAACTGAGGCTGAGAGGGAAAGAAGCTATCCAGGGTCACACAGACAGTAAGTGTCAGCAGGAGGATTTCAATCTCAGACTTCTCTGATGCCAAGTCAATCTCTCCATCCACTCCTACACCACCCTGCCTCTTCTGGGCATGAGGGCAGCACTAACTAGTTAGTCCACATCACTTACGGTGATTACTGGTCAGCCCCCAGAAGCCTCGTTTTCTAAATGGAGGGTTCCCACGCTAAATCCACTTTAGTTCTGTGTCCAGCATGTGCAATGATCCCATGACCAAGGAGGAAAGATGGGCTTTTTCTCACTGTTTTTCTGGGCAGCAGTACATAAGCCAACATACCTTGCTATTACTAACTAACAGAATGTGAGCCTATGGGTGTTGTTTACTTTAGTCTAGGTGTCATCCTTCACACCTCATTCTTTGTCACCCCTTCTCCCCAGCCTGCCCCACCCAATCAGTCCTCAGTGCTGTCATCTCCAGTGTACCACCCTTTCTTTGGACCATGGAACTCTCCTGGTACAATCTCTCATCTCTTAAATGCCTGGACTAATGGCCTGATGGTGGGAACTCCTCACTTCAAAGCTCCTGGCTCCAACACAGCCTCTACTCAGAGATCAAATTGGGTTTCCTAATGCATACCCCTCTATTAAATAAACTCCAGTAGTGACGGATTACCTCCAGAGTCAAATATAAAATCCTATTTGGCTTTCAACACCTGGATAATAACCCAACCCCTTGGTTTTTTTTTAATGCTTCTTTCTGAGACCACTCCCAATTTATCCTGTCTAAATCTTGTCTGTACATGGCTGTTCTCTATTAGAGTGTGAACTCCTGAAGAACAGGGGTAGTTTTTTTTGCCTTTGTTTCCCCAGCACACTGCCTGGCAAGTAGTAGTGGTAGTGATGGGGTGTTACGGTGCCTTTGTTTGTAACATTCAGTTGTAACTTCAGTTTGTAAAATCACACTTGGGTTTGGGTACCTATGTTTGTAATAAGCCAAGTTGTAAAGTCATACTTCCCCCAGCCATAAAAGCATTAACTCTACCTCTTCCCTGAGCCAGCACTCTGCCTAGCTGCAATTAATGACCTGCTTTATCCCTGCTTGGTACAATAACAAGCTATACCTATGAATCCTTTACTGAAGCAGTTCATAAACAATCCCTTTAGCTTAGAGAAATGTATAGCCCCCTTGTTCTAGTGGCCAGCTGCACCTATGAATCCTTCAATGCACTATCAGTAAGATAACTCCTCACCAATTAGGCACATCCTAAATCCCCAATTAGTTGAGCTTCCCAACATCCATCTTGTTAAACAGGACATTGATGGGTTACAGACTAGGCGCTTCTCAGTCAGAATTGACCGCTAGCTGACTTAGTGACGTTTCAAGGCAAAAACCACACCTCCTAGTAGCCCTCTCTCCCTACCCCCGCTCCCCCATGGGCTTTCTCCCAGTGAATTATGGGCAATATACCTGCACAGTTGATATAAAAAGTGCATGTCCCTTCAAGCACTGACCACTCCTAACTTCCTCCCTAATCCCACCCTTACTCACCTAGTTAGCATAATTGATACCAGATTTATGGCTTTTTCACTTTATAATCTGTATCTCTAACTCCTGCATTTTCGCAGGTCCCCTTACCCCTTCCCGCTGCAAAGCATAACAATAAACTTTTACAATCCTGACTGCCAAGATTGCTTGAGTTCAGGAATTCTTTTTCAGACTAAAAGAACCCTCCAAGGATTTCTTAGAAATCCCTGAAAAACCCTTCACTCTCTTCAGTAGTAGTAGTAATAGTAGTAGTAGTAGTAGTAGTAGTAGTAGTAGTAGTAGTAGTAGAGTAGTAGTAGTAGTAGCAGCAGCAGTAATAACAGATTATTAATAAGTTATAGCAATAAGTATTAATAGTAAGAAATAATGCATTACTAATTGTTATAGGGATAAACACTAATAAGAAATGCCTTATTAATAAATATAATAAACAGGAAGAAATAAATGCATTAATAGCTATAGTAATAAATTATATTGGTAGGAAATAATAATACATTATAAATAAACAGTTAGGCTGTTGTTCTGTGTCTGACTGCTCCTGACCTCATTTGGGCTTTTCTCTGCTGATATTGGAATGGATTGCCATTTCCCTCTCCATTGTATCTTTATTTTACATGTGAGGGAACTGAGGTCAACACAGGTTAAGTGACTTGTGCAGGGTCACACAGCTAGCCAGTGTCTGAGGCTGGATTGAACTCACATCTGACTCCAAGCTTGGTGCTCTATCCATTATAAATAATTCTCACTACATATGATTATATTAACATTACAATAACTATTAATAGTTATTGTAATAAATACAGTTAATGAGAAATAATGCATTGTTAATAGCTATACTGATAATTGTCAGAACGATGTTGCACTATCCGTAGTTATAGCGATAATAAATAATAACGAAGCACCTACGTAGCAGTCTGAGGTTTGCCAAGAGCTTTACATGTATCATCTCCTTTGATCCTTCGAAGAAGCTACTGAACAGACAAAAGCGTGTAGCCTGACCGTGGCCAGAGAACATCAGTGGTAGAATTTGAACCCAGGGCCTCGACTCTGGCACACGTGCTCGCTCCCCAGGTTTCTGGTGACGGCTATGCGTAGACGTGTAGGGCGCTCATTTAGCGCAATGACCTTACTTTCTACGGGAAGCCGAGGGTAGCCAAGTGGCGGGAGCAGAGTCCCACCCCCTCTTCAACACAATTCAATATGATGTTCTGAGTATATTTCTTAATGTTGCCACTTGATTTATAAATTTTGAAATAAAGGCGAGGCAAGGCGTGAGGCTCGGCCTTTCTCTTCTCAGGACTCTGACCTTCACAGATCTTGGAGACGCCTCTTCCTCAAGGCTGCAGCGATCGCCGATTCCTTCACAAGCGAATAACGTTCACGCGTTCTGATTTGACCCAGGCGATGCTCCGTCCGGATTACCGAAGGGCGCATGCGAACCACGACTCCTAACCCTTCCTGTTTACTGCTTTCCCCTCCCCCACCCCGGCAAGAAGCGGCGATGGCGGCCCGCGTGGGGTTGATGACCCGTCTACCTCTTTGCGCCCAGAGAAGGGGCCGATTCCTTGACGCTCTCCACCGGCATCTCAGTTCTCCCGGAACTGCCATCCTCAAAAGAGAAGAGCCGCCTCTGGGGAGCGTGGAGCCAGGTGAGTGGGGGCGGGTAGTTGTCTTCGGCCATTCCTGCATTGGGGAGGGGAGCGTGGGGCGCTCGCGCTTAGGGGGCGGGGCCTCCATTAGCCTCTCCCCTCGGAGCCTGTGCGAGGACAAGGGGAGGGTCTGGGCTGTGTGGCCCCTTGGGTGGAGAGGACCCGGCCCAGCCTGCGCCTTCTCGGTCCTGGGCCGGGCGTTTTTCCCCCAACCTTGCTGACCTTGGAGCCGCCCCTTAATCTCTTTGGGCCCCTGTTCCCCCCCGGGGGGTGGTGCTGGAGGAACTCCTGGGCTGGAACCCCCACCCCACCCGGAGACCCTCGGGCCAGGGGCCGGCCTGGGGACTCTGGGCACATGGACCCTAGCAGGACCTCCCGTCTTCTCCTCCAGCCCCCGAACTGCCCCGCAGGGCCCCCGGGGCTTCAGGTTGGGGCTTTTTTAGTGGGTTCCACCTGGCAGAGGCATCCGCTGGAGCCGTCGCCTTCCCACGAGGACTGGTCTAGGAAGGCAGCCAGGTGTAGGGAAGACCTGAGATCAAATGTGGCCGCAGATGCTTACCAGCTGTGTGACTCAGGGCGAGTCACTGAACTTCTGCTTGCCTCTTTCCTCGTCTGATAGATAAAGAACATAGCAGTACGTATCTGGAAACATTGTGAGGATCTCATGAGATCATATTTGTAAAGCTGTTGGCGAGTAGTAGGCGTTGTATAAGTGTTAACTGTTGTTAATGCTGATAATATTATTAATCCGATCCCTTCCTATTGAGATCCACTTCATTCCTTTCTAGGTATAAATTAAGTGGTAATAGTAAAGCATTCCGTTGTCCTCATAGAGTTAAGTGAATTAGTATTTTTCCCCAAGGAAAATGTAGGCAGTCAGTGCCTTTACTGATAGCACCAGGACCTCAATCGATAAATATTAATTAGACATCTACTGTATTACAGACAAATAATCCTTATTGAGTGAGCTTATGGAAAGCCTGAACTTAAAAGAATTGGTATCAATTTTCAGTGGTGTTTCATTGAGAGCGTTAATTTCATATTGTGAGCTAGTAGCTGGTTCCTCTTGTTAAAAACTACAAGGTCTGTTCCAGAACAGAGTAACAGATGATTTCTATAAACTGGGTAGCCCATTAACTTCTATCTTGAGGTTTTGTTTTTTTTATCTTTAAATTACATAGAAAGGAAGGATCAATTAGTCTAGAATATACTGGAATAATAAACCAGAGTCACATTAGAAAAGTCTAATGGTTTAAAAAAGGTCCAGAACAGTTTTTACTAAATTCTAGGAAGATTTTTTCCCCCTTAGGTTCTCTGAAACAAGTCAAACAAAATAAGTCATTGAGATGCCGTTTTATAGCATATAAATATTCTTCAGGAGTGTATAATGTGTGAGGACACCCTTTTGGGTTCAGAACCTTGATGGTAGCCTGGTGATTTTGGACATGTTGAATTAACTGATAGGGATAGTTCATTTTCCCTGTTGGTATCATTAAGATCATTTCACTGACCTAAATTATTGGGTTGAAAAACAGTTTGGGGTAGTAAGTAGAAGACTGGCTTAGGAGTCAGGAAGACCTGGGTTCAAGTTCTGCCTCTGACACATAGGAGCTGTGTGGCTGTGGTTTCATGCAGAGAGTGTGGAACTTGAGGTGCTGAATTTGGGGTCAGAGAACTCAGACCCAAATCCCAACTCTGTTTCTCACTGTCTGTATGGCCTTGGTCAGATAAAGTCATTTAACCCCTCTAGACTTCTGTTGCCTCTTCTGTAAAATGAGGAGGTTAGACTGGATGACCTTCGGGCTTTAAATCTGTGGCCCTAAAAGTCAGTTAACTTCTTTCTCAGTGCCCCATTTACTCTACAAGTAATAATAACAACAACAATAATGATTAGCATTTATGTTACACTTTAAAGTTTACAAAGAGCTTTACAAATACGGTCATATTTTATCCTTACAACAGCTCTTGAGATTCACTTCTTTTTTATGGATGAGGAAACAGACACAAAGAAGTTAAGTGACTTGGCCCATGGTCACACAACTTGTAAATATCTGAAGCTGGATTTGAACTCAGGTCCTCCTGAGACAGTTAATGATACTCATCTAATATATTGGGTATCTTTCCCCAATTTTTGTCATTTGTTTCCATTTCATTGCTACCACAAAAAATGCTAGAGATGATTTTTGTTCGTATACTTTCCCTCTTTTGTTGTTCCATTTTTGTCAAAGTTGTTGTATCATTGGCTATAGGAGTTACTTTAAAGAAGAAAAACTCTCATTGATAGAGGTAGCTCCCAGTTTGTAGATACCATCTACTGGCAGTGCTTTTCCAACTTACAGTTTTAGACAACATCTTGGGGTGTTGTGAGGCTGAGTGACTTGGCTTCCATTACATGAATAGTGTATGTCAGAATCTGGACTTGAACCCGGGTCTTTGTGATTCCAGGGCTATATATCCCTTGTACTACACAGCCTCTTCATAGTATAAATTAAATACTAATTTTGTGGAGGAAAATGTTTGTCTTTTTCATAGGCTTGCAAGAAGAGACCAAGAATAAGACTTTTTCTGAGGTGCAACAAGAAAGACGTGAACAGGCACAAAGGTCCATCTTAATCAGCTGCCCCAAGAAAGTTCCTGAGAAAAAGCTTCTTAAACACTTATGTCAGCATGGAGAAATCAGTAATCATTTCTTCTTTGAAAGTTTTGTAAGTTCTCAGAATGTTCGGAGTTTGAGAGAATAATTGACCAAGTGAGGAAACAACATGAGCTTCATATGTGTAGTTTATACTCTGGCAGCTTTGTCGCTATTTTAGACTTTGTTCAGCAAAAGGAGTACATTTCTTTCTTCTTTTAATGGTATTTTATTTTATTTTTTTCAATTACATGTAAAGACAATTTTTAACGTTAATTTTTTTAAAATAAGATTTTGAGCTCCACATTTTTATTCTTCCTTCTTCCCTAACATAGTAAACCATTTGATATAAGTTTTACATGCAGTCATGTAAAATATCTTTCCATATTAGTTATGTTGTGAAAGAAGAAACAGGACAAAAGGAAAATTATTGCAAAAAAGGATAAAGAAAGTTAAAATAGTCTGCTTCTGTCAGCATTCAGACTCCATCACTTCTTTCTTTGGATGTGAATAGCATTTTCCATCAGGAGGCTTTTGGAGTTGTCATCTTGTATCATTGTATTGCTGAGGAGAGCCAAGTCAATCAATTGATTATCATACTATGTTGCTATTATTATATACAATGTATATTTCTGCCAAAGGATTCTCTGTATTCTTTGACTAGTGAAATTTATTTGTATTATTTCTTACAACAAATAGAAATTGTAGCTGCTGGATTCATCATTTATAAGTAACAGTAGCTATTTTACTTGATTCAGGTTTAGAGATGGACAAAATAACTTTGTTTTAGTCTTTCAATTTGATAATTACTCTTTTTTTTTGCATTTTATTCTGAATGCTGTTTTCCCAATATGTTTGTCTTCTTTCTCTATCTTTGTATAAAAGTAAAAAATTCTAACAAATTTGTGAAAAGAGAAAGATTTAAAGGGGGGGAAATATTTATAATTTAGTAATTACATTAAAATGTAATTTGATAATGCAAGTGATTAAAAACCAAATAGAAAGTGACTTTAAATATATCACCATATAATTCTTGTTCTTATATTTGTGGCTTTTTTTTTCTTTTTTTGAATAGGGTATTCATGCCGTTATAGAGTTTTCCAAAAAGGAAAGTATAGCTTCACTACAGGATGCAACTTTTATCCCTCGTGGAGAAACAGAGTTTCCTATTCCTTTTAAATCTCGCTTCCTTCATTTAAACTTGAAGAATCCATCAAACCAAACTTCAGATGATATGCTTGTACAGTGTAGTAACCAGTCTAGCCCTTTAAATGTGGATCTTATCCAGACACTTTGTAATGCTGAAAGTGTAAGTTACATATTTTTACTTGTCTTTTTGCAGTTAAGTAGGAGTATTAAGATACACTGTTTTAAAGGTAACTAAATAATAGATATCTTTGTAAATACACATATTGTTCAGGAAACTGGAATTTTTGCTTGTGAAATTTGAAACACCCTGCCCATTTCTCCTGTACTTTAATGTTTAAACTTGACTTTTAATTTTATTTTAAAAATATTATTATTAATCTCATTATAATTTTTTAAATCCCAATCATTTTTGTTTCTTTTTTAAAAAATAGTGGTTTTTTTGCTTTTTATTTTCTTAAATTGTCATCTTGGTTGTTCTTTGTATCACTTCTTTGTTTTCATTTTTCCAAAATGAGTCTTCAGTTCTTTGCCAGAGGTTTTTTATTTGAGGTTGTTTTTTTTGGATGACAGTTTCTCAGGAAAAGGTGTGATCATAATTCTGGTTTTCATTTTTTTACTTTTAATTTTTATTTCAGAGAATATTAAGGAATATTGTTTTGCTTTTTAACTTCAGACAAATAATTCAAGAATTTTAAAGTTAATTCTTATAAAACATTATTAACAAATTATAAACAAGCAAAGTCATTTAATTGAGTTGTTCCTTCTGTCATTTCTTGAGTTTTGTGTATCTGTTTTGGTCAGCTAGGTAGAAGGCCAAATAAACACTCTCATGAGAATGTTACAAATAACAGAGGAGAACATTAGGCTTCGATATCTTACCTGCTCTCTTATTGAGGATATTGCAGCTGCGTATTTTCCATCTTGTACTATCAAACCATTTGGCTCATCAGTAAACAGCTTTGGGAAACTAGGATGTGATTTGGACATGTTTTTGGACCTGGATGACATTGGGAAATACAGTGCTACAAAGGTAAGTATGAATCTGTCTTTCTATGCTGTTAGAGTTAGTTTTGAAATTAAGAAATTAATCAATAAGGGAAATGATTGAATTTAAATTAACTAGTATTTTGAAAGGCATTCTGTGTGTTTCAGAGTTTTAATGAGTTTTTAAGAGGAGAGAAGCAGGGAGTTAGGACCTGGTTGTGAAGTAGGAAGCATATCACTAGTAAATGGCATGTTCTCAGTCATTGTGTGACCTCTTTGGAGCAGTTTATTTCAATGGAATTGCCAGTATAAGCAATAAGAACTGTTTTAGGGCTTTTTGAATAATTCAGTAGAAAAAAGGAGAAAAGTACTGAAAGTAGGAACCTGGAAATTTGGTGTTGGTTGAGGGAAAAGTTTTGGACTTTGGTCTCACACTTAAAAATGAAAGGAAGATTTTAGAGAAAGTTTTTGTGGAGTCCTTGTTAGCTAACTTAGTGTTACATTTTATATGGATTTAAGTTATAGGGAAACTGTCACTTTGTAACCATTCTAAATAGAGTAGGCTACTTTGAGATTTTAAGTTTTAAGCATAGGAAAGTGAAAGGACACACTTGGGTGTGTCCTACAGGGGATTATATTTTTTCAGATATATTTTGAAGTAGTTGACCACTGAAGTCCCTTCCAACTGGTAGAATCTTGTTAATCTGTGAAAATTGAATCTCTTTTTAACTATTTAAAATATAGCAAATGTTCATCTGATGGATTGAGTTTTGCAGTAGTTTAAATTTAACATCTGTAAAGATTACAAATGAAATTTAAATTGTATTGATATGATTAACTTAGAGTTTTTGCTAGTGTTGTACTCTTTATCTTTCTACCTACCTGCTTTTAGGGAAGGAGTGTGAAGTGGTAGATTTAAGGAGCAGATTAGGAACTCAGTAGTTCTAATTATTCTGTTTTTACTCATTCTAATGAGCAAACTACCTAATCTTCATACTCCTTAGTTAAGGTTCCAACTTTTAAATGGGGTTAATAGTACTAACTCCACGTAAGAATTGTTATGAGGACTATTTAATAAATCTTAGTTTCTGAATTATGAGGAATAGTTAATAAATCTTTGTTTTAAAAAACTCCAATGTGAATTTGAAAACTGTAGAAAATCATATTTCTACAGAGTAAAAACTATTGCCTGTTGTTTTTCTGACCTATTTGGAAGAATTGTTCAGACATATAGAATAGAACAAAATAATTTCAGAAATGCATTATCTTTGCCCATAATAGAGATGATTTTTATTTTTATTTTTTGGAGGCAGTTGGGATTAAGTGACTTGTCCAGGTTCACATTAGGTAAATTTCTGAGGTCTGATTTGAACTCAAGTCCTCTTGACTCCAGGGCTGGTGCTCTATCCACTGTACCCCAGTTGAGGAAACTTTAAAAAACAACCCCCAAAACTGGAACTTCAACAGTTGAAGTAATTCTGTAAAAAGCCTGTTAAGACCTTTGTAATCCAAACCCACTCTCAGCCAAAAATTGAGTTCTCACTCTAATCCTACCTTCGCTTCCATTTATCAAATCATTTTTATGTACCCACATCTCCCCTATACTAAAATATTCTCACTTGATTCTGCCATTCTTATTCTTTTATCTCTCTTCCCTTTTTTGCATCTAAACTCTTTAAAAATCTGTTTATACTAGGTATTTTTATTCTCTTTTGCTTACTTGTGAACCTTCTTCAGTCTGGCTTCTGATCTTAACATTTAACTGGAATTGTTCCTTCCAAATTTAATGGTTTTTTTCTTACTACTCATCCCTCTTAACCTGTCTGTAACATATGACATGGTTGAAAACTCTCTCCTCCTGGATACTTCTCTGCAGATTTTTGTAGCATTATCTCCTAGTTTGCCTTTACTTGTCTGACTGCTCTTTCTCAAACTCCTAGTTTGGATCTTCATCCAGGTCATACCCACTGGCTCTGGATGTCCCCTCAAGGTTCTGTCCTAGGCCCTCTTCCTTTCCTCTTTGGTATGTGGCATAGTGTCTGAACTGTTGTGATTTTGTCACCTCACGTGGGTTCAGTTGTCAGTGTACAAATCTCAAAATTCACCATGTCCAAAAGAGAGCCCGTTATCCTTCCGAACTTTTCATCTTACTGTCAAGAGTACCATCCTCCTTGTCACCCAGGCTTGCCTCAACTCTTTGCCCACCCCATAGATCTCATCCACTGTCAGATGTTACCATTTCTTTATTCACATCTTGTGTGCATCTGTTTCTTTCCACTTACAAAGCTACTACCCTGTTAGAGACCATCATTATCTCTCACCCACACTATTACAGCATCCTTTTATTTGATCTCTTTTCCTGGATCCTCTCCCTCTTATTAGAAAAGTGATTTTTCTAGAACACATGTTTCTCTTTCCACTATCCCCACACCAATTCAGTCCACTCCAGTGCCTCCCTTTTACCTCCAGGATCAAATATAGACACTTATGTTGGGCATTTAAAGCCCTCCATAACTGGCCTCCTCCTGTCTTCCTAATCTTACACTCTCCTCCCCTCTCCACATTCTCTAGTCCAGCTGCCCTGGCTTGCTAGCTGTCCTTGCACAGGACACTTCTCTCCTTTGGACTGTTCTTCATGGCTGGAATGCTCTCCTTCAGCTCTGCCTCCTAGTTTCTCTGGCTTTTTTCAGTCCTCAACTGTAGTACCACCTTCTATAAGAAGTCTTTCCAAGTTGTTCCCCATTTTTCCTTCCCTCCTTCCTTCAGAACTTATCTTCCATTTATACTGTGTGTATCATATACATATATAGTTAATCGCTTATTGAGGTCAAGGAGCATGTTTTTGCTTGCTTTTGTATCACTAAATAGAAGCTTGTTGACTTGAATGACTTTAGTAATATTAATTCATATAATTATGCAGTCTTTAAGTTAGAACAGACCTCAGAAGTCCTCCAGTCTAACCTCTATCTGAAGTATGAATTTCCTCAATCAATTAACAAACATTTGTTAAGCCCTTACTACATACCAAGTTCTGTTAGGTGTTGGGAATGCCATCACAAAAGCAAGACAGTACCCGTCCTCACAGAATTTTATTTTGTGAAAAGGCAACATCCCCAACAAAAAAGTCATTGAGCTCTTGATGCGTTGAATGATATATCTCACTGTCATTTCCATAAATACAGAATTAGACATTTCTTTTCTGAATTAATTGGTTTGGTTTCATCTTCACTATATTTCTAAACCTTTTAGTTTGTAACAGTGTTTGGAATTTCCGTTGCCTAAAGTTGATACTTTTATTTTCAGAGTAGAAAAGAGGTGAATTACAATGATGTTCCATTGATTATCCTGGTGTTATTAAAAATATAGATGTTGGGAGATAGCATAAAGTATTAGAGCAGTGTGCTAGAGCCTAGACTTCTCATTCCAGGTCTGACCATTAAATTTGAAAGGAACAATTTCAGTAAGTGTATGGGTCTAGATTTGAATTCAGGAAGCTGAGTCTTCCTTCTGCAGACCTGGCACTCTCACCACTGTGCCACTAGCTGCCCTACTACTTCCCTTACTTCTGCCTGTTGAGGCACCCTGGATTCAGTGCCTGTTTCTGCTCCATATGGGCTTTGTGACTACAAAACACTTAGTGCCCTGGGCAGCTGTCTTAAGACTCAGGCTGTTGGGTTATTAACTTTTCCCTCAGCAGAGGAAGATTTCATGCCAGGAGATCCCTACTGGGATGACATCACAGGTCCATCTGAGATGGGGGCCATCCTCTCTTATTTGTTTTTGCTTCATTTGACAGGCATTGAGTGCCAGTTGTGCACTAAAGATTATCTTTGACCTTTTTTGAGATGATTTTGTATTGTCTAGTTCTACATTTTCCTGTTCCTTAATTGCCATCCACTTTTATTATAGTTCCTTTTTTCTTTATGCCCTTTCTAGGCTTTTTCTTTCTTTCCTTTTTTTTGGAGGAAGGGAGCTAGGAAAGCAATTGTCTCTTTTATATGTCAAAATAAGAAAAACTTAGGAAAACTACAAAAATACCTTAAAGTTGTGCATAGCTATATTACAGAGGTTTTAAGAAATCAGGAGAGGAAATAACATGTTATTGGGGGTTTTGAGGAATATGTTGAGGGTGTTGAGGTGGGTTTGACTTTAAAAACCTTTGTAGTATAAAAGGACTTGTGGTATAATGGTAAGGCATGATATCTAAAGTATGTGATGCTACATGGATAGTACATTAACTGGAATGTAAACTTTTATTTTCTAGTATTTTATAAATTTGGGGAAATATGATTTTAAACTTTTAAAAAAATATTCTAATTGTATTAAGAATGTTGAATTTTTTCATAAAATGACTCAAATTTATCTTTTCAAAAGAGTTGCAAATGTCTTTTTAAGCAACTAATATTTACATATGTATTTTTGTTAGACAGCAGGACCATTTTTAATGGAATATCAGGTGAAAAATGTCCCTTCTGAAAGATATGCCACTCAGAAGATTCTAGCTGTGATTGGAGAATGCCTAGACAACTTTGGCCCAGGCTGTGTCAGTGTGCAGAGGATACTACATGCTCGCTGTCCACTGGTGAGATTCTCTCATCAGGCTTCTGGTTTTCAGTGTGATTTGACTGCTAATAACAGGTATGATTTCCAGAATTTGTCATTTTATGCATCCAGACATGGTCATTTTAAAACTCCAACAGGTGTTTGGGAGTTTTGCAAAATGTATTAAATGTTTTCAGTCTTGTACCAGTCATTTGATGCTCCTAAAGCACATGTGTTATGATTTTATGATCTAGTGCTGCTTTAGGTAGAATAGAACATTGAAAAAGTTAATATTGATTATTGGGAGGAAACTTCTCATTGTTACTAGTACAATTTGACAAAAGAGTGTATGTAGAAAGTACCTATTTATACTCTTTACTATCAAGCCATCAAATGAGAGCTAGTTTTTTCACCCCCTCTATTGCTTATAAGTCTAGTCATTTGTGACTAAGCAACTGGTGACTTTGGTTTTTTTTATGGTTTTAAGTTAGGTTATACAATGAGCAATGTGGAGTTGGCTTGTTCTTGAGGTATGTTAAGATATATTCATCATGTTTCCATTTTATTAGCTGAAATTCCCTTGTTTAGTACTCAGAAATCTATAAACTAACAATTTTGGCTGAAAAAGACAAGTTTTCATACAAAGAATTCTTTGTAGCAGTTTTCAGTAAGTAAAATGATATTAAGTTCATTGTTTGCATCTTACTCTCGTGGATGGGTTTCAGTTTTACTTTCGTTTCATTTCATTCTTCAGTGATTATGTAAATGTAAGTAAGATGACTGATAGCTCGAGAAAATCCAGGCTAGAATTATTCTCGGAAATTGAGGAGGGGTAGAAGGGGGAGCTTGTGGTTGTTTTTGGTGAAAATAATTGGCAAGACTCCCTGAGATAAACATTTAATCGGGAAACGTAGAGATCGCGTTTTCATCAGCGGTTGGAGTTTTGCTTGTGCTGCACGTGTGTGTGAGCTTCTGACCTGGTGACTCCGGGTGAAAGGAACGTGTTTCATAATCATGGGCAGTTTGTGCTGACTCAAGACTTTTCCCGCCTTCACAGTGTCACTGCATTTGATGTGTGGGGCTTAAATGTGACGTAAGCACATCTACCTTTCCTTGTAGAATTATTCTCTCCCTTTTCAGTACAGGTTTTTTAAAAAATTGTGTTGGGTGTTATTTTACTGCAAAAATGTATCATCCCTAGTTTATGGAATTTGGCCTTTGGCTAAATTTTGTTTTGTTCAATATGAAAGTTGATTGTTAAATTTGTACTCTTGATCTGTCCTCTTAGCTCAGCTACACAAAGTGAATTTTATAGACATCGTTGGAATGCTTATTATTCTGAAAGAGTTATGAGTGCTCCCTTTATTCTTTTAGTGCTTATAGCACATGGTAGATGGTTTTGAATGAATCTTTGAGTTTGTTTTACATTTTTTAATTGGAGAAGCTCTTAACTAGTTATAAATAATACGAAAACTTAATGAAAATAGATTATCAAAATTTAGTTTCTTACCAATTTTACTTTATATCAAGCTAGTTTAATAGTTTTTCATGTAAATATTGGACTTAGGGAATTTCTAATTGTTTTTTAAAGTACATTGAAAATTATTAAAAATATTTAGTCTTATTCAGTGAGAAGGATATTTCTTTCAGTTTTTCACTCTGGTTTGTCTCTCTGTAGACAATTGGTGCTTCTCAATTTTTTCTTATGTAAAGATC
>CM053585.1:499363157-499412558 GCA_028646515.1 Pseudochirops corinnae
CCCCCCCTCTGTCTCTCTATCTCTGTCTCTGTCTTTTTCCTCTGTCTGTCTTTTTGTCTCTGTTTGTCTGTCTCTTTCTCTCTGTCTCTCTGTTTCTCTAAACTAGTTCATGTTTCCTGTGTAAGAACCTGTAGTTTAACTCTGTCAATATATAATTCCAAAAAGTCAGGTCTACAGAGTTAAGTGACTTGTACAGAGTCACCTAGGTAATAAGCAGCAGAGTCGTGATTGGCACCTAGGTTATTTGACTGCAAATCCTTCACTCTTTTCACTATGCCATCCTGTTTCACTTTGCAAATGACACAAAGATAGGAGTAACAGCAAATATATAGGCTATTGATCAGGATCCAAAACAATCTTGAAAGGTTACAACATGTAGTGGATAGAGTACTGGCTCTTAAGCCAGGAGGATCTGAGTTCAAATCCAGCCTCAGACTCTAACTAGCTGTGTGATCCTGGGCAAGTCACTTATCACTGATGTCAGAAAGAAAGAAAGAAAGAAAGAAAGAAAGAAAGAAAGAAAGAAAGAAAGAAAGAAAGAAAGGAAGGAAGGAAGGAAGGAAGGAAGGAAGGAAGGAAGGAAGGAAAGAAGAGAAAAAAGAAAAAAGAAAGAAAAAAGAAAAGTTAGAACAGTGGTCACTTGGTTTTAAAAGAATCAGCCTCAGAAGTATAAGATGGGAGTTGGGGAAGCAGGATTATATAAAAAAGGCCTGGAAGTTTTAGTGGATCATAAATGGCAGTCAAAAAAAGTCATTGCAATGAGAGGCTATCCTAAGGGAGGCGGAGTTGCCTAGTTTCAGGGAGGGCTGGTTTAATTGTACTATGCCCTAGTCAGACAATATCTGTAATGCTTGTTTTTAGTTCTGGGGCTCACATTTTATGAGAAACATTGATAGGCTTCAGAGTGTTTGGAAAAGGATGACTATGATGCTGAAAGGTCTTGAAATTGTGCCATTTAGTAATTTGTTAAAGGAATTAGGGATATTTACACTAGAGAAGAGAGGACTTGGTGAAGTGGGAGTGAGGGACATGATAGCTAGCTATCTTGAAGCATTTGAAGGCATGTTATATGGTGTAGGCCTACTCTATTTGGCCCTGGAGGGCAGACCTAGAAGCAAGGAATGAAAGTTACAATGCATGTATATATGCACATACATATATATATATATATATATATATATATATATATATATATATATGTATACATATATGCACACATTTTAGTATAGTATAATACAATATATAATATAATACAATATAACATAATAAATATAATATAAAAATATAATTGATTTGCTATGATTTAATATAGTATAGTATGATATAATATATAACATGATATGCCATAATATGATATGACATGGCATGATATGACACAACATGACATGGCATGATAATATGATATAATATTATAATATAACATAATATAATATAAAATTTGATATATTTGATGGCAAAAGCTTTCTAACAACTTGAGCCATACAAGAGTGGAATGGGTTGTCTTAGGAGGTAGTGAATTCCCTCTTATTGGAGATCAAAGAGATTCTTGGTCAGGTATAGATTGGAGTTGATGGTTTTTGAGATATTTTCTAATTCTGAGATTCTTTGCAAGAGAACTCGGTTGCTGTTATTTAGGCTTTCTTATTTCAAGAGACTTAATAACAAATGTCGCCACCTAGTGATAGACCCTCAAAATGTCATCTAAATTTCTTAACCTTGAAGCTTTAGCTGGCCTCTCTGCAGCATGACTGAAATGACTTTAGAGGTACCCAGAGAGGAGGACTCACCTTAGCCTTTCTTCTAAATATATGCAAGGTCTAAGCTGTGTGTCATAGAGCAAGAAGGGACCTGAAGAAGTCTATCCCTCTGACTTGATGAAGTGCCTTGCCCTAATCATCCTAATTGAAGGAGAATGTGGAGTCTTTTTAAGTAGCTCTTGGGGAAAACTATTTGAGAATCTTCTTACTAAATTCATTTCCATTAAGTTTATTAACATGCTTTGTTATCTACTAGGTGATCTCTTTTGGACCTATTATCTTGCACTAATTTGCATTGTGGATTACATGATGATGGTGGCGACTATGGTTAAGTCTTAGGTTAACATATTTTTTTTAATGGCAAAAGGCATGTGTTATCCAGTGCTGAAGACCCTGTTTGGTTTGCTCAGGTGCTATGAATGGAATCTTTTACCAGAGTGACTCAGGTGGCACATGGACTTTGTTTACTGCCTCATATTATCCACTACACACTTGGAATCGAATAGTTCCCCCAATATCTTTGACTGAGCAATTTCCTCTTTGAAACCTGCCCATATTGGCTTTATTTATTTGTACTTAGCTTCTCAGTTCAGAACTCTCAAACAGAGATAGGGTCTGCAAATAGCAACTGGGCTTACATAGCCCAGAAGTGTTCATGTGTACACAGTGTAGAGAGGCTGCATTGGTTTTTTTTTTAATCCACATCTATGCTCACAGATAATAATCAAGTTGAACATAAAAGTGAATGCCATCTGAGATCTAGTCATCTGGCTACACTTGTTTGTGTTTATAAATACTCACAAATTTGAGTACGAGTATACAGGTCCCCACACTTAATTTCTGTGTGGGCCAGTTAGTTCTGTTTCATTTCCTAAGCCTGGCCAAATATCAAATAAATAACTGGATGCCATTGGTCACAAGGAGAGGAATTTTCACCAGACCATTACCATTACTGGGGAAAATAATTCAAAGTATATGACATGCTAATATTGGATAAGTAGCACCATTAAATTTAAAAGCCAATGCTACATATACTTAAAATTGCCTCCCCCCAATCTTAGAACATGGATTCATGGCTTTTAAATATATGGACAATTGTTGAGACTTCCATTCACCTCAAATTCTTAAATCTAGAAGTAGGATCCACTTTAAGCAAGATGTCTTTGGATATTTTCCACCTTCTCTTTTGATGCCTTTTTAATCTCTGTGTCCAGTGGTCTTATGCTGCCTCCTGGTTGGTGAGAGTCACCTATAATAGTTTTTATTCAGTCATTTCAGTCATGCCTGACTCTTTGTGACCTCATTTGGGGTTTTCTTGGCAAGGATACTGGAATGGTTTGCCATTTCCTTTTCCAGCTTATTTTACAGATAAGGAAACCAAGGCAAGCAGGGTTGACTTGCCCAGGTTCATACAGTTAGTAAGTATCTGAAACCAGATTTGAATTCATGAAGAGGAATCTTCCTGATTCCAAGCCCAATGGTCTATCTCCTGTGCCACCTAGCTGCCCTCTTTATTTTTAGAGTCCTTCATGTTCCTAAATTCCATATTTTGCTCCTACCAAATGAAACTTGACTACTCTGTGTAAGGGTTTATAGAAGCAGTTGATATTTATGTAGTGTTTAATAGTTGACTTGCTCAGGATCATCTAGTCAATGAAGGACAGAGCTAGGGGCCATATTTGGATCTTTTGATTCTACACTAAGTGGTCTCTCCATATGACTACCCTATCTCTTTTCTGATAAATTAAGTAACATTAGATGACAGTAGTGACTAGTCAAAATGGTGGAGCCCATCTTCCCACACAAGTCTTCCAACAACAAAGAGCAATATTGGACTAAGTAGTGATTGGGAAATTGAAAGAGGAACTATAGGGGTCAGATTTCCAGCCCAAGATCACAATATAGGTAAGTGCTCAGATCAAGAAATGTAGAACAGGAGTGTACTAGGATCATGGACTCTTCATCCACGGCCACAACCTAGGTCAACAGGGCTAGATGTCCAGAGCTGATTTGAGTCACCCCCCTTTCCTAGGTCACCAGCATGTAGTGTCTCAGAGGGGCCAGGAATACAGACTCGGTGCTCACAATCCTAAGCACAGGACTACCCGAGATTGTATATCTAGTTTTCCCCCAGGACAATAGCTCAAGAATCTTCCAGAGAGGCTGAAATAATTGATTCAGTCTTCAGAATTGAGGCCAGCAATGGAGGGTTGTCCAGAGCAGAGATGTAAGACTTGTGGTTGTAAGTAGCCCCCAAAACTCCAGAATCAGATTCAAATATAATTGAGAAATGTTTAATAAAATAAATAAAAAGGCAAAGCAATATAGATCCAAGTCAATATGTAGACTACAGGCTTCCATTTCTATTTGAGTCTGATACCAGCTCATGGCTAGAAGAAAAGCTAAAGAGCTATTACAAGGCCAAGGATGTCTAAGATTCAAACCCAGATGAGAAGAACTTAGAGATATTTATGAGCAAAAGCCTCATAGAACAATGGCTTGCTCACAAGATCAATTAAAATGATGAAAGACTTTAAAAATGAGTTTTAAATATTATAAATGAAATGAGAGTGATAGAGGAAAGGATTATTTAAAAAAAAAGAGAGAGAACTATTAAGGAAAGGCTTGGAAAGAGAATTAAGTGCTTACCATAAGATGCATAAACCTTACCCAAGTAACAGACCCTTGAAAATTAGACGTTAATGATGACATAAGGCAATAAGAAATATATTATTTTTTAAAAAAATAAAAAGATTGAAAAAGTAGAAGAAAATGTAAGGTAGTTTACATGAAAAACAACTGATTTGGAAAAAAAACACCAAAGAGGTAATTTTAAGAATTATTGGACCCCTTGAAAACCACTGTTAAAAAAAAACAAACAAACCCTACACATCATAATTTAAGAAATCATAACAGAAAAATTCCAGGATTTCTTAGAACCCAAAGGCAAAGTTAAAATAGAAAGGATCCTGCCTGCTACCTCTTGAAAGAAATCCCCTCTGAAAAGGTCATGGGTAAGGACATACAAAGAAAAACATAAACACTCACAGGATCATTAGTCTGGTCATTTATACTCAAGGGCATGCAAGTGCATGGATCCCTAGTCCTGCATTCCCAAAGACATGTGAAGAATAGCAGTTCAGGCATATGGTGGGATGAGTATCCTGGGCCCAGATCTCCTGGGTTTGATTGTTGTTGCTGGGCAGATTCACAGGGTGAAGTGAGAAGGCAATCTTAAGGGCAGTCAATAGGTGGATCATCTGGACTTTGATTCCTAATAACAACCACAGGGCCATTGTGATTATGACAGTTTGCCAACCTCATACACCTGAACTGGATGAAATTTGCTAAGTTGATAACTTGTTAGCCTGGCATTCCTAACCCTAAATGTAGCTGACCAAGACAATTATTGGCTATGTAGGAACTTACAGTACTTAGACCAATCAGTGGTCAAACATGGTGTTATTTCTATCAGCTAAAGACTAGCAATAGGCTAGTCCTAACAACTCCAAATGAAAACTTTCAGGAATGTTATAACCTAGATCCAGACCTTCTAGGTTAAAGAAAAAGTGCCATAAGCAGCTAGAAAGAAAGAGCTCAAATACTGAGTAACCACAGTCAGGATCGTGCAAGATTAATGGAAAGCATGGAAAATGATATTCTGAAAGACAAAAACAAAATTGACTTACAACCTAGAGTAATTTGCCTAGAAAATTTGAGTATAATCCTACAGGGAGAAAAATAGTTATTTAATGAAACAGGACTTCCAAGGTAGCTTGGTAGACAGAGTGCCAGGCTGTAATGTTGATGGGATTTAAGATCTTCCCCAGCCATTAATAGGCCTCAGGTGGAGCCCATTAAGGGAAGCTTGCTTAGGGGAGGCTTGCTTGTAGGAAGGCTTGCTTGTAGGAAGGCTTGCTTGTAGGAAGGCTTGCTTGTAGGAAGGCTTTCACACTTTTCGCTAATTTCTAATCAGGCACTGAGTCACTTCTGGCTCTGAGAAGTGTATATATACTCTGAGTTGGTATTTTGCTTTGAGGGCTTCTTTATGAGAAGGATCTTGTGATTCTTTGGTCAATATTCTGAGTGGCCTTATGTTCAGAGCTCCGTGACTGCTCAGATGTAAAGGCCCTCTCAATCCAGCCATGTATGTAAAGTGTGTAGTTGATTCAGCGCTGTCTGTTGGTCTTTATTTCTCTGCTTATATTTTCTCTGAAGTTCAGGGACTAGTGAATGTAATTTAAAAATATTGTTGGCCCCTTAAACAGCTATCTTTCCTAATAAAGCAGATCTGAGAACCTATGCTAGCAGCCATTCTGCGTATGCCAGTGTGGTTACTGCTACATAGGTCTGGAGTCAGGAACACTCATCTTCTTGAGTTCAAATCCAGCCTTAGACACTTCCTAGCTGCATGACCCTGAGCAGACATTTAAGCCTGTTAGCCTCAGTATCTTCATCTATAAAATGAGCTGGAGAAGGAAATGGCAAACCACTCTAGTATCTTTGCCAAGGAAACTCCAAATGAGGTCACAAAGAGTCAGACACTAGTGAAAAATGACTGCACAAAAACAAAAAAGCATTCTTGAGAAAAGACCAAAGCTGAGTAGAAATTGTGAAACACAAATACAGGGGAAAAGACAAATACAAGTCAGCAATCAGAGAAGATGCTACTAGGAGGAATTGTTTGCATTCTAATGGGGAGGAGAGGGAGGAGGTGATATAGGTATCCCCATGGGAACTGTAATGTCAGCAAGGGTCTTAGGAGTCAAATAAGATGCAAGGTCTGGAAGTAATTAATTGTTGTCATGGTCTTCAAAGAAGAAAAGAAAGGGAGGGAGAAAAGGAAGAAAATGGGAAGCAAGGGACTGATCTAGAAGTCTATATGAATGAGGAAAGATGTGAGGAAAGAGGATATCACTTGAATCTCACTTTGAGATGATGCAGAATGAAGTGAGCAGAACCAGGAGAATAAATTCTGCTTTAACAACATCATTATAAAAGTGAAAAATTTTTGGAAGGCTCAAGAATTCTGGTCAACACAATGATCCACCATGATCCCAGGGGGCTCATAGTATGCTGCCGATCTCTGGACAGAGAGGGGTGGACTCGCTATGCAGATGGAGACACGAATTTTTGAACACAGCCGATGTAGGGACTTGTTTTTCTTGGCTACGTTGTTGTTGTTTGTTTTTGGCAAGGATTTTGTTTTCTCTGTCCCCAGACTGTGGAAGCAGAAATAGTCTAGGGAAGTCATAACCTTCCAATAGTACTATTTCCCTTCTTTAACCTTGGCCCAGGTGAAGTGGTTTCCTCTCCCTATCTCTCTGAACAGGCTCTGTTGAGAGGTAGCTGCTGAATTCTTTGTGGGCTCATCATGGTGGTGAAGTGGTTTCTCCTCCCCCAGCCATATGTGGAATGGGACCCAAGGGGCCACCACTATAAGCACTAAGGGGACCCACTGAGGAGCCAGCCCACCCCTAAACAGGGCTGTAAATTGGGTCCTTCCAGCCACGATTTCATTTCTCTTGAGCCCTTTTAAAGGAACTGGCCCAAGATGGAGCTGCAATCAAGCTGCTCACCCAAGCTTCTCTTCTTGCTTCTGTACCTCTCCCACTCCTTTTTTCTTCAGGAAGTACAAATATCATCAGTGGCCTTTTAATTTTTTACCATCCTGGTTCAAAAATTCCAGCATGGGGCAAATTTTCCAGTCTAGGAAGAAGTCCTGATTGCCCCACCCAATTTGTGTCCTTGACTACTCGAAACAGTGCCTAAACTATTTCTAGGGCAACATATGTAAGTATGGTGAGAATTTCCAAGAAACTGTTGGGGAAAGAATTGGGGGACTTGGAGAATTTTTAGTTGTACTTCTGAAATCATACTGTTTACAGTGCTATTATATACCTAGATTGTGTTAATGGGGTTCAGGCACATTCAAACATAGTCAATTCACTCATCTACCCCCTTTGGCCAACATAGCCCTCATCTGGCCACAGCTATTTCTGCTCTGACCTCTTATGCACTGAGAAAAATAGCTTTCATTAAAAAGTTCATATGAATTTGCAGTGCACATGTATTTGAGATTCACTGACATTTACTTCTTGTTGCAAAATCCGTGATTTCATTCTTATGAGTATTCTGCCCCCACCTATCGCCCCCTTCCTCCCACCCCACCCCATAGCTTCATAGATGGTTTTGTGAACTGCTGAGACCAAAAAGTACCTTACAGTCAGTCTTTATAGGATCACATATGGAGAACTAATCTAGTCTGATTAAATCTAATCTCTTCATTTTACTGGTGAGAAAAGAGGCCTAGTGACATTGAGTGACTTGCCTAAAGTCACAGAGGTAGTGAGTAGCAGAACTAAGACTTCAACTCAGATCTGATGACAAATTTAATCTTCTTCTCAAGTTTATCACCCTTTTCTCTATTAAGTGACAAACCTCAGCCTATCTCCAGAGACCAGGCCAGACATAGTACTAATACAAGGGGTGCTGCTGAACCAGAACAGAGTTAAGACATGGGAGTCTGCCTCTAGTCTGCTTTCCACACATAGCAAGACCTGACCTCGGAAGACTGATATATTATCCTCTGTTGGATCTAAATTTGAAGGCCTTGCAACATGTCAGAACTTTTGAAAACATGAAATTCACTTTCTCAGCCTTCGAAAACCAAGGGCTACATGAACTCATGACTGAACAATAGATAACTTAGGTGGATGTCCTTGCCATTTTGAGTTACAATTACTCTTGAATTGTCAGTAAAAAAAAAATGATTAAGTGCTTTTGAAAAAGCTGTCCCATATTGAGATGTAAGTTTAATATATGAGGTCTCAAGCAACATTTGAAAAATTACTTCTTCCTTCTCTGTTCTCTCTCTCTCCCTCCCCCTCCCCCCAATTCAGCCCAGTGACTTCCTTATCAAGTAGCCTGGGAACCTCCTACTGTGGTGGGACCTTAGAATACTGTAGTTGTTTGGATAGTAGATACACCCTTGTGTACTTTCCTGAAATTGTATGGTAAAGATCTGTGGTAAATACCAGTGGATAATGATCTCAATGGAAATCAATGGTGTGACATGGCAGCCAAAGCAATCACATGTCAAGAGAGGAATGGTGAGTGACCACAAAGATGACAATGGTAGCCTTGGTATTCTTCCCTAATCAAACTACCTCCGGAGTATCATCTTTGGTTCAGTTTAGAAAAGGCATGGGCAAACTGAAGCATAATCTGAAAACTCTACCAGATGAAGACCAGTTAAAGGAATTGGAGGTGCTTAGCCCAGAGAAGAGGAGACTCAAGAAAAATATAACTGTCTTCAAGTACTTGAGGAGCTGTCATGAAGAAGAGAGATTATACTTATTCTGTTTGGCCCTAGAAAACTGAGCTAGGAATAATGGGTCGAAGATACTTGAAAGGCAAATTTCACTTTGATATAAGGAATAAACTTCCTAATAATTAGAATTCTTCGAAGGTGGAATAGACTGCTCCTCTCACTGGAGATCTTCGGTCCAAGGCTAGATGCTAGAAAACATTAAGGAACATTCTTGAGGGGACTCTTGGGTAACCCTTCTAACTTTGAGGTTCTGTCATTCTGGTCATACTTAATGGGTATTTTCTTAAGTGGCTAACCTTGGCTTACCTGACTCGATCTCTGGGATCTGACCAGATCTACTTTAGTCCAAAGGTGTGTCACTGAACTGGAATAGAGTTCAGACATGTCATTTGACTTCTCACCATGCAGGAATACCAGATCAGCCCTGGAGCTGCTCAGAAGATTCATTCTCACTCAAATGTGGATCAATAATGGTGCTCTATGGGGACTCCAGATTAGCCTAGGACCCCATGCCCATCCCAAGGTGGATGTGAACTTCTGGAAGGCACTGGAATTTCCTTGACTTTCTTTAGTAGTCTTTTAGAACTGAGATGAATAACCAAGGCCATTATGGTCCAAATCTATGCCCCCCATTTCAAAACAGCCATTTCTTGGTTTTCTAAAAGCTATTTCTTTTCAAACACGAGTCTTTCTTACAATTGTCGTTCTGAGGATAGATATTTTGCACAGTTTCCCTCTTCAGTATTAACCAACATTCTTGGGACAAAACTAAACAAAGTTGAACTTTGTTAGCCAAACAGCTGGGTAAATAACACACCTTAGGCAGAGTATGGGAAAGTCAGGAATATGAGAAACCAAACCATGTCACCCTTTTTTTTGTCAATGGTAGAAGAAGAGGTGAAGAATATACATAAAGGACCCAGTGATTCATCACTCAAAAGATCAATAAGTATATCCATTTACTATGTATTCATACACAAAAGCTGCTTCTCTTCTGAGGAATTTAAACATCCAGATACATACATCTTAATTCTTCTAAGATCCATGTGAAATAGTTGGATTACCAGTATCTTTGTTTCCAAGTCATAAGCCTGAGACATGAAAAAATTAAGTGATCTATCTCTGTAGGGACATAAATAGTTGATCCAGGAATAGAACCTAGCTCTTTTGGGTTCATAGTTTAATGCTACATCCCTAGAGTTTTCATATGTTTTTGACAGCAATCCATACATACACACACACACAGATACATACATATACATAAACATAGACATATATAATATGTATGTGTGTATACATACACACAGACAAGCATATCTTATTTCATTTATTTTGCTTTTCGGTACATCACAGATAGATACTGTGTTTTTTATGAATCAAAAGTTTGTGGCCATCCTGCATCAAAGCAAGTCTGTTGGTGCCATTTTTTTTTAGGTTCACATCTAGTAATTTTATTTATTTTTATTTTAAGGGAAAATGAGGATTGGATGTAGGAGCAGGACAGTAGTATAGCTCACAGTAGGATGGATTTGGTATATGTGCATTTTTCCAACAGGATGCGTTCACATGGTATCTCTGTGTGACTCTTTGGTAATTCTTTCAATATGGCAAACTTTTTATTATTATATCTCTTATAGTGATCTGTGATCAGTGATCTTTGATGTTCCTATTGTAATTGCTTTGGGGTGAATTTAAGTGATAAATGTATGTCTTCTAACTGCTCTACTGACCATCTGTTCCCCAACACTTTCCCTCTCCTTGGGCCTCCCTATTTCTTGAGACATAACAATATTGAAATTAGGCCAAATAGTAAGCCTACAATGGCCTCTAAGTGTTCAAGTGAACGGAAGAGTCAACGGATGAGGAAGACTTCATTGTTGTCTTATTTTAAGAAATTACCACAGTCACAGTCATTCCAGCCCTCAGCAACTACCCCCCTGATCAGTCAGCAGCCATCAATATGGAGGTGTGACCCTCCACCAGCAAAAAGATTATGACTCACTGAAGGCTCAGATAATGGCTAGCATTTTTAAGCAATAATGTATTTTTAAATTAAGGTATATAGATTCTTTTAGACATAAGACTACCCCACACTTAATAGACTACAATACAGTGTAAACCTAATTTTTATATGTACTGGGAAATCAAAATATTTGTGTAACTCACTTTA
This sequence comes from Pseudochirops corinnae, assembly GCA_028646515.1. Taxonomy (NCBI): domain Eukaryota; kingdom Metazoa; phylum Chordata; class Mammalia; order Diprotodontia; family Pseudocheiridae; genus Pseudochirops; species Pseudochirops corinnae. The sequence continues at coordinate 499,374,418 of CM053585.1, forward strand.
TTGCATTATTCACTTTAGTGCAGAGGTCTGAAACTGAATCTATAATATCTCTGAGGTATGTCTGTACTCAAAAAACCTCAGCACGCCTTCAGCAGGTAATAAAATGTTGGTGCTACATAGGTATGTACATGCATATGTAACCAATAATACTTAGCTGGATTTTGGATCTCATTAATGTGAGCAAAGCTACCACAATGCAGATCACAACCTGTCTATGCCTTTTCAGCCTGGGTAATGACCACATCCTCTGCTAACTCCATAGTCCAGTTTTACTGTCCTCCTAGGTATTCCTCACACACAACACTCCAAGGCCTAACTCCATTCCCTTGCACTGGCTGTCCCCCTAGGCCTGAAATACTTCCCTTCTCACTTCTGTTACTTAGAATCTTTGGCTTCCTTCAAGATTCAACTCAAGCACCATCTTCCATCTTATTAAAAAAATTATATTTTCTCTCTCCCAATTACATGTTAAAACATTTTAAAACTTTTTAAAAAAGTTCTGAGTTCCAAATTCTATCCTTCCCTCTCTTCCCTCCTCCCTCCCTGAGATGGTAAGCAATTAGATATAGGTTATACATGTGCAATCATATAAAACATTTCCACATTAGTCATTTTGTACAAGAAGACTCAAATAAAAGAAAAAGATTGAAATAAAGATAATGAAAAACAGCACACTTCAGTCTGTATTCAAACAATATCAGTTCTTTCTCTGGAGGCAGATAGTATGCTTCATCATTAGACTTTTGGGATTATCTTGGATCATTGTGTTCCTGAAAATAGCTAAGTCATTCATAGTTCTTCATCATAGAATATTGCTGTTACTGTGTGCAATGTTCTCCTAGTTCTGGTTCTGTTCACTTCTCTTTGCATCAGTTGATGTCAGTCTTTCCAGGATTTTCTGAAACCATCCTGCTTGTTATTTCTTATAGCACAATAGTATTCCATCACAATCATGTACCACAACTTGTTCAGCCATTCTCCAATTGGTGGGCATCCCTTTCATTTCCAATTCTTTGTCACCATAAAGAGAGCAGCCATAAACATTTTGTACAAATAAGTCCTTTCTCTTTCTTGGGCATGTCTTTGGGATACAGCCCTAGTAGTGATATTGCTGGATCAGAGAGGTATGCACAGTTTTATAGCCCTTTGGACATATTTCCAAATTGTTTTCCAGAATAGTTGGATCAGTTCATGTCAAGTACCATCTTCTTTAAAAAAAAATTTTTTTTATTGATTTGTTTGTTTACTTTTAGTTTACAAGATTCAGTTCCACAATCCTTTGAATTTCAAATTTTCTCTCCTCCCTTTCCCCCCACCCCATGGTGGCATGCAATCAAGTATAGGATCTGCAAATGCTTTCACATTGGACATTAGTCTGGTTGAAAAGAAGGGTTGTAAACCAATGGAATGAACAATGGGAAAGAGGAAACAAAACCAAACATGGAAAAAAACGAGAGCATGTAGTTTGCTTCAGTCTGCATTTAAACTCTATTCTTTCTAGATCTTTCTCCGAATGTAGACATCTCCTTCTATCCTGAGTCTTTTAGAGTTGTCTTATAACAAGTACCATCTTCTAAAGGAACATTTTCTACCCTCCCCAGATGCCAATATTCTCTCTGCTAAAATTACCCGATATCTACCTTATACTTATTTTTTTACATGCTGAGAAGATTAAGATGGATCCTGTATCATTTTCTTCTTGATCTTATTTACAAATAATTAATTTTGTCCTAGAATTGATTTTTCCCTGTAACTGTTTTAAGTCATAGTTCTATGTCTCTGAACTTAGTTCAGAATTCAGCTAGCCTGTAATAGGTTAATTTTAAAAATCCAGATCTATTCTTGCCTCAAGGAATTTTGCTAACCTTGGTAGATGTGTCTGAAAGCAAGGGGGTCAGGACTGATACCTTTACTCCACCAAGCTATCTCCTTTAAGGATGTCTTGTTTCCTGTCCAAATATCTAGACCACTATCTTGTACCTGCACTCAGACAATGAACACTTCTTAGTCTCATGAGAGAAGAACTAGGGGGCATTTCTAGCCTCCCTTTACCAAACTTCTGACCAATCATGTTGTTGTTTGTTGCCTCTATATTTACCCAATCATGTTGCCCCAATTCCATGATAACATTTACCTGTTCTATTTTTTGTTCTCTACTCCCAGAACCTATATAAAGTGAACTGTCCTCTTGTTCCAGGTCTTTGGCATATATGGAGGCAAGTCCTTGACTCATTTATTGACATGTATCATGTCCCTATTAATAAGTGTTATCTTGTTACCCTTTTGTTAATTTCTAATTGTGACAGTATCTATTTATTTGCATTTTGTCTCCTCTATTGGAACATAAGTTCCTTAAGAGGAGGAACAGTTTTTACTTTTTCAACCAAAAAATGCTGATGCAGGTACAGTCTGTGAAAAGAAAGGCATAGTGTTCAGAAGGGATATGATAGTGGACAGTTCCTGGCACACAGAAGGTACATCATTGATCTTCTTAAGGATTCCTACTTTTAGAATCTCAAAGTTTTCTAGACTTATGCCGTCCTATAGTTAGGATTCCTATCATAATGGAGCCAAACTTGGGGTTACTAGATAGAGAATACCCCAATATTCTAGTGGATGCACACAGAGACAGATGCAGCTGTTGAGTGTTTCTCTTTGAGGACTTCTCTCCAGGAAGGAAATACACTTGGTGTTGCTAAATAGGAGCAGTATCATTGGACTTACGACGTCCAAATAACTTCTGCTTATAGCAGAAGGTAAGCTCTAAATTCTTTGCTCATTACAGTATGATTTTAGTTCCTTACTGTTTGCTAGGGACTTGAGTCCTTAGCACTGGGAGCCACATTCATGATCAAGAGGCATGTTGTTAAGGAAATTCCCCTTCTCTCAATTGAAGGCCACGACTACAAATTCTCAAACTTGGAGTTACCCAAGAAGCAAATCCCCAAAGCTAGCCCTGCCCAGAAAATCCCCTCTCCTTTAACTATGAGGCTGAGGTTCAGGGATGACATTTTCCAGGAACTCCTTTGTCAAGCCACATGGTGGCTCTGCTCCACGTCTCTCTCTGTTTTGTACCCCTCCAATAACTCTCGATATTATCATTGCATTAACTGCTACCATGTCTTGGACTGAAATAGGGGTAGAATGGTCAGGCAGTGTTTAGTGTCTAGGAATTTCCCTATGGAGGCATACAGTTTGCAGGTTTCATCTGCTTCAAGGCAGCCATTAACAGCATGGTGAGTAACAGTTAGGGCAAGTAACAACTCTGCTAAGGGGACCTTGTGGACAAGGGGTGTCTTCTCTCAAAGCAATTTGTCAACCAATTGTGATGAGAGTCAACCAATTCATTTTGGGGACAGCTCTCATCAGTGAAACAGCCTCCTGGAGGCATCAAATGTCATTTGAAGATGCAAAGTCCCACACAAGGGCTTGTCACATTGATCTGGGAATTTCCTTGATCAATTCCCTGTGAAAGAAACTATGTCCTGACAAAAACTCAGAAATAGCACCCTGGAAATTTTACATAAGCTCCTGAAACCAAACACTACCTGCTAACATCCCATGGTGCCTTAATAAAACCCCTTCAGTGCAGTGGGCTGCATTCTGACTTTGAAGTTGCCATTATAATTACATGTATATTTAATTAATTGACTTTATTTAACAATTTTTAAAAATAAGTTGTATTGTAAGTGAGTGCTGGATGTACCCCTTTGATTCTTCTCTGTCCTCATTCCTACACCCAAATCAAAGCCTTTATCATGACAAAGAGAAACAGATGAGCAAAAACAATCATGAAAGCAACTGGTGCCGTGCACATTATCTGAATGTATATCTGACATTTCTGTGTATTTTACAATAAGATTCATTTGCTCTCTGACAATTCCTGTGAGCACTGTGTTTTTGTGCCTCTGTGTTTTTGTGATTAAATTGAATCAACAAATAAATTCTCATAATAAAAACATGGGTTCTCTGATTTGGTCTCTTCTTATACATAAAACATGTAGGGGTGAGACAAAAGGAACAAAAGAACCTTAAAACTCTCAGCCCTTCCATTCTGGGGCCACAGTCCTCTGTCAGAAACATTCTTAAAATCTTCCTATTTCCAATATCTTTTAAATATATCCTCACTCCTCGGCTTGTTTTGTTTCCTCGTTTTTTTCAGTCCTCCATTGGGAGGATTTCATTGACCTTTTGAACATTCTTTCCTCAGTCTTTAGGGTTTTTTCTGATATAGTCATAAGCCATCCTTAGTGGATTGGATTAGTCCTGCAGACCGTTAATGAGAAAAAATCCCTTAAGTTTGTTGTTCTTTAGTTGTTTCAGTCATGTCTGACTCTTTGTGATCCCCTTATGGGGTTTTCTTGGCAAAGATATTAGAGTGGTTTGCCATTTCCTTCTCCAGCTCGTTTTACAGATGAGGAAACTGAGGCAAACAGGATTAAGTGACTTGCCTAGAGTCACACAGCTAGTAAGTGTCTGAGGCCAGATTTGACTCAGAAAGATGAGTTTTCCTGATTCCAGGTCTGATACTCTATCTACTGTCCCACCTGGCTGCCCTTTAAGTCACAGAACTTATTTGCTAAATAGTACAAGAAGGACAGTTCTAAAACATACTCTTTATGAGATTTACCTTCAAAGAATTCTGGGACGCTGGTTGTGTTTACTATTAGGCAGCGATTTGAATCCAGGAGCTTTCTGCCCTTGAGTAAAAGGTGTGGCCATTAGTTCAGGTTCAGGATCTTCAACTCAACTCAGTATGGGACATACTGGCTTATTGTCAGTGATGAATAAATTCTATAATTTAATTTAATTTGTTGTAAAATGAACATTGGAATTGTCAACTCTTTAAAACTGTTAAGTTTAGCACGTGATGGTCTTAGTCATAGATGTGAAAAATGTCAGCTTCAGCTTTGTCAGTTTCATCCATCTCCAGTCTACATTTTGTTTGCACAGCTTCATCCTTTGTGTCTTACACAAATGGAGCAGGATAATGAAACATCTGAGATCAGCTATTCTCACTTTTAGGTTACCCCTCAGACTTCTCCTTGACTTGCTCCCATTTTTAATTTCATTAACTCTGGTTCTAGAGCAATCCAGGGTAATGTTTAGTTATTTCCTCATTAAACTACTGAAATTTTAGCATCTCTATCAATCAACGAAGCTCAGGGGTCTCATCCTGGTTCATCAAATATTATTTATTTAATAAGCTAGAGAAACCTCCTTTCCCATAAGTGATTGTTCACTTCTACACTCTTCTCTCTCTCTTTCTCTTTATACACACACACAAACACACACACACACACACACACACACACACACACCCCTCTAATCTCCTAGAACAAAATAAATATTAAAGTTACTGTGTATATAATTTATTATCAATCAGATCACTAACAGAGGCATAACAATTATTGTCAATTTTTTTTTAATTTAAGAAAGATCACAACCAGAGACACCACACTCCATCATTGTAACTGCAGATGACTTCACTTCTGCAAACATAAAACCACACCATTTAATTCACTGAGGATACCATTTACACTTATTGATACCACTTTTCTGTGGTCTTCTATTCCAAACCCACCTAGCATCTCCTGTTGCTATTGTTTTTCTTCTCGTTGCTTTCAGTGTACTCCTTTCAAAATTGTGTCCAGTGGAAAGATTAAAACTTTGGGACCTTCTAGGAAAAACGTTAATTTATGTTAATGCTAATTATGAAAAAACAGCAGATACCCATCAGAAGGGAGGGGATCCATCTATGCAAACCCTTGCAATAGATATGTAGGCTGCTCGGGAAGAAATCACATCTAAATTTCTGAAGACTTCATTTGCAGAGTGTATTTGGATTGTTTGTGCTCTGAAGTCAGAGGTTTGGGCATATCTGTCTTTTCAAATAAAAGCCTTCTGCCCTTTGTTACTGACCTGCTTTGTAGGTTCATGCCATGTGTATCGTGTAATCATTGATTCCCAGCAAAGAAGGCCAATAATCAGACTCACATCCATCTCTGACTTGGGGATCGAGTTCTATATATCTGGCTCTGCCCTCAGCCAGAAATTGTATGTTATTTTCCTTTCAAATCCTGTCTTTTGTTTCTTTTCAGGTTAGTTTTTTCATGTTTCACTTGAAGGGAGACTCTTTGCCATCTTGGCCCTCTGACGTTTCCATTCTTGGCTCTTGGCTCATTTCTCCATTCACTAACAGAATCAACCTTGTCATGTCCTGTTTGCCAACTGGCACCCATTGTACCCTGGGGACACACAATCATCAAAGTGTCAACACTTTCTTGATCTGCTTTTCTGTCCTTTCCTTTCTCTAATGGGGACACATTGTTTCCCTTATGATGCCATTCACTCTGTTGGGCTGCCTTTCGTTCAGACCCTGACAGCTTTGAGTGCCTTCGACTGGTAAAATTGCCTGGTATTTATTTTGCATCTATGTCATACATTTTTAGATTTATTTTCCTACATCAGTGGTTCTCAACCTGTGGATTGCAACCCCTTTGGGGGTTGAATGACCCTTTCACAGGGGTCACAGGGGTCGCCTAAGACCATCGGAAAACACATATTTCCGATGGTCTTAGGAACCCAGACACCACTCCTCTATCCGTCTCCAGGCGGGTCCACCCACATGCAGATATACCCACATATGAGTATTAAAGGGTCACAGCATTAGGAAGGTTGAGAACCACTGTCCTATATGCTCTCGCCTCTGATAGAATACAAGCTCCCAGGCAGGGATTATCTCATTTTTGTCTTTATCTGCTGGTTGTTGAGAGATTTCTTAGGATTTTAGCAGTTTAAAGTATCCATACATTTCTAGACATTAACAATTTGCTGCCTTTCTTATAACTATATATTTTTCTTTTTTCTATACCATTTAATGTAGTGGTGACCCTTTGTGGCTCAACTGCCTCAGGTTCTTGAGAGTAAGGATTCTTTCATTCTTTGTATCCTCAGCTCTTAATATAGTTCCTGGCACATAGTAGGGATTTAATAAATGCTTGTTGTTAGTTTACTATCAATAAATAGATTGTATGGACATAGAGAATAAGTCAAAGTCAATACATGTTTATTATGAGGCAGGAAGCTATACTTACTAACTGTATGACCCTGGGCAAATCACTTAACCCTGTTTGCCTCAGTTTCTTCATCTGTAAAATGAGCTGGAGAAGGAAATAGCAAACCATTCCAGTGTCTTTGCCAAGAAAACCTCACAGGGGGTCACATGCCTGAAGACGACTGCACAATGATAATAAATCTATTTGGAGGATATAGTGATGGGTTATTATGTAGTGATAAATATATTAAAAAATAAGCCACAACAAAAACCTTTTTTTTTTTAAATGCACAGAAACAAAGTATAGATGGAGACACACAGATGGAAGAATTTGTCTTATGTGTATATGTGTGTGTGTGTGTGTGTGTGTGTGTGTGTGTGATTTATGTTATATACTATGTATATTATATACACACGTATTTTATAGAGATATAAGAATTCATAGGGATATATATTTTTTTAAAAACCCAACGAGATATAACAATTCACAGTATGTTATTTATACAATCTTCTCTTTCTTGTTCTGTGAATATGTTTGCTCACATTTCTTACTCTAATGCGTTGTCCTGGTCTTTATCAATCCTCTCCAGAATGTCATCATCCTATAAGATCACATTAACCCTGAAATGTTCACATCTGTGAATCCGCAAACCCCTTACCCCTGGGGGCTGTCCTTCCTTTTGATTAGAGAGGGCTGGAAGGCGGACAGTAGTGAGTTCCTCCAAGATTCTGTATTTAACAGGGGCACCCTGTTATTACTCACCCAGTCAGGCACTACCACAGCCTTCCTGCTTTGACCTTTTTATGTACTGTCTTCCCCCATTAGATCGTGAGCTCCTTGAGGGCAGTGACTTTTTTGCCTCTTTGTGTATCCTCAAAGCTTATCATCCTGGCTAGCAGTTAGTAGGCACTTATATGTTTATTGATTCACTGTGTATCGAAATGGTTGTTTAGTGATGCTTGCCAAGTTCATAATAAAAAACAGAAAATCATATGGGGCCTTGATTCCTCAAGAATTCCAAATAAATGCTGTTATTCAAAGGGCTTTTCAGTTTCGCAGTGGTGGGGGCATGTTGAGAGGCCTTGTTAGCTTTGTTACGTCAATATTTCTGGCCCATGAAGCTGTAGCAACTTCCTTTTCTCATTGTTTCCTAGGGCTGAGTGATGTGTATAACAACCTGCAGGTTTCAAAGGCAACATCCCCTTTCTGCACCTCCTCACCAAACTCACAGTTTCATTCCCTCATTCTTTGGGATCCTTTCATTCTGTCTCAGAATGAAACCTGTAGTCAAGCAACTGAATTCTTTTTCACCTTTTTGGGAATTTTCTCCATGAAATGGTTAGAAGACCTTGTTATGTCATGAAGCCCCCATTTGTGAACCAGGTCACCTTATCATTATGGGAAGGCCCTATCCTTGGGTTCTTTTTTTTTTTTTTTTGCTCTATTTTTTTTGGAGGGGGGGGAGGGCAGGGCAATTGGGGTTAAGTGACTCACCCAAGGTCACATGGCTAGTAAGTGTTACATGTCTAAGACCAGATTTGAACTCAAGTCCTCCTGACTCCAGGGCCAAAGCTCTATCCACTGCGTCACCAAGCTGTCCCACTTGGGTTCTTTTCGTAATTAACTTCCTTGCACGAGTCTGTGAATACGAAGACAAAACCACAACAAAAACAACAATAGTCTTGCCCCTCAATGAAGTTTTATCTGAGAATTTATTTTATCCTCAATTTTACTCAGTTGGCAATGAGGAGCTGATAGCTTTTGAATAGGAGTCATGCAAGAAAGATTTTATACATTAGAATGAAGGAATGTAGAGGAGAGATACTTTCCCAGTTCCGCAACCCAACATATTAGTAAGATCTTCTGGACCTGAGTCATTTGAAAAGTTAATAAATATTCCATCTCTGTCTTCAAGTCATCCCTAGCTTCCTTTAAGTATCAACTAAAATCCCTTCTTTTACTGGAAGCCTCCCCCAAGCCCTCTTAATTCTAGTGTCTTCCCTTGGTTCATTACTTCCTATTTATTCTCTTGCTTTGCCTGTTTTTATTTGCTCCTTTAGATTGAAAGCTCCTTGAGGGCAGGGATGGTCTTTTCCCTCTTTTTGTATGATCCTTAAAGCTGTTGAGCAGACCCAGGTCAGAGGCAGAAAACTGCATGAGTTGCATCACTCCATTGGAGACCTCTTTCCAAAGTCCAAGGGCAGTATCTTACTATTGACTTCTTTTCAGGTTAACTCAAAGTCATTGATCACATCATTTCCAACTCTTCATGACCCCATTTGGGGTTTTCTTGGCAGAGATACTGAAGCGGTTTGCTGTTTCCTTCTCCAGCTCATTTTATAGATTAGGAAACTGAGGAAAACAGGGTTAAGTGATTTGCCCAAGCTCACAGAGCTGAGTCTGAGGCCATATTTGAACTCAGGTCCTCCTGATTCCAGGATTGGCATTTTATACACTGTGCCACCTAACAGAAATAAAAGTCCAAAGTACCCTTTCCCATCGGAGGAGTTTGAATATCAGCAAGCCACCAGTTTCCCCCGATTTCCCCCCAGCATGAGTCAGTACTCATCTTGAACCTTGACCTGCCACCCCAGCTTTGAGCTGCCCTGGTCCCTGGACCCTGCCCCTAGTATTTGGTCCTGCTTGACCCAGACACCTATCAAAACCTACCCTACTTTGCCTACATCAGGTGCCTAACTCCATCCAGGACCCCTGTAAACTCTGATCCTGTGCTGTGTAAGCATCTTCCCTGAATAAAACTTGCTTCTTTCACTTTCTCTCCATTCCCTTCTTGTGCTGCATTTTGGGTTTGTCTGATCTGCTGTGACTCCCAGCCAGGGTGTGCTGGAGCCAACTCCGACTGGCTTTCATGTGTGCCCATTTATAATGCTGAAATTGGCATATGCAACAAATCATGATTTATTGTCGGGTTGATTATTTAGATTCAGTAATGAAGAAAGTGGAAATAATGCAGATTACACTTAAAAATGCATCCTACACACATTTTTATTTTGTCTTTTTGTTAAATATTTACCAGCACATCCATATTTCCCATCTTGCTCCTCATCTTAGAAGGATGAGCCATTAACCCAGACTAGGACTCGTGATTTGGTAACCAAACCCAATTTCCAAATCTTTGACTTAGGAAATATAGAGGCCAGAGGCTGAATTGGGAGCTCTGTGTTTCAGTGGCAGGACCCGCTTCCTTCTCCATCATACCAAGGCTGTGATCTTTGCTCCAAAACTCATGCCCCTTGGGCTTCCCTCTCTGACAACATAAGTGGCAGATAAGGGAGATTCCCTTTCCTCTGGCTGAGACTTCAGTATTCCAAACCTCTCTGTGTCTTTTTTTTTTTTAATTTATAGCCTAAAACAAGTATTTCTGTAACACAGTATAATAAAAAGGATGATTGCACATCAAATTGCACATTTACTGTATACAACTTCCTATCCTTTTAAATATATAATAAAGTTAACATGTAAAGTCTGTGTTATAATGCCATTCTACTTTTGAATATCTCTAATTTGGAGGTTTCCTAGGTGTGGCATCTTAGGTCCTTTCAGGGGGTCCACAAGGTCAAAACTATTTTCATAATAATACTTAAATGTTTGAATTTCTAATATGGTAAGCTCTTGGGGGGGGTCCTCAATAATTTTTAAAAATGTAAAGGGGCCCTGAGACTAAAAAGTTTGAGTACTGCTGTTTTAATAAATTAATTTATGCGTTCATTCATTCAATTTGTTTTTGTTCAGTCTATTCTGACTCTTTGGGACCCCTTTTGGGATTTTCTTGGCAAAAATACTGGAGTGGTTTGCCAATTCTCCTTCAGCTCATTGTACAGATGAGGAAACTGAGGCAAATGGGGTTAAATGACTTGCCCAGGGTCACACAGCTAGTAAGTGTCTGAAGCTGGATTTGAAATCAGGTCTTCCTGACTCCTGGCCCAGCATGTTGTCCATTGTGCCACTTAGCTGCCTATTCATTCACTGGATAGTTATCAAGCCTTTATCATAGGAAAGAATGAGGTTAAACCCAAATAGAAAACTGGTCACCTACTGACTTAGAAAAGCACAAATTAGTATTATCTATGTTATATTACATTTTTGTCTATTTTGTTAAACATTTCTCAATTACATTTAATCTGGTTCAGACCCACTAGGAATCTGGCCAGTTGTTTGCTCCAGAGTTTAATGCCTTTGATATGGAAAACACTGTGTTATATACTAGGAGAGAAAAATGATTAAGACAAGCTCCTTATTCTAATGAAGCTTTTAAGAAAGGGATGGCACCAGAAATTTCAAGCTATTAGGGACCACTTAGATTATCTAGTACAGCTGCTTCACTATACAGATGAGAAAATTGAGGTCTACTGAGGTAAAGTGACTTGTCCAAAGTCATAGGGATAGTAGACAGCAGAACTACTATTCAAATTATGGTTCCTGAACTTTGCATACAATACTCTTTTTTAAAAAAGTCACGTGGTTCATATGTAGCCCTTGTCTCAGGGGAAGGACTGTCCCTACCCCCATGGAAACAATTAGCTGGGAGTATTTGTTTGCAGGTAGATATTATTCCCCAGAGTTTCTTAAGTTCTGTGACTTTTGACCTTGAAAGACTTCTATACAGAAATGGAATCTGGATCTGTATATAGAAAATGAAGGAAGGTTGAACAGTATTCATTTTGGGTGGGACTCAATCCAGTTCACCAGAATACTTACAGACCAGAGAGCTGAGGAAGTCAGACTGGACTTGAGGTACTACTGATTGTAAGCTGAGGATGAGATCAGATTGAGCTGTGAATAAGATTGGTAGAACCAACTGACTATCATCGATGAGCCTGCTGGAGACTTTAAGCCCAAATAAACTTTCTATCCTCCTCTAGCCCTGGAGTGGAGAGTTCTTTTCCCACCTGTAAATAAACCTTCCTGCTTTTCCCTATAATCTGGTGCAACATATGGAAGAGAGAATTTTTTTTTTGTTCTTTCTTGCCTGCTCTAAGAAGTTTTGTTTCCCTAACTGCTTAATTTTATTTCTATGCTATTTTAACTGTTAAAGAATCTAGATGGCCACTTACCATAACACTGTTTATGAATGCATGGAACAGATAGAGACAGAGGAAGCCAAAATTCAATGGGGAGAGGAAATTTTGATTGTTTTCCCAATGAACGCTGAGTGGGTGGGGAGTGGAGGGGGCAAGTGAATTAGAGAGAGAGTTTATGTAATTTATTACCAATATGTTAAAGATTATTCATATCCTCAGTTTATTTCATTTTGAAACCAGAGAGGTGCCCCAAAAGACCTACATGATGTGGGATTTGGAACCATTCACTGCTGGAAGGCACTTTGTCAGCGATTGGAGAAGGGGAGTGATTATGTTTTTGTGCTCTTTGGCATGGGACCTGCTGGCCACCTAGATGGCCGGGGTTAAAGGACTCCTGGCATGACAGACATCAGCCCCCACTCTCCCAAGCTCCCTTTACTTTGGGACCCTTCCAGGCATTACCAGTTCCTTATCCCTGGCTTCACACATACATCTATAATACTACATCATAACTGTAACATACGAAAGCCTCATAGTGCTTGTCTGCATTTAGGGATATGCTGGTAAATGTTGAACAACCCTCTGTCTGGAAAAAAAATGTACATGGGACACACTATTAAATTTAATATGTAAGCTTAACATTTTCTACATCACTTTAAGTCTAAACAATGAACAAAACAATAAATTAAGCCCTAATTTGTAGAGTTTACTGGATTCAGAAAGGTAAATGCTCCCACTGAAAATTTAAGTCTCTCTTGAGAGTCAGTTCAAGTTTGCTTCAGCATACCACTGGATATATTTAACCTAACTTCCACATCAAACCTAAAATAGTGACATGGTCATTGTAAAATATCTTCTGGTCTTTAGTAATTTCTCCAGTTAGAAACCTGAGACCATTGACCAGAAGTCCAGGCTGGGAAAAGGCTATGACTTTTCAGGGTAGTGGTTGTATAGGCAAAGTTGAAGTGGTCCTCTGGGCTGGGGCACAATCTAAAGCTTTGGTCCTGCTGGACCAATCCTCTTCTATGTAACCAGTGCCACTTAGCCCCAGATTTCATTTCAATTCAATCTAATTCAATTGAGTTCATTCCAATAAACATTAGCTAATTACTTACAGTTCATTGTGCTGGTCTCTTAGGGAGGTATAATTCAGTAAGATGTTATTCTGGCTTTCTGGGAAATTGTAGTCTAACAGAAGAGATAACAAAGGTACACAGTAACTATAACCCTAATTACAATATAAGAAATGAGTAGGAGGGGTGAAAGCAAAGTGATTTGAGAGTTCGAGGGAAGGAGAGATTGCTTCAGTCTGGAAGATCTCATGGAGAGGATGGTAACATATGATGTACAAAAAGGCACTGGATTGGTTATTAAAAGGATCTCAAATCTACTATAGCGCAGGAGAAGTAAAGGCAATATTGTCTCTTTTATGTCAGCCCTCCCAGATGTACAACCAGGTGTTTGCTTAAGTATAGTAGGGTTTGGATTCGCTCCTACAAAATCACACACACACACACACACACACACAATGTATATACTGTATCTACTATTTATTGAGGGAGGGAGAGGGAGAGAATTACTTATGTGGGTGGAAAGTAATAAACAATCAGGCACCTTAACAATATACTACAGAAGCGGAAAAGAAAAAGGACCCTTCTAACACACACAGCATATGCAATAGAGCAGTACCAATAAACTTATCAATAGTAATGTTGCTACAAAAAGGATAGAGAAAGAGGAGAGAGAGAAAACATGACCAATTAGGGGGAGCACCAACTCTTGTCCCAGTGGCTGGGGAATCCCAGGGTTCAGCCTTCAGGGTTCCGCTCGGGAGGGTCCCAGGCAGGACGTCTCCTCCATGGGTGAGATTCCAATTTGGGGTCTGAATCATACGGTTTAAGTAGTGCTGAGAACAAAGAAGGCATCCTGCCAGGTGTTTTTTAGCAAGCATCATCTTGTGTGAGGCTAGGGAGGGAGGCCAATCCCTCCAAGGCCCCCCCCCAAGAACAATGTTTCCTTGGAATGGCTAGTTCCAGGAGTTGGGCAGTTAACCGTATCTCTTCTCAAGGTCCTGGCCAGGGTCCCAGGAGAAGAGCAGCCCTCATGTTCCCAGGATTTTCTGCTCCAAAACAACGCAAAGTAATAGAAAGGTCTTATTGAGTTAGGGCATTGGTTTGTATAATCTTATTCCTTACAGAGGGGCTTACCTTGCCCCTTCACCAGGGACTTGCCAGGCCAGGAGAACCATCCCTTAGGCTCATTCTATTAGTACCAAGGTTATCAATTGAGGTCCACTATTGACTACAAGTGGATGCCACTAAAAGATGCTCTTGAAAGACAGGTCAAGAGACCTTTTATTCACTTCATATTTATTCTCTCTATACTTATATATGTAGCTGTTTCCTCCACTTTTAGAATATAAAGTTCTTGTGAATAGGGAGTTACGTTCTTTGTATTTTCTTTGCCCAGTGCTAGCACAGTTCTTGGGCACATGGTAGACTCTTAAATGCTTGTTGACTGATACTACAATGGAGTACTTGGAGAATGAACAGTATTCTTTGATTCTTTCCCCCTTACTTCATTAGGGTATATTCAGGCTGATGGTTAGCTTGTATGAATGGTTACAATTGGTGCTACTGTATGTGACCATCTGAATAAGAGATTTCTCCCAGGTTTCTGCATGGGGGCTGGAGAAAGGTGGGACAACCTGGATCATTCATTATCACCTCTGACACTGGCTATGTGATCATTCTGGCAGAACTTTGGTTTTGGTTTCCTGTCATCTATAGCCTTTACAACTCTGTCTAGTTCTAGTTAATTTATGGGTTCACTCTGCTATGGTTGCCCTCTAAATCCTCTGTGCTTTAAATATGTAACCTGAGACAAAGCCCTAGTCACCCTGCCCTTGTCATAGCTTTGGTGCTCAAGCCTATTCTTATTTGAATAGGTTTAACTAACATGCTACCATCTTTGTGACTCTTTACTCACCTCTTCCTATTGCTCAATGCCTCTCTTAAGTTATGAGTTCACTCTGTCATTTCCTGGCTTTCCTTTGTGTCTCCCCCTTTTTCTTTAGTTTCTGGTGGAGTTATTATTCTGTCTCAGGCCCTGACCCTAACAGAATTCTATCCTCTCAACTTGGGGTAAGGCCTAGATGTTGAAATTTCCTCTGACTCTGAGGAACCCTGGTAGTTCTACAGGCATCTCTTCTATTTCCCCTTTTAGATTTCTTGAGTTCCTTAGGTTATGAAAGAAGAATCTTCTTGAGATTTCTTAACATTTTCCTTCTTTCCAGAATGACACATTGATTCTTTAGATTTCTATGGCAAGGAATATTAGTTATAAAAGTCTTCTCCAAAAAAATGTTGTATGCAATTATGGCACAGAATTGTCTTTCAGTGATTTGAAAATACAAAAAAATCCAAACCTTTATGTTTACTCTATCAAGCCCATGACAAAGTAACATTAAAAGAAAGCACAATGATGGGGAAGAGTAAAATTGAAATAATATGAATGAATGAAAATGACCCTTAGAATTTTATTCATCACCAAAGTCACTTTGATTATCCACTTGTAATTGTCCTGTATTAAAAATAACTTTTAATTTAAATTAAACATTTAAAAAGATGAATATTTTTATTTATAGAGCAGAACATAAAAAGAAGATTCTATATGAAGCTGTGAATCTTCTTTCCAGATCTCTTACTTTTAAAGAATGTATATAAGAAATTCCATATATTGCTTTCAAAATTATCCTGCTTTTCTGGGCTTTTTTCTGAATCATCTCTTGTTGTTTTCTGTGCATTTTTAAACTTTCCTGTGTGTTTAAAGGTATGCTTGATAAGCAATTTCATTCTAATTGACTTTACATTCTCTTGGAAAAAAAAATCATACTCAATACAGAGGTGGGGAACCCGTAGTCTTGAGTCCACATGTGGACTGAATCCTAACTTCACAGAACAATCTCCTTAATAAAAGAATCTGTTCAGTGAAGTTTGATTCAGTCATAGGGCTACACTTGAGGAGCTAGAGGGCCACATGTGGCCTTGAGGCCACAGGTTCCCTACCCCTGCAGAACAAGATACCATATCTTGACACTGCATATATCATTATTTGCTCTTCATGATGTTTGATAATTTATAAAGTTTAACAAGCTCCTGAAAGGACGCTGATCATTACTCATGGCATGTTTGGCTTTCCTTTAAATCAGATTTATGAGAATAATGAAATACCAAGAAATCTCTACTTGAACATGTGATCGAATTTCTTAGAAAACATACAAAAACTTATATTTCATAAAATGCCACTTCAAAAGAAAAAAAGAGTGCTGAAATAAGCACGTTAACCTCAGTTTACTGTATTAAAGCATGCTGTTTCCTTGTATTGAGTTTCTTTCATTATTCATCATCTTTAGAGCCAGTTTTGCTTAAATGCTTTAACCACATCGACCGTGTTTCTGCCTTGTGGAAGTTCACCTTTGTAAGCCACCTTGTGTGTGAGATTCTGTTTCTGGATTTTTGAAAGCTGTACTTTTTTTTTTTCTTACTTGATGGAGCCATATTGGAAGTTTCAACTGAAACAATATTGCTTATTGATGTCATAGAATTAGCAGGATGATGATTCTTCATGAACTGCTCTTTACTTTCCTTGATGTATTCAAACACCATATATGTCACAGCGATTTCAAAATTAACTTGAACTTCTTCTTGTAATTTAGTTGTAATACCTCGCTTTACAGCAGATGATACGGCATTGTTGAAAAAAGCAATTGTGGATATGATTAGAACTGTTTGTGGATATGTTTTGGTCCATGAAACTTCTATTAAGAAGGCACTGGGATCATCATTTTCACCTATCCTAGATTGAAATGAAACTGGACTTAGTTCTTAGAAACTTTCATCCCCTTCAGAAATAGAACAACACTTCCAGCTCCAGCTCCTCCTGGTCTTTGTTGGCGCTCCTCACTCTGGCCGTGAGGTCCTTTCTTCCTCAGAACATGTGGCAGATGGCAGGAGGAGGAGGCTAAGGGAGGGGTCAGGATCGAGCAGCCAGAGTCCCCTTACCACCTCGTTACACCTCACTGCCATCACGTCCTCACCTTGCCTAACTCCCCCTTCCCTATATTTTTAATTGAACAGAACATAACAATTTCATTCCTAGTAATTTATCCTAAAAATATTGTAAAAGACAACAAAAGTGCTCATCTTCACAAAAGTATTCAGGGTTGCTTTATTTGTAAGAGGAAAAAAAAAAAAAGCCTGGGAACAATTTGTATCATTTAGCAGACCCTGTCTTGTTTATTGCAATCTGTATAATGTCAAAGACAAAAACAGCGTTTAGAGGGGCTTATCATTTTTAGGGAATCCCTTGTCCTTCATTTAGATTCTCCTCTGGATGTCCCAATGACAGCTGCAGACATCTTTTGAGTATATTCCTCCTTTGTTTTATGGCTTGGTTGATACGAATCAAAGAGGGTCATTGGACAAAGCTCTCTCTGTCTTATCTTTCAAAGTACCTTATATGATATTGACATGTGCTTTTGTTGTTCAGTCATTTCCGACTCCTCGTGACCCCACTTGGGATTTTCTTGGTAAAGATTTGGAGTGGTTTGCCATTCCCTTCTCCAGACATATGCCCAGGAGATACCTTATTGGAGAAGATATTTTATGGAGAGCTTTCACCATTGAAGGGTTCCTTATATTCAACAAAAAAATAAGGATGTTGGGATCTTGTATCCTCTCTCCCTTTTGTTCCATCATGTAATTAAATATATTGTCTACTATGATGTATTGACTGGACAAACTAGTCACTGTCTTCAAGTGCTTTGAGAGCTTTCAAAGGGAAGAGGAACTAGTCTTATTTTGCTTGAACTTAGAGATCAAAACTAGGAGTAATACAGGGAAGCCATAAAGAGTTAAACTGAGGAAATGTAAGAAAAAACTTTATAATAATTAAATCTATTAAAAAGATGGAATATATTGTCTCTGGAAGCTCCCCTTTACTAGAGTTCTTCACGGAAGGACTAGATAACCCCTTGCTGGGTCATGTATGGGCTGGACAAGAGGGGCTCTAAGGTTCCTTTCGACTGAGATTCTGTAATGCTATAGATACAATAACTGGAAAATTGCTGAATAAATTATGGTATATTGATACAATGGGATATGATGGTGCCATAATAATGATAAATATGAAAAATGCAAGGAAATATGGAAAAACTTGAATTCTTCAAGCATAAAGTGCATCAGACAAATTTCTAAGCATTGGAGTTACAAAGGCCAAAGATTTCATTTCCACCTTTCTACCTTCAGGGAGTTTACATTTTACTGGTGGGAAACACTATATATAACACATTTAGGTAAGGAAATACAGAATATATAATATAAATAAAAAGTGATTGTTAGAGTGGGTAGAATCACTAATAACTGACTGAGGGGGAAGGAGAAAATCATGAAAAGTTTTTTGTTTTTTTTTTGTAGGAGACAGTTCTTGAATTGAACCTTGAAGAGAAAGAGATGCTCTAAGAGGAACAAGTGGAAAGAAGTCCAGTGGGGGACAGCCTGTGTAAATACCCCCATGTGGGAGATAGAATGTCTAGGCACAAGAATCAGGCCAGTTTGGTTGGAATGAAGAGTGTATGAGGAGGAATCATGTGAAGTCTGTGTATAAAGCTAGGTGGGAAAGACAATGTGAAGAGCTTTAAATGACATACAGAAGATTCTGTATTTCCTCTTAGAGGAAATATAGAACCCAGAAATTTAGAGGATGTCTTTGTCCCTTCCGGTTCTGAGGCTATGATCTGAAGAACCATATTTCCACTGCATTGTAAAAATGTTACCTGTTTCCTATCCATCAGTACCCTCTTTCCATATAGAAAGGTATAGACCTTAGCCCAAACTTCCTCTGTTGTTTCCATCTATATGTGTGGAAGGGCACGGAAAACTCACAAAAGGACTTGGGACTCCCTCTCTTGTGGCTAGGAGTAAGTCATTGCCAATTCACTCTCAGGTCCCAAAGATGGCTGCTGTGAATGCAGTCAACTTATCTACTGATAGGGACCAGTTTAAGATGGCTAGCTAGACAGGGAGTTAAGGATGTATTCATTTTTAGGACGATGGGACAGCTTTGACTGGAAAGAGAAGCTGGT
This sequence comes from Pseudochirops corinnae, assembly GCA_028646515.1. Classification (NCBI taxonomy): domain Eukaryota; kingdom Metazoa; phylum Chordata; class Mammalia; order Diprotodontia; family Pseudocheiridae; genus Pseudochirops; species Pseudochirops corinnae. Next base: position 499,393,662 of record CM053585.1, read on the forward strand.
GCCCTCAGCAGGATTATAGATAACAGCTGCTCCTTCTCTGCAATAGGAATTGCCCTGCCTTTTTGACCTTAGAAACACATCCTGTCTTTTCTGACAGGATATCGGATATCTTCCATCTGTTAAAATTAGTTTCAGTTTCTTTAATAGAGACTGTGTGGTGTAGTGGACTTTAGTAGGCCTAGGAAGACTTGTATTCATATCCTGCCTCTGATACTTACTACCAGGTATGTGACCTTGGTCACATCTCTTATATTTGATGTGTCTCAAGCAACTTGTTAAGATTTATCTGATTGTTCCCAAATTGGGAATTCTGTACTTGGACTAAATCGAAGATCTGTTTTGTAACTTAATATTTTGTTTTTCCCCAAAATTACATGTAAAAACGAATTTTAACATTCAGTTTTTAAAAAGATCTGTCTCTTAATATGGACAAAAACATTGCATTCTCCACATGGGGAAAGGCATTAATCAAGTGTCTTATCACAATAGCTCACACTCTACAGTCTATAAAGCACTTCCCCAATGGCACTGTGAATTGTGTAGCACACATATTAACATCCCTGGGCTATTGCAATAGCCTCCTAATTGGCATCTTTGCCTTAAGTCTCTTCACTTCAATCCACCCTTAACTCTACAGACAAAATGATTTTCCTTAAGTCTGTGATTCTCTTCATATTAATAAACTCCAGTGGTTCCTTATTGCCTCTAGGATAAAGTATAAATTCCTTGGTTTGGCAATTAAAGTTCTTTGCACCGTGGCCCTGGCCCACATTGGCAGCCTTCTTGTAAATGTTTCTCCGCTTCCTGCATGCTACAGTCCAGTCAAATGCCCAACTTACTCTTCCTCACATAGGATGTCCCATTTCCCAGTTCTATGCCTTTGTTTCAATTGTCTCTCATGTTTGGGATAAACTCTTTCCTCACCTGCACCCTCATTTCCTTCAAAACTCAGCTAAAGGACTATTTCCTGATCAATCTTCTCTACCTTGGCTCCTGGTGCTCTCCCTCCCGAAACTACGTTGCATTTATTGTGCCTGTTTTCTGTATAAACTTACATAGTACACATTGCCTCCCCTGGTGGAATGTGAGCTCCTTGAGGGTAGGAACTATTTCATTTTTGTCTCTGTATTTCCTCTATACTATGGATTTAGAACTGGGAGGGGCCTTCAAGGTAGTCTCTTAATCTATTAAAACATGAGACCTTTCCAAACAGATTAGAAGAATCAAAAGGGTACTCTTTGACTACAACCATGAGCATGGTGCCTTACATAGAATAAATAAAAATTAATACATTATAATAATAATTGATAAATGCTTATTGAATTCATTTGCATGAGAGGCAGAGGTTGCACAGTGGGAACATCTGAGTTGGAATCAGGCTTAGTCATTTCCCAAAGGTGATTCAGGGTCTCAGTTCCTCATTTGTAAAAGGAAAGAGGTGGGCTAGATAACCACTAAGATCCTTTCCATCTCCATATCTATGATTTTATGAATAGGCCAGGAAGGCTACCGTGGCAGAATCTATCTGGAGAAAAAAATAATCCTTAATCAGTGTGAAGAATGGATTATAGTGACAAGACACTGGGATACATTTTGGAAACTTGTAGTTATCTACCTAGGTGATGACCAGGGGGGTGGCAGTGGGAAAAGAAATAAGGACAGAGTCAATGAGGACTAATTAAGAGGGGTGCAAACTGGAAAGTGGTATCAAAGATACATGGTAATGTAGTGGAAAGAACACTGGACCAGAGTCCAAAGGCTTGAGTTCGAGTTTGTCCATGGTTTTAAAAAGTTGCTGGGTCACTTAACTTTTCTTGGTATCAGTTTTCCCCATATGTAAGGTAAGAAGGTTAGTAAGAGATCACTTCCAGCCTTAAAATATTCTATGATTCCAGTCCAAGGAGCTCAGGAGAATGGGGGGCATCATTGACAAACATGAGATCTGGCTTTTGGAAAAGTCTTCTTTATGTAAAAAAACTTATCATGAAGTATCAGGTTAAATCAGTTTTTTTCTTTTCCTTTCTTCACTGGTAAAGAAGACTTGTCAATGACCATATGCTCTGTGATGACCCTTTTCCCCCTTAAAGATGGAGAATAGGGAATGGACCTGTGATTGTATTGATATAGGGAGTTCACAGATTCCCTATGCAGACTGGTACCACCCCTGAAATTTAGTTTTAGAGAATCCACTAGAACAGGGGTTGGCCCACTCTAAATTCAGGGTCAAATCCAGCCAGCTGCCTGTTTTTTATGACCTTCCAGCTAAAAATGACTTTTAAAAAATATTTTAAAATATAAGATTTTATTTAAAGATATAAAAATAGTTTTTAGCTCTGTCGACCACTTGAAAGTTTTGGTTAAAGAGACAAACAGATAGTAATATAAAACATTGCACTATTTGTTCCTTATTACTCCCTTAAGGCTAGCATTACTTGTGCAAGGAGTGCAGGACTAAAGTCCTGACTGATGAACATAGAAATCATAAGACCATTTATACATTTTAGAACAATCCCAGTTCAGGATGACTATGTCACAAAACTTTATGACTTCGATTTGTTACCATCTATATGCGATACAGAGTTCCTTGGTTGTAAATGCAAATTGACAATGACCAGAGCAAGGTCTATTTATATTTTATGGTCTCAGGATGTGTGTTTTGCTCTCAAGTGGAGTAAGTCCTAAGATAAGGGGAAATCTCACCTCTGGTTTTTGAAGTTACAGACACAGGGAAAGGCATTTTTAATCAGAGCAGTTTGTTTGGTTAAATCAGACTTTAGCTAAAATGTGATATTAAATGATTATCAGCTCCAGCAGTCCAAAAACAGGTATTGGTCTGTAGGCCAATTCCTGATATTCCCAGGATCACACAGCCAATGTGTGACAGCAGTGGGATTTGAACTCAGGGCTTTTTGACTCCAAAGCTAACTGTCTTCCTTAAAGATTAGAAATATAATTAGGAATTTTGGAGCCTAGAACAAATCCTACAATCCAGGATGTGGATGGATAAAACTTGCCTTAATTTGAGCAGAGAGGGTAGGAAACCATAAGCAGGGACACTCCTTTGCAAAGCCACTGCTAAGCAGAGTCATGAAGAATGGAAGGGGAGAGAAGAAACGCAAGGTGAGACTAATTTTAGCCTGCCATCTAGAAGCTTTGTATATTAACTAATTATTCATGTCTACTGGGTGCTAAGCACTGTTGGCACTAGGCAACTAGGTGTCAAAGTGGAAAGAGTCTGGACCTGGAGTCAGGAAGACCAGAGTTCAAATCCAGCCTCAGGCACTCAGTAGCTGTGGGATCCGAGGGAAGTCTGCTTTACTTTCCTCAACTGTAGAATAGGGCTAATGATAGCACCTACCTCCCAGGTTGTTGTGAGGATTAAATGAGATAATATCTGTAAAGTGCATAGCACAGAAATGCCCTAAATCACTATCAATTAGAGAAATACAAATTAAGACAATTTTGAGGTACTGCTTCATACCTATAAGAAATGACAGATGCTGGAGGGGATGCAGGAAAAATAGGTATGCTAATGAATTGTTGGTGAAGTAGTGAACTGCTCCAGTCATTCTGGAGAACAATTTGGAACTATGCCCAGAGGGCTATAAAACTGTGCATACCCTTTGACCCAGCAATACCACTTCTAGGGCTGTAACCTAAAGAGATCAATGAAAAACAAAAAGAAGCTATTTGTACAAAGATATTTATAGCAGCTCTTTTCATGGCAACAAAGAATAGGAGATTGAGGGGATTCCCATCAATTGGGGAATGGCTGAACAAGTTGTGGCATGGGGAAATGTCTGCTGTGGAAAATGACAAGAGGGGATGGTTTCAGAAAAACCTGGGAAGATTTATATGACCTGATGCAAAGTGAAGTGAGAAGAACCAGGAGTGCTGTACATAGTAACAGCAATGTTACAATGATGATAACCTATGAAAGACTTCTACTCTCATCAAGACAGTTCCAAAGGACTTGGGAAAAAAGGCTATTCTCTTCCAGAGAGAAAACTGATTAACTCTGAGTGAAAATTGAAATATATTTTTCTCACTATTTTTCTTGCTTTTAAAAATACATCTGGCTAATATGAAAATGTTTTACATTATTTCATGTGTATAATTGATATTGTATTGCTTACCTTCTCAGTGGGCAGGGGAGGGATTGGAGGGAGGGCAAGAATTTGGAATTCAACATTTGAAGAGAAAATAATTAAATAATAATTAAAAATAATAAAAATAATTAAATAATACCTTTTTTTTTTAAAGTGCATAGCACAGCACCTGGACCATAGAGAATACTGTGTAAATGCCAGCTATGATTAAGCTTCTATGCTGCTGAAGGATTGTGGTTGCTGTGGTTGCCCTCTAAATCCACCGTCCTTTAAATATGATAACCTGAGACAAAGCCCTAGTCACCCTGCCCTTGTTGTAGCTTTAGTGCTGAAGCCTATTCTTATTTGAATAGGTTTAACTAATGTGCTACCATCTTTGTGACTTTACTCACCTCTTCCCATTGCTCAATGCCTCTCTTAAATTGGGTAGCTTAAAGACTTTACAGAAGCAGTATAAGACAGAATATTCTTTTTCTAGGTGAATCATTGGTTAAGTCATTTGGTGACTCAAAAATACACTCAGAGGAATAAGCCAGGCACTGTGCCAAGTGCTTTACAGAAGTTATTTCATTTTATCCTTACAACAACTTTGGAAGGTAGGTGCTATTATTATTCTCATTTTGTAGTTGAGGAAACTGAGTCAAACAGGGGTTAAATGACTTGCCTGATGTCACACAGCTAATAAGTATCTGAGACCAAATTTGAACTCACATCTTTCTGACTCCAGTCAGTCAGCACTATCCCCTGTGGCAACCGGCTGCCTTAAACAAAGAAATGACTTTGTTACTCAATTCAAGTATATAATACCATCCCTTAGGGAACATTGGGCTGGAGAATTGAAGCCCAATTTCAGGCTTAGTTATAGTTAAAACTTAACACAACTAATTGCAGCTTTGTTGGTTCAGAAACAATTTTTATGTACATACTGAAAAGGAGCAAATTTCCCAGAAACTCTTATCTTTGTTTTCAGAGGATTAAGTCTCACTTCCTGGTCATCTGTAGTCAAGGCTTTTCTCTTGATTTAGAAAATTAATTTCTGGTAGCCCTATCTCCACCTTTGAGAAAAGTTATTGAAATGTTGACCCACTTTGGTTTACTTACAGGTTTTTCTCTTCACAGGTTCGTGTAACTCCCTAGGTGGGAATTATTACATAAAAATGAGTCAGGAAAAAGCTTATTCACCTTTTCTGAGAAACTGTATTAGTAAAAGAAGAAGAAGAAGAAGAAGAAGAAGAAGAAGAAGAAGAAGAAGAAGAAGAAGAAGAAAAAGGAGGAGGAGGAGGAGGAAGAGGAGGAGGAGGAGGAGGAGGAGGAGGAGGAGAAGGAGGAGGAGGAGGAGAAGAAAGGAATTTGTTTCCTAAATGATTAAAACATCTTTTTATTTTTAATAATCTGCTGTTTACAAACTGCATATGAGCATTCTTGCTTATTATTTACAAAGGTTCTAATTATTAATTCAACATGCATTTATTAAGTATCTGTTGTGTGCTGGACAGTGCTAGGTGATAAGTACACAGAGATAAAAAATGAAGCAAAGGATTCTGCGAGGGTGGTCCTGGCTGCCTCTGTCGCCTACTACTTCACTGGTCTTGCAGATGAGCTACTCTGCCTTATTTTTGTTCATATCTTCAAGTCTCACCTTATCCATAACACCCTCCCACCCTCATTCTTCAATGGCATAGTCTCAAAAACTGTTCACAGGCAGCATTTTGTTTTCAGTTAGTTATGTGTCTTTAGTTTTCAAAAAATATCATCCGAGATCTCCTGGCAACACAGGGTACCCTTCATGTAGGTTACAAGATGAGTAAAAATAAAGGCCACACACAAAGACATGTAGGCTTTTCAAAGTGCGTGTTTTATCACAGTTCTGAATCTATTTTTAAAAGTAGAAAAATGAACATTTATGACTATAGCTGTAATTATGTTTATAAGCATGGTTTCCAAAGCTCCACAAAGCCACAGATGTAGCCTTGTTTGTTGCATATAGTAGGTGCTAAATCATTGCTTATTGTTGATGAAAAAGATGTCAATTATTTAACAGCCTAGTGATTTGAGAGGCAGTTTGTTAGAGTCAATTGTGTTAAACTTGGAGTTAGGAATATTTTAATCAGGTGGTGCAGTGGATAGAGCACTGGGCTTAGAATCAGAAAGACTCATCGTCATGAGTTCAGATCTGACCCCAGACACTTACTAACTGTATGACCCTAGGCAAGTCACTTAGCCTTGTTTGCCTCAGTTCCTTATCTGTGAAGTGAGCTGGAGAAGGAAATGGCAAACCCCTCCAGTTGTCTTTGTGACCCAAATGGGGTCACAAAGAACCGGACACGACTGAATTGATTGAAGAACAACAAAAATTGCTTACAATATCACATGACAACCAACCATAGAAATGTTGCCTCCTTTGTCAGGGCCAAGGAGGCAAAGATAACAACGGGCAGTTTTTTAACGAGCTCCCTGTGGATTCTGTCCTTGGTCCTCTTTTCCTTCCTTGTTATTTACCCGGATCGCCAGTAGGTGGCAATGTGCCTATGAGGCTGCTGGTTTTCCTTCTGGACCCTCTGAGCAGCACCGGGTACTGGCAGGCTTCAGGACACTGGAGACATTGTTCTTGAGGGATTATAGTGGCATAGAGCCCCGAGCAAAGCAGGACAGAGAACAGACTGTCACCCATCCTCCCCAATCTCCCCTCCCCTGAAGCATTAAAACTTTCTCATGTTCTTGCAAAAAGAAATGGGAGGCATTTAGGAATAACGTTAGTATATGGAATCATGATATAAGATTACATTTAGTCTAAGTATCTACTAATAATTCTCTATAAAAATTTCTTCGTGGAATAGTTCTTGCTTCAGGTGAACTTAAGAGTCCTGATACCTTTGCCTATTATTGTTTCTATTGAACTTTTTCACTGAAAAGCCCTGGTGTTATGAATAGAGGGGCCAGACTGGGAGTAAATAGCCAATCAATCAATAAGTTGATCGACTATTGATTGACTGAACACCTACTATGTGGTAAGTGCTGGGAACAGTGAGACAAAGGTAAAACAGTCCCAGCCCTCAGGGAGCTTATAAATCATATTCTATAGGGGAGGGGGGATATGTACAACGTAGGAGTACATAAAAATAGAAATAAACTAAATAAGAGGTGATTTGTGGGGGAAGTCACTAGCAACTGGGAAAGTCAGGAAAAGCTTCATGTAGAATAAGGGTGGGGGCAGCCAATCGTAAAAAGTTTTTTGATAAATGTATTTCAATACGACTAGCTTCCTTTGTAATCTTATATATTTTACTTTACTCTTTTAAAAACATTTTTTTGAAAAGGGTTTCATAAGTTGCACTAGACCCCAAAGGGGTCAGGAGACAAAAAGGTTAAGAACCTTTGTAGGTGTAGGAACTAAGACCTGAAAAAAAGTGGATTCCAAAAGGAGGAGGTAATGGAATGCATTCTAAACATGGGGGCGACCAATGGGAATATATAGCGAAGGGATGGAGCAAGCTGTATGAGCAACAGTAAGAAGGCCATTTGAGAGAGTGCTCAAAGGAGAGCAATACTTTGTAATAAGGCTAGAAAGGTCTTGCTGAATCACAGATTTTGAAAGATTAAAGGGGTTTCAATGGTTATCTAGTTCAACTCATCTAGGAAAGGAATGCTCAGTCTGATGGACTTGACAAGTGGCTATCCAGCCTGTGCTGGAAGACCTCCAACAACAGGTAACCCAGTACCTCTCCAGGCAGCCCATTCCACTTTGAGGCCCCTCTGATTGTTCAAAGTTTTCCTGACATCAAGTCTAAATTTGTCCCTTTACAACTGTTGGTTCTGCCTTCTGGGACCAAATAGAACAAGTCTATTCCTCTTTCAAACATAGTAGATGGGGACCAGGTTGTGAAGGGCTTTAAATGCTAAATGTGTTTATGTTTGCTCCTGCAGACAATAGGGAGTCTCAGGAGGTGGTGAGTAGGAGAATGTTATCTTTAGACCCTCTTCCTTAGGAAAATCACTTTGGCAGCTATGTGGAGGACAGCCATTGGTCCTCTTTGAGAAGGAAGGATCAACAAAAACAGTCTGGATTGGGGAGAGACTTGATTTGAGGTGGGCAGACCTATAAAGAAGTCTGGCAATAGTCCAGGTGATTAGTGACTGGGGCTGGAAATAGAGGGTGGCTGTATAGAGGAAGAAAAGGGGATAGAGATGAAAGATGTTGTGGAGGTATTGACAAATGCTGGCTGAGGGATGATGGGGAAATCCCCTAACCTTTGAGTGACTCAGCTGCCACTGGGAGTTCCCTAGGTAGATAAAAACAAAACAAGCAATTTCATTTATTTAAACAAAATAAAGCCCAAATTTATATATGCAAAACTACATTAGTGAGAAGATTTTTTTTTAATTTTAAGAGGCAACTGAAATAATGGGATTTCCTGGAGTAGTAATTTTTTAAAGCAAAAACAAGCCAGAATGTACAATACTGGCTTTCAACATAAGGGATGAAAGTTCTGGCTTAAGGCAAAGGCAGTGGATAGAATTCAGTGGGATAGATCTGTAGCCAAATAATCTGAATTCAAATCCTTTCTCAGACAATGCCTCAGTTTCCTTATCTGTATAATGAAGGGCTTAGACTCAGTCACTTCTAAGGTGCTTTCCAGCTCTAAATCTATGAGCCTGTGATAAATGGCCTGTAATTTCCCTTTGGGCTTCTTAGTAAGAAAACAGCTTCCCAAATCAAAACTACCACCACTACTACTACTACTACTACTACTACTACTACTACTACTACTACTACTACTACTACTACTACTACTATTACTACGACTATTATGACTACTACTATGACTACTACTACTACTACTACTAGCATTTACATGGTACCTTAAGGTTTACTAAGCATTTTACAAATGTTCTCTTACTTTTTCCTTATAACTGGAGCTTTGCTTAGAAGAAAAATTTATCGGGGAGGGAGACAGGAGGGAAGAAAGGGTGGGTCCTGGTTGTGAAGACTTGTGAAGACTTGGGAGCCATGGCAGATGATAGAAGGGGCAGCTTGACTGTCTCTTAGGATTCCTTGGGCAGAGGCTGAGGATAGCCAGATACAATTTCTAACCTAACCTGGGAGGGAGGAAGGAAGACAAGTGGCTCTATAAGCCAGACTCCTCAGGGAGACAGACTGGAAACCAGTGGCAGGTTGGATAGACCCTCCACCCATGATGGGGTCCCTTCAGGCTTCCTAGTCTTTACTCACACATTAACTCTGGGTCTCTGCTTCCTTCTCTGTAAAATTAGGGTTTTGAACATAGTAGTAGTTCCATCCAGCCCAGAATTAGTGTGATTTGGGCTCCATTTGAAAGCAGTCCCCAAGTGAAGAATAAATTTTCCTTTGTGACCTTGGGTTAGTAATTCCCTCCCCATCCCCCAGTTTCCTTTAAAGTGAAACAGATGGACTAGATAACCCCTAAAGTCTTTTTCCACCTAAAGATGAAAGACTTTTTGTGGTTTTTTTTTTTTTGAGGAGGGGTAGGATGGAGCACAGCTTTCAACTCTCTTAATTCTCTTCCCTAAAACATTTATCTGTTTTCTGTAAACTCCACCCCATCCTGCAGTAACTGGACTTCTTAGATACTAAATGCAAGAAATGAGTGACCTTAGTTCTCAAGAATAATTAATTAAAATAGGAAGCTACCAAGTCGAATGGGAAACTTCCCTACAACCCACTTCCTAGTGGTCTCCTGGGGTTTCTACAGGGTTGTGTCTCCCTGTCCCACCTCCAACTAATCTGTGGGGAGTTTTTGAGAGTGTCCCAAGTGCAAATGTTTCTAATTGTGTCCTAAGCAGCAGTATAAGGGGGTTCTTTCCTTCCCAATGTTCTTTATCGAAGGGAACAAATCTCCACTTTCCTTTCCCAACTGCTATCAGCCAGTTTCAATTAGGGCATGATGAAGTCAGCAAGAAATGATGAAACCTGGAAATGAAGTATGGTGAATCACATCACTGGGATAGCACTCTGTTGTCATAACGGATTAGTTCAACATGTCCTCCTGTCCCCGTCTATCCTTTCACAGGAAAACCTATCATGAGTGGTACTTGGCAAAGAGAGTGGGGATAACTCAATAGAAATCATCACTGCTACCACCTGGGGAAACACAGCTCTGTTAACCTGAGGTGGGTTTCTGTGATCATTTTCATTTTGGGAAGAAAGCAACCTGTTATGTAAATGAGTGCCTAAAGAAGTCACTGACTTCTGCCGTGTATGTTAGATTCCTGGGACTATTCACTTTATCTAAAAAGTTATTCCTGAGATACCTTAGGAACAGGGCTAGGATAAGAAAGAAAAGATGGTATAGTAGATACAGAATTGCGTTTAGAGCAGTAGTTCTCAACCTTCCTAATGCTACAACCCTTTAATACAGTTCCTCATGTTGTGGTGACCCCCAACTATAAAATTATTTTTGTTGCTACTTCATAAGTGTAATTTTGCTACTGTTATGAATCATAATGTAAATATCTGATATGCAGGATGCATTTAAATTGAACATAACCCACAGGTTGAAAACTGCTGATTTAGAGTCATGAGGACTTGGGATCAGATCATGTGACTGATACCAGCTATGTTTCCTCATTTGTAAAAATGATAATAGTATAATAGTATCCATAGGACCTACCTAGTAGGATTTTTGTGAGCCAGAGGAGGTAATACACATAAAATTCTTTGTGAACTTTAAATTGTCATATAAATGTCAGCTATGATGGTGGTGGTGATAGTGATGATGAATTTGTGAATCATGATGCCCCCTGGTGGTGGTTGTTATTTAGTCATTTTCAGTTGCCTCCAACTCTTCCTTGACCCCATTTGGGGTTTTCTTAGCAAAAGGTACTGAAGTGGTCTGCCATTTCCTTCTCTATTTCATTTTACAGATGAAGAAATTGAGGCAAGCAGGGTTAAATGACTTGTCCAGGGTCACATAGCTAGTATCAGGTGACAGATTTGAATTCAAGAAGATGAGTCTTCCTGACTCCAGGCACAACACTCTATCCACTGTGCCACTTCCTGCCCAATAGAAACTTTGAGCCCTTAACAGAACATGTGACTTTCACAGAGCAAACACCCATGCCCCAGGCAGAGCAGTCTTCTGAAATTTAGAAATGTGCATTCATAAAAATGAAATTAAAACATACCTCTCCTTTTCTTTTGTTCCCAGCCCAGCCCTACAGCAGCTAGGTAACATAGTGAATAGGTTTCTAGGCCTGAAATCTGGAAGACCTTATTAAAATCCTCCCTTAGATACCTACTAGCCCTGTGACCCAGGTAAGACACTCAATCACTGTCTGCCTCAGTTTCCTTAACTGTAACATAGGAATAATAATAGTACCTACCTCCCAGAGTTGTTGTGAGGATCTAATAATGAGATGATATTTCTAAAAGCTCTTAGCACAGAGTCTGGCACAGTGGACACTTAATAAATGCTTGTTCCCTTCCCTCCCCTCCTCTACACACCCTATGGCTGCTTACTTGTTTCACCTTAGTCTTTACTGTGTTTAATATCACATATGAATGGAGTTGTTTTATAGCAAGTCTGCTTAATTTTTTCTTAGCATTTAGACATCAGGAATCATCTTGGTCTACTGAGTTTACTTAGTATGTGCTTGAAATGGATATCTCATTCATGTTTTTAAAAATTTATTGACATCATTTGTTTTTCTATCACCTTTGTTTTTAGATATATTCATCCTTTACCCAATAAACCATTTCTTGTGAAAAAAAAGAAAGAAAGAAAGAGAGAAAAGGAGGGAGAGAGGGAGGGAGAGAGGGAGGGAGGAAGGAAGGAAGGAAGGAAGGAAGGAAGAAAGAAAGAAAAAGAAAGAGAGAAAGAAAGAAAGGAGAAGGGAAGAAAGAAAGGAAAGAAGGAAGGAAGAAAAAAGAAAGGAAGGAAGAAGGAAAGAAAGAAAGGAAAGAAGAAAGAGAGAAAGGGGAGAGGTGAAGCACCTTAGGAAAACTCACTAACATACCACTCAAATCTAATAGTCTGTCTAATATCTCATGCCCATAACCCCCCACCACTGAAAAGAAGGGAGCGGGCTAAGCCCATGGTCTTATTGGCATAGAAGCTAAGGAAGCAAACTCAACCAATGGAGGTAGGTTTCTTCTCTGCTACTTAGCTGCCTAGAGCATGGAGACATTAAGTGACAACCAGTATGTACCCATGGTGTACTTCAACACAGGTCCTCCTATCTTTAAGACCTGCTTTCTCTCCATTATGCCACATGACTTCCCAGAGAAGCAATGCTGGGAGCCAACGGGATGCAGAGTGTATTTTCTCTTTTCTTCCTTGTTTCCAAGTTTAGAAACAGCATTCCAGTTTTATTATTGTTTTTCTCCCATTTATATGTTTTTGTATTCATGTATATTGTTTCCTTGGTTTTGCTCATTTCACTCTGCATCAATTCCCATACAGTAATACCTTTTGAAAGGAAACTGGGAGAGATTGATGCTTTTGCCCCCATTATTGTTTCTAGATGAGCTGGAGGTAGAGGAAGAAATCAGGGAGGAGTTTAGGGCATCTACAAAATGTAATTAAAATCATAGAGGATTATCTCAGTTTGGATTCTGGGAAAGTGATTTTTCCTACTGACTTGTATGCCACGAATTCCTTTCTCGCTGATGAAGCGAAGATGCATCTTATAATGGTCTATGTTTGTATGAAGTTTCAGAATCAGAGAACCTCACAGTTGGAAGGGATCCAAGATCTCTTTCTTGGGTCTGAACAAAACAATCACAAATTTCCAGTTTTCCTATGCTTGCTTGTTTTCACTTTCCTAGACTTGACTAATCACATAATAGGCAATCTCATTCATATTTAGGAAAAAATGATCAAATTTACCTAGCTCTTTAAAATGTAAAAAGTAGTGCAAGTGTGATTATGTCGATTTTATAGATGAGAGAATGAAGGCACAGAAAAGGCAAAATGACTTTTCTAGGATCAGTAAGTACTAAAGGTAAGATTCAAATCCAAGTCTCTCCTGAGTCTAGACTTCCCCCCTCTTTCCATTATACCATTCACCCTCTATAGCTTTACTGCCTTAAAAATTGGTTTTAAAAATTCAAACTAATTAGTCAATAAATACTTATTATGATATTTAAATTAACCAATAAATGACTAAAATAATTAGAATTTGAATTAACCAGTGCTTAATGGAGTACCTACTATGTATAATTAAACAAAGTGTCTAATATCAAAAGCAGAAAGGTGGAATTGAAAGTATTTGGCCTCAGAGTCAGAAGCCCTGAGTTTTAATTTTAGTGGTAGTGCTTCCTAGCTGTATGCCTGTGTATACCTAAATACCTATTAGGGAGTAGACCAGGTGATCTTTACGGTCCCTCCTAACTCTAAAACTGCCTCTCTAATCAATCAATCAATCAACAAACATTTATTTAGCACTTATTTTGTTGCGATCACTTTGCTAGATGCTGATCTAATGTCCTTGGCACTATGTTAGATACTAAACGAGTATATGAAGACAGAACTGAAACAATATAAAAAACCCAAGCATTAAATAATAATAAATAAGGACAGCAGGCATTTCAGAGGAGAGAGGAATTCCCTGTGGGCTGGAAGGTTTTGTGGAAAAGAGGAAGCATATTGTAGGGAGAAGACACCAGCACTAAAAATCAGTAGATCTAATTAATTGTATGACTTTGGACCAGTCACTTCTCTTTTGGGGATCTTAGTTTCCCAATCTGTAAAATGAAGAAATTCAAGGGTTCTTAACTTTTTTGTGTGTATAACATGGACCCCTTTGGCAGTCTGGTCAAGTTTATGTTCCCTTCTCAGAATCATGTATTTAAATTAATACAATGAAATTTATGTACAAAGGAAACCAATTATATTGAAAGAGTTTTAAAAATATTTTTAAAAAACCCAAGTTGATGGAGCCCCAAGTTAAGAACCCCCTGAATGAAATTATTACTAAGGTCTCTTCCAGGTCCAACATTTTATGAGCCTATTAAGCAAATATTGAGCTGCATTGTGAAGAAATGGGCCGGATTCCAAAGAATGGCTCTGCCTGGGAAGTGACATGAGCAGAATGAACAAGGAATGCATACGGTTCATTCAGGGGTATGCTGGCCTGACTGGAGTGTCAGGTTTTCCTTATGTTCTGGGTCAAAGTTCTTGGATTTCCTCTACTCTATGAGGTGTTCAGAGTTTTCATTGCTAACTTCCTATGTCAGTAATACAGCAGGCAAAAAAATCTTTTTAAAAGTTGTTTTCAAGTCTAAGAGACTATGGAAGACTGGTTAGACTGAATTTCTTTTCATAGAAGAATACTGGAGGGCAGAGAGACAGAGACAACTGGAATGTCTCATGAATCTGGAAGTGCACCCTGTAACACGAAAGGAATTTTAGTAACCTCTACTCCAGGTCAAAGGGTTGCACTTGAGGACCTACAGGGCCACATGTGTTCTCAAGGCTACAGGTTCCCCATCATTGCCCTTGGGGAGGGGGTTTCTGTTTGCTCTAGATCTGTGCATTTGTTAAAGGCTCCAGCTTCCTTTTCTCCACTCTAGGCCCAACCCCACTGTCCCTCCTCTTAATCACTTTATAAATCAGATTAGAGCTACCTGCCTGGGTTTCAGTCTTGTGCGTGGCCTCTTTTCTCAGAATGAGAGCAAGACTGAGACCTGACAGTGGAAGGAAGGTAGAAACCCATTGCCCTAATCCTGCAAGGGCAGGTTTGAGTAGAAACCAAACGAATGTTGAAGTATTGCATAGATTATTTCAAACAAATTCATATGCATTACCAGTTTTTAGAAGTTAGAGTAAGCAATTTACCAATAAAGCTGGAATCATATTTTATTCAGCAATGGTACTAAACTTTAAGCAAACTTTGCCCTCTGCCATGGGCAGGGTGTGTATCCCATGAGAATCTCCAGGGCCAGAGACTTCCTTCCAATTTGATGAGAAAAACATCATTGAATTATAATCAGGTTATGATAGAGAACAGAGGGGTAGAGACTTTATTTGTGCAATGGACATAAGCCCAGGGGAGGATTTCTTCCAAAACCCTCCAGGGTCATGGGAAGTTCTCCAAGCATCAGAAGCACAAGAGTTGTTGACTTTTGAGTATCTGGGTCTCGGAAGCATGAGAGCCTACAAATTGTATGTGGGCAGAAGGAACAATCTTTTCAGCCTCCTAGTCCCCTTTCTTCCTGCATTCCCTCCTTTTCCCCCTGTCTCCAAGATCTGCATCAGCAGCAAAAGGGACAGCACAGTACAGTGGGAAGAGCAATGGAGTTGGCGTAAGAAGCAGGTTGGAATAGCAGTTCCGCTCTTTCCCACCTGTATACCTTAGGTAAGTCATTTTAACCCATCTTGTCTTTGGCTCCTTCATCTATAATATGATGAGTTTAGAGTAGGGCATCTCTGAGGGCTCTTCTAAACAGCTAGGTAGCACCATTATGCACAGAGAATGGGCCCGAAGTCAGGAAAACTCACCTTCCTGGGTTCAAATCTGGCCTCAGACACTCCCTACCTATGTGACCCTATTTGCCTCAGTTTCTTTATCTGTTAAATGAACTGAAGAAGGGCATGGCAGGCCACTCCAGTATCTTTGTCAAGAAAACCCCCAATGGTGTCACAGAGAATAGTACCCAATCGAAACAACGCAAGAACAACAGCAACAACAAAGATTTCTTCTAGTTCTAAAATTCTGTGAACTTTGTCTTTGGAGGAGGAGGTGGATACACAGAATGGGCCAAATACTAAATTCAGTTCGAGAAACATAGCCCTGCATCATACACGAGGAGCAGGTGATTTGACACTGAATTAGAGTTTCCAGGAATTTTGATTTGGCTCACCAAAAGAGTTGGCCAAAGAGTGGTTTAAAGACCAGGTCTGAGTCCTAATTCAGCCTTACTCACCATGTTGTTGTTCAGTTGTTTCAGTCCTGTCTGCCTCTCTGTGACCCCGTTCGGGGTTTTCTTGGCAGAGGTACTGGAGGGGTTTCCCATTTCCTTCTCCAGCTCATTTGACAGATGAGGAAACTGGAACAAACAGGATGACTTGCCCAAAGTCACACAGCTAGTAAGTTTGAACTCAGCACCTAGCCTTCTATCTACTGTGCCACCTAACAAAGTTACTTGACTACTCTTGGGCTTAGTTTTTCATCTTACCAATGATGTGGTTGAACTATAATCATCTCTAGTGGTATCTAGCTTTAAAATTCTGTCACTTTGGGGCAGCTAGATGGTACAGTGGATGGAGCACCGGCCCTGGAGTCAAGAGGTCCTGAGTTCAAATGTGGCCTCAGACACAATACTTACTAGCTGTGTGACCTTGGGCAAGTCACTTATCCCCAATTGCCTTATCATCCCAAAAAATCTATTCCTGGCTATGGCAATTGTCACAGGCCTTAGACCTGCAAGGGATCATGGAGATTCCTTTTTTTAACCCCTTCATTTTTCAGAAAAAAGAAATGAGGCCTGCTTACCCATATGAACCAGCACCACATTTTTTTTCCCACAAAGGCAGTCTTTTAATTTAATATTTTTCCCAATTACACATAAAAATACTTTTTAATGTTCTTTTCAAAAATGTTGAGTTCCAATTCTCTCCCCCCTCCTATCACCCCTCGCTGAGAAGGCAAGCAATTTGATATATATTATACATGTATGGTCATACAAAACATGTTTCCATGTTGTAAAAGAAAACACAGCAAAAAAAAAACCAACCAAGAAAAATAAAGTTTTTAAAAATATGATTCAATCTGCATTCAGACTCCATTAGTTCTTTCTCTGGAGGTGAATAAATAGCATTTTCCACCATAAGTCTTCCAGAATTGTTCTGAATCATTGTATTGCTGAGAATAGCTAAGTCATTCACAATTGATCATTGTACAATATTGATATCACTGTGTATGATGTTCTCCTGGTTCTGCTCATTCACTTTGCCTCAGTTCATGTAAGTCTTTCCAGGTTTTTTTTGAGAGCATCCTGCTCATCATTTCTTAAAGCAGAGAAATATTTCTTCACAATCATACAATACAACTTGTTCAGTCATTCCCCAGTTGATGGGCATCGCCTCAATTTCCAACTCTGCACCATAAAAAGAGCTGCTATCATTGTTTTTGTTCATGCAAGTCCTTTTCCTTTGGTTTTTGATCTCTTTGGAATACAGACCTTGTATTGGTATTGCTGAGTCAAAGGCTGTGTGTAGTTTTAGCCATTCGGGCATACTTCCAAATTGCCTTCCAGAGTGGACAGATCATTTTACACAACCACCAACAGTACATTAGTGTCCCAATCTTCCCACATTCCAGCATTTGTCATTTTCCTTTTCGGTCGTATTAGTCAATCTGATAGGTGTGAGGTGGTACCTCAGAGCTGTTTTAAGTTGCATTTCTCTAATCAATAGTGATTTAGAGCATTTTCTCATATGAGTATAGATAGCCTTTATTTCTTCTTTTGAAAAGTACCTCTCCATTCCTTTGACCATTTATCAATTGGGGAATGGCTTATATTTCTATAAATTTGACTCTGTTCTCTATATATTTGAGAAATGTCACCTTTAACAGAGAAACTGGCTGTAATTTTTTTCCCCACAGGTACAATTATTAACAGTGTAATTCTACCCACCCACCCCTTTGTTTCTCCTATTCTCTCTCATCTTTTACCTTGTCCACCTTCAAAAATGTTTTACTTCTGAGCACTGCCTCTCCCAATCCAGCATTTCTTCTATCACTCCCCCTACCACCATCACCTTCCCCTCCTACTTTCCTATAGGTCAAGACAGATTTCTATATGGAACTGAATGTGTATGTTATTCCCTCTTTGAGCTGTTGATGCCACTTTCTACTCCTTATCTCCACTCCCATCTCTTTCTTAGGTACCATGAACTATCAATCTTAAAAAACCAAATAAACAAACCAAAAACCAAATATCTCTACTTGTATCAGAGACATATTGTGTAATAGAAAGATTAGGAGTTGGATGCAGGGGCTCTTAAGCTGGGTTCTGAGGAGAGATTTCAGTCTGTATGTGAAACTGGAGAGGGGGAAAAGTACATGTTTATTTTCACTGGCCTCTGGGCTCCTGTCTAATCTTCTGCATTTTCTGCACTTAGTAATGCTCATGATAGTGATAAGCATTTCGGTAGTTCTTTAAGGTTTGCGAAGCACTTTACAAATATTGTCTCGTTTTATCCTCACAACTCTGTGAGATAGGTGCTACTTTTATTCCCATTTTACAGGTAAGAAAACTAAGGTGGATGGAGGCGAAATGACTTACTCAAGGCCACATAGTGTCTGAGGCTAGCTTTGAACTCAGGTTTTCTGACTCAAAATCCCCAACTCTATCCACACTGTGCCATTCTGAGATGGAGTCTACAAGCTTCACCATAATGCCAAAGGTGTCACACACACACACACACACACACACACACACACACATCCCTAAGAACCTCTGGTTCTCAACCTTTCTAATGCCGCGACCCTTTGATACTCGTATGTGAGTGTATCTGCACGTGGGCGGACCCACTTGGAGATGGATAGAGGAGCAGTGTCTCCATTTCTAAGACCATAGGAAATACGTGTTTTCTGATGGTCTTAGGCGACCCCGTTCGACCCCCAAAGGGGTCGTGACCCACAGGTTGAGGAACTAGGTTTAAATTTCAGCTCTGCTACTTTTGGACAAATCACTTATCCTTCCTAGGGGGTTAGTTTTGTCATCTGTAAAATGAAGGAGTTGGTATAAATGATGTCTAAGGTCCTTTTTCAATTTAAGGCAGCAATCCTAGGAATCACTTTTCTG
>CM053585.1:499412658-499454279 GCA_028646515.1 Pseudochirops corinnae
AAAAAAAAAAAATGAGTCTTGTATAATGTAGAAATGATTTTGCTCCTGGCCACCAACTTTTCCTAATGCTTATTAAAGTTATGCAACTTTCTCAGCATTATGATTTTCTTGTCTCTATTTACTTTTCGTGGTTTCCTAGTAACATTTCTGTGGTGTGTAGCTCATTGTTTGACAGTTGATTAGTGGTGGTTTGGTTGCAACTTCACCACAGTAGTCAATAAGTGCATGTGGTCCCCTACTTCCTACCCCCTTCTGATTTGTTCTACAAATTTTCAGATAAATTTAAGGGGAAATTTTCACTCTTGTCAAGTCAGTGAGCTGAAAACAAACCCCACCATGAGTCATCTGCTCAGCTCCTCCCCCTGAGATGGAAACAATGCTAGGCATTATACAAAGGATATAGTAATGTGGACAGCAATAGTGATGCAACCTCAAAGGAGCAGCAGTTATTGGCCTAAACCATCCTCCTGTACGTAAGGAGGGAACTCATTGGGGTTTTCAACTCACCACTCCTAGAAGAGTGAAAAATTCCCCACTCAACAAATAAGAGAAGGCGACCCCGGGTCTTTAATGCCGATGAAAAAATGTAACAGATCCACTCTGTTCTTATGTGCCTAATTTACATTTTCTTTCTTTTTTTTAACCTTTTTTTATTACTGAAACTTAAATGCACAATAAGAAAAGAAAAAGAAATATTTTATAAACTTAAATATTAAAATTTAAATACAAAATAAGAAAAAAAGCGTGTCACTTGCACAGCAGAACATGAGAGGATTCGAAATACATAGCAATAAATTTCCATTTCAAGAAAGCCTCTATAATAAATATTATGCATTACATCGAGAGAGGTCCATCTTTTCTTTGATTCCTTGTGATAATCACTTAATATCATATTGTAGCCAGAGTCTGATTTAATCAAACAAACTGCTTTTCTCTGGGTCTGCAACTTCAAAGACCAGAGGTGAGATTCCCCTTTTCTTGGAACTTATTCCACATGAGAGCAAAGCAGACATCCTGAGACCAAAAAATGTAAATAGACCCTGCTGTGGTCCTTGTCAATTTGCATTTACAACGAAGGAACTCTGTATAGATGATAACAAACGAAAGTCATAAAGTTTGTGGCATGGTCATCCTGAATTGGGATGGTTCTGAAATGTATAAAAAGTCTATGATTCCTCTGTTCATCAGTCAGGAATTAATTCTTGACTCCTTGGACAAGTAATGCTAGCCTTAAGGGAACAATAAGGAATAAATAATGTAATTTTTATATTACTATCTGTTTGTCTCTTTAACCAAACCTTTTCTAGTGGTCGACACTTGTTAGTTTTCTTTTGTTCTCCACTGTGCAATTTCTTACTTTGTTCTTTTTCCCCCCTTCCTACCCCACACAGACATTGTTACATTTTCAAAAAATTTGGTTTTACAAGTTTGAAAACAGGTCTCTTGCAGAACATGCTTTGTTAGTTCTTTGGTATCATAGATGGGGCATTTTCTTCACCTCATAACTCAGCCTTCCTCCCACTTCCCAACCTCTTCAGCTCTTGTCCTGGTTCTTCTGTAGACCTTTCACAAAGGAAGAGCATAGAGGATATCCTCCTCATTTTTAGGCTCTAGAAAACATTATGAATACATGAGTATTTGCTCCTGGATTACACATAGAAATTGATCAGAAAGCATTCCTTTGGGTTATGTTGAGGGAACGTGGGGGGAGATGTCGTGGCTGTATCCATGATTAACCCCGTATTCCTCATTGTAAAAGTGTAGGATACTGAAGAAAAATCTATACAGTTTTGCTGACTTAGGGGACAAAAAAAATCAGAAAAAAATATCCTCTATCATAATCTTTATTATTGAGTCTGAAAATGTGTTTATCAGAGACGTAGATGATAAGGAGAAGCTATATGCCTAACCTTGTACATGCACAATCTGTGATCTCAGGCAAGATATTTAACCACAATCAGCCTTGAGGACAATATCTTCAATAACTAACTCACAGGGTTGTTATTAGGATTGAATGAAATTTTATATATATATATATATATATGTTTGTGTATTATATGAATATATATATATATAAAGTTCTTTGCCAATCTTAAAGTCCCATATCAACATGAGATCATCATCATCTACATCATCATCATCTCCTCCTCCTCCTCCTCTTCCTCCTTCTTCTTCTACTACTATTACTACTACTTCCTCCTCCTCCTATAAGATTAAACCTCCAAGGCCTAGGATGACAGCAGAGGAGAAGGACTCTTCAGGTTTTTCAGCATTTCAGTGAGAGCAGAGAAGAGAGCAGTGAATTCAAATGGTCTTGGCTCCTGTTCTCAATTTTTTATGAAAAGAAAAAATAGAAGAGATCACCAGGACAAGAGACTGAATCCTGGGGCCAAATGTATTTTTTTTCAGGATATCTGCCCTTTGGAAGTTTAGGGAATGAGTAATTTCGGCCCCATCTTATCATTTGCAGTAATTCTGCAGTCTTTACAAAGTCAGGTTAGCAGCTTGCTGGTATATAATCTGCACAGGTCTGGAAGGTCTTTTGTTTTGCACAAATGATTAAATATGCTAGCCTTCTGAAAAAAGGTTGCCCTAAAGTGATGTGGCTCCATATGTCCTTTCCCTTCTATTCCATCCCCATCTCCATCTCTCTCTCCCATACTGCTTATCAGGTGGAGACATTTCTGCTCACAGCAGAGATGTACTGAGTCACTCCATGAGTAGTTTCCCATTGAAATCAAAGAAGGAAACAAGCAGGAGAGATAGACTCTATTAAGTTCTGTCTAGACTTGTTGACTGACTTTACATTTCATGCCTGCCAGGTTTCCTTTAGGGTCAATGTGGCTGGGCCATTGGCCATTTTCTTCATGGAGGCACTTTATTAAATCGCTGAATCTTAGTGTTGTCAGAGGCCCTTCTGTACCTGAATAAGAATCCTGTCCATAATATACTCTCATTCAGTGGTCATCTGTTTAACTGAAGATCTATGGGAAGGGGAAACCTATTACTTCCCCAGGTCAAAACTTTAGGTTAGATTAACACCCTGAGGTGTTATTTGTGTTTAGTTATGTAAAGCTCCATTTCCTACCTTTCCATTCCATCTCATTCATATCTACTCCATTCCATCCTATTCTGTCCCATCCCATCCCATCCCATTCCATTCTAGTCCATCTCATCCTATTCCATTCTATTACATCCCATTTCATTCTATTCCCTTCTACTTCATCTCATCTCATCTCGTCCCATCCCATCCCATCCCATCCCATGCTATCCCATCCCACCTAATTCCATCCCATCTCTTCAGCTTGCTGTATGCCAGGCACCAGAGATATAAAAACATGAGTCCCTACCCTTTTTTGAATCTACTTGAGGACCTATTTACATACTCCCAAACATGGTGACTTTGTTTTTTAAGCTGGACCAGGGGCTTAGCTTCTTTGCTACTTGGCCAGCCAGTAGTTAGTACTTATTGTGGTCAGCGGATTCTCTCAACTCTCAGAAGCTTACTGTCCCTCTTTGCCCATTCATTAGCATCCTAGCATGGCTGCCAAATGAGTTTGTACAAATAGTATTTATTTAGCTGTCAGCTTGGATGAGTATGTCAGTATGGAAACAACCACTCTGTCTGTCTTCCTTTTCATAAGAGGGATGTCTATGTCTCAATAATATGATTCTAAGCATGTATTTGAGCCTCTGGGTACTTCAAAACAAGATGCTTCTGCTATCAGTGGAGGCAGAGTGGAGCTTCTGAATAACAAATTGCAATTATTTAGAACTTTAAGGAATACAAATCAGTGTCCTCAGAAAAACTCTCTGAAGTAGCTAGTGTGAATATTCCATGCTCCCATTTCCAGAGGAAGAAACCGAGGTTGAATGACTTGTCTAGGATCCTATAAGTAAATGAGTGTATGTCAGAACTGTGACTCTAATCTGGGTCTCTGTACTCTAGGATCAAAGCTCAAATTAATTCAACAAATGTGTATTTAATAAGCATAACTAACTTTGAGCAAGGCATTGTATTAGATGCTGTTCTTTTTCTCCTCCTGTTCCAATCATTAAAGAAAATGAAGACAGAAACAACAATCCTCACCTTCCAGTAGCTGGCATGCTCAACATGCTCTAGCAACATGATTTATACATGATCAACTTTTGTCTCAGGGATCAAGACACTTTGTCTGATCCAATTTAATTCAATATTTACTAAGTACAAGCACTAAGGCTACAAAGGGAAATATAAGGACTAGATCTATGATTTCAAGGCACAAGAAACCCTCAGACAATGAAATGATAACTTTTCTGCAACCTACAGTCTCAGAGAATTGCCTGGGACACAGAATGACGTACTGGACAAGTGACTTACCCAGATCACACAGTCAGTATGTGTCTGAGTCAGGGCTGGAACCCAGGTATTTCTGACTCTGTGGCCAGCTCCACTACACCAAGCTATCTCTCAGAATACAGAGACCAAAGGAGAAACAATCCTTACTCTCAAGAAGCTCACATTCTACATTGGATTGCCCCATTCTTTACTCAAAGAAATGGTACAAATTTGATTGGGAAGAGCAATTATGTCTGAGAGTGTAGCACAAAGATATTGGTGATGATAATTCTAAGAACAACTACAGTTTCTATTTAGGGAGTGCTTTACCATGGCAAAGTATTTTCCTATCTGTTATCTTACTTGATGACTGGTTCTACAGATTTTCCTGGCACCCTTCCCTTCTCAAGTATGGAAGAATGAAGTAATGGGGAAGAGAAACTGTTGCTGGGGATTCTCCCTGGGATGAAAGCAAGTCTCAGTGAGTGCTGTTCATTAGGCAGGGTTTCCATCTTTTGCAGATTTTCCAGGAGAGTCTAGATTTGAAGGGAAAAAAGAGAGAGATTTGCATAAACAATATCCTTTTCCAGCTCAGTGTCCCCATTTATAGTTTGAGAAAGATGATCAATGTAGCATTAGATTGATTAGCATTAAATTAGATTAGATTAATTAGCATTACATTCATCATGTAACAGGGAAGACCTCTAAGAGAGAATAAGTAACTTTAAAGACTCTCTGCAGCAAACTGTCTTCTCTCTAGAGGCACCCAAAGTGTCTTGATAACCAAGACAACTGACAAGAATATTGTAGGTGAAGTGTAGAATACATGGGGGACAAAGCATCACCCCTAACATATCAACTGGGAAACCTCTGATTTTTGAGCTCTGTGGGAATGGAAGCTATAAGGTAGGATTTGGGAAACTTTCATTCATTCTATCTCTTGTTATTTGGGGAGCATCATGAGAGGTAGTTCTCCCTGCCAAAAAACTTCAGTGATGTGAGTTGGCTGAGTCTAGCCCATAGGAGGAGAAATTTTGGGGGATATCGTTGGGAAACATTCCCTCTGAATGTTTTTGCTCATGGCAGCAAAAAGGTGGGACTGGGCTCTCTTCCACTGCAGGGGCTAATGGCCCTTGTCATTCATATGTAGCTGGGGCTGAACTTGGAGTCCCTTCTTAAAATATATATGGATATATTCACCATCTTTGGCAGTATAATCTCCAGGTATGTACACACAGATGACGAGGTGGAGATACACATTGCCAGAGCTAGGTCAGTGTTTAGGAGGTTCCAAACAAAATGTGGGAGAGAAGAGGAATTATACCAATATATAATACCAAACTGAAGGTCTACAGAGCTGTCATGCTGACCTCACTGCTGTATGCATGGGAAACCTGGTCAGTCTACCAGCGTCATGGCAGGAAATGGAATCGCTTCCATCTGAATCATCTTAGGAAGCTTCTGAAGATCACTCAGTAAATAAGCTACCAGACACTGAGGACCTTTCTCAAGCTGAACTGCCTAGCATTCAAACTCTGCTGCAGAGAGTACAACCCCAATGGGCAGCCCTGTATGTGAATACTGAATGTATGTTTGCCTAAAAGATTATTTTGTGGGCCTTCTGGGAGCTAAGATGGCGAAGTAAGCAGTAAGTCACTCTCACTCTCCTTTACTGACCTTGAAAAACCCAGAAAGTTCTGCCTCAGGAAAGGCCCTGGAAGAGTGGAACCAGCAGAAAGATAGGGTGCAGCTGTTTTTTAGCTTGTGAGGCTAGGGGGATTAACAAGGAAGTCCCCCTTCTGTGGCTGAAGGGGACTGGTACAGGATTGGGGGTATCTGGTATGCACCCACCTCAGCAAACCAGCAGGAGACCCTGAGCCCCAGGGTGGTACAGCGGGCATGCACTGGCACCAGGAACCCCCCTCCCAGTAGCGGCCCCCTCCCCCTGGGCCTTCGCTCAGATGGAGAACCAGCAGGCCCCAGCCAGGAGAACCACCACTTGTGTGGGTGTCCACTACTACGGGGCGGGGGGAGGCAACCTCCAGCAGCCTGACCACCCCAGCCCCACCTCCACCCCTCGACCTGCAAGCTTTAGTGTAACCCAGGGGAAACACAGTAAAACCCCATGTGGCATCTGCGCGCACCATTCAACATCACCAACTCTAGCTTAGCTCAGAAAGGCAGGAGGGCATCAGAGACAAATACCACCAAATTCACAATTTTGTCTAGAGTTATTCCTGGCTACGTGACTTAAAACCTGCTTAAAAATAATTTGGGCTCAAGGGTGCTGATCTCTGCACTTGTAAGCTTTCTACAAAGCCCTAGGATGGACAGGTTATAGACTTTGGGCTTTTCAGAAGAAGGATTTAATGAACTAAGTAAGTCTACTTGCTTTACCCTTAAGAAGTTCAATCATAACATCTGGCAGTGATAAAAAAAAAAAGGATTTGCAGACTGTTGGATTGCCAGAATATTGTTGGGAATTCTATAGAAGACATCTTCTCTTTCTCATATCCGGTACATGGATCAAGGATGGAAACTCCAGGCTCACTGTCTCGATAATGCCTTGAAGATATAATAATAGCTGATTACCATGAGATTACCAAGACCTCTCTTGGCTCTTATGAAGCTACTAATATTGGTCAAGTGAGGCATCCATAGGAATGGGCTTAAATAGCCATGGAAAAGGTGAGGATATATAAAGAACAAATGTATGATCATGAAGAGGAAGAGACAATGGAAATTTAAAAATTGAAGAAAATGGTGAACATTTCTTTCTGAGATTATTTAGGAATTCTTCTCCCTGAAGATTAGAGGTAAGAAATGATGACCCTTTGAGGTCTATTTCTATGACACACTTCTGTGTTTTCCTCACAATGCTTCAAAATTTTATTTTTGGGGAGCAGAGTAAAGGATAGCATTTTTTCTCTCTTTAATGAACATTTTTGACTGTTGGGCACATATGATACTCTGCAGCTGCATATTAATGAGATTTTATTTGGGCAAACCTCCAGAAAGAAATTAATGAGAACGAGTCGGAAGTTGGTCATTCAAAACTTAGCTGCTGTGTTTGCCAGATTCCATCAGTTGCAGATGGGGTGTTGGTTTGCCTCAAAGTGGGTCAGTTCAGGGTGTGACTGCAAGATGCAACTGGATGTTTGGTGTGTTTGGACCTCTGTTCAAAGAAGGATTTGCCCTCAAAGTACTAGTATTGACTCAGAGCCTCACAGGGGGGCAGAGTTCATCCTGCTGCCCTCAGAGGGGCCTGCTCTGATAGATGCAATCATAATTTTTCCCTTTTCTGTGGTTCTCCTGGCAAAACTGTCCTGAAAATAAACCTCAGTGCTGACATCTGTGACTTTTTGGGTAGTTCCTCTATTCCGTAATGGTTTCTGTTTCCACACCAACCACACAATGATGATCTCATGTTTATAGCATTCATCCTTTGAGCATACAAGTATTATTATATACAAGTATTATTTTATAGATGAAGGAACTGAAGATTGAGAGGTTAAGTGATGTGAATATAGTCACTCTATGTAGGCCTATTGGGTCCAAGGCCTGTCCTCTTTACATTTGCACCCTCCTGACATACGTAAGGTTCAATTACATTAAATTCAGCAAAAATTTACTAAGGCTTCTTCCATGCTAGGTGTTATGGTTGACTCTATGTTAGTTGCCAAGGATATAAATATGAAGAACAAGCAATCCTTGACTTTAAGAAGCTTGTTGGGGTAGGTGAGTGACACAGTGAATAGAGCACCAGCCCTGGAGTCAGGAGGACCTGAGTTCAAATCTGACCTCAGCCACTTAACATTTACTAGCTGTGTGACCTTGGGCAAGTTACTTAACCCAAATTCTCCTGCCTTCCCCTTCCAAAAAGACAGGAAACAAACAAAAATGTTTTTTTTTTTAAAGAAGAAGAAGCTTGTCATCCAATAGGCTGAAGTGTTCCTATATGAAACGGCTGAGCTGAAACAGCTACCGTGGTTTACATTTGAGAAGAGGGTCAACCAAGAATGAAATCCAATGGGTAGAGAACATACTTGGGGTTACCGTCATGTTGTCAGAGCAGAATTCTTTGTTTCTTTTCCTATGGTAGAGGAACAGTTGTCAAAATGTAACACTCATGTTATCAGAGAAGTGGCAAAGGTGTAATTCTGTCCAAGAAGTAAAGCTCAGTCTTTCAGTCTTCACTTGCATAGAGGCGAAGAAGAACCTGGTCTGTTGAGAGTGCACTGAATTTAGGGCAGATCTCAAGAGTCTTTCAGAATCTGATGCCCTGGGAGATAGAGGAAGGATTCTAAAGAGCAGCAATAAAATGAAACAAAGTGGGTAGATGTCACTATCTTTCTGTTTTGGTGCTGTCAACCATAGTCAATTAGCTATCATTGGTCACAAGGGTTAGCCAAGAGAGCTGCTATAAAAAATACAAAGGACTATGGAACTTGCTTGAAGTAAATGTAGGCAAGGAGAATTTTAATGTGACCTGAAGAAAGAAGCTATATTTGTGTTGTGATGTGTGAGAGAGAGAGAGAGAGAGAAGAGAGAAGTTAGTCTCCATTGCAGAATAATTCAAGGAGCAGATTTCTATTCTCCAAGTAATTATGTAGAAAGAATGAATGGATGAATTTTAAAAGTTTTTATTGAGTGAATACTATATTCTAGACTCTAAGCATACAAAAACATAAAGACAGTGTTTGCACTCAAGAAGCTTACATTCTAATAGGGGAGACTATACACACATATACATGTGTATGTAAATGTACATATATATGTATGTGTGCACACACACATACATACATATGTAAAATGTGCTGAGAAAGGGAGTTTTGTTCTGGACAGTCACAGAAATTATGGTTGTTCCATAAGGTCAAGAAAATGAAATATTCCTTGAGAGAACTGAAGAAGTATTTCAAGGAGGATACAAAGAGGGAAAAGGGAGTCAAGAGAAAGAGGTGATTTTTCATTTGTGTCAGAAGGTGATGGAAGAAGATGTAGAGAAGGAAGAGAAGCACCACTGTACACTGGAAGTGAAGTTGTGAGGCTCTCTCTCTCGCTCCCTCCTTGTCTCTCTGTGTCTGTCTCTCTTCCTCTGTGTCTCCTGTTCCTTCCCTCTGTCTCTCTATTGTTGTCTTTCTGTCCCTGTCTCTGTCTCTGTCTCTTTCTGTCTCTCTCTCTCTGTGTCTCTCTCACCTTTCTCTGTCTCTGTCTGTTTCTCTCTTTGTCTCTTTTTGTCTCTCTGTCTCTCCCTGTCTCTGTCTCTGTCTCCCACTTGGTAGGTGGAACTAGACCATCTATGGAGGAAGCAACTTCCTGTGTCCAAAGAAGGATGTGTAATCTACAAGTTCAATCCTGTGAGAGGTTCTCTACTAATGGTCAAATGACAAAAGGGAAAAGCAGCAGTAGTTGGTGATTCCCTATTGAGGGGCAGCAGCTGGTCAACCTGACATAGATAACAGAGAGGGTTGGTGTCTTCCTAGGCCATATCTGGGACCTCATAGTCCCCTGAGGACAGTCAAACCTGATAAGCACTACCCACTTCTGGTAATTCATGTGAGGATAAGTGATACCACCAAAAGGGAACTAGAAGGCATTGCTCAATATTATGAAATCCTGGTCAAATCTAACCCTCAAGACCTTAGCAGAGAGTAGTGGAGGTGGAAGAGTGGAGGGGGGGGAAGGGAATGGAAGGGACAGAGATATTTTTTTCCCATCTGCTGAGTAACAGTAGTGAATTCAGGAGAGAAATTTGGAGAGTGAATTGCTAGCTAAGAAGATGGTGTTTAAGAACAGGATTTGGATTTTTGGACCATAGTCTAAAATAATGCTTCTTAAACTGTGGATCACAATCCCATATGGGGTCACAAAAACATTGGCAATAGTAAAAGGTTTCTAAATACATAATGACCAACAATCAATTCAAAATCAAACATGTAATGAATCTGAGGTGTTTTGGGCAGCATTTGCCTATGTTGCACTGGGCAGTTTCACTTCAGCCTTGGTTCTGAACACAAAGCATAGGCACTTTGCACTTCCCATGCCCTCAGGCCACACAATGCCAATGAATGCTGCCAAAACTGAAAAGGGGTCATGAGTTGAAAAAGTTTAAGAAGCCCAGGAGCAGCTAGGTGGTTCAGTGAATAGATCTTTGGCCCTGGAGTCAGGAGGACCTGAGTTCAAATTTGACCTCCGACTTTAACACTTACTAGCCATGTGACCTTGGGCAAGTCACTTAACTCCAATTGCCCTGCCCCACCCCCTCCAAAAAAAAGACCAAAAAAAAGGAAAAAAAAAGTTTAAGAAGCCCAGGTCTAAAATATGAGCATGTCAAACATTCTGAGTTTGAGATGTCTAAAGTACATCTTGTTCTAGATGTCAAAGAGACAGATGGTGATATGAAGTTATCTCAAGAGAGAAGTTAGGACTGGATGCATATATAAATTTGGGAATCATCTGCATAGATATGATAGTTGAACTCATGGTATGTTGGTAAGATCTCCAAGTGATAGAATGTAGAGTAAAAATAGAAAAAAAAAAAAGCAAGGACAGAGCCTTTAGGGACATCCATAGTTAGTAGTCATGACATGGATGAAGAACCAATCTGAATAAGGAGCAAGATCAGAGTTTCTTGTCCCATGAAATTATAAGTAAATAAATATTTCTGTTACTTGAGAAAAAAAAATGAGCATGATGGGTTGTTGACTGGGGATAGAATGTACCTAACATGGGCTGGTAAAAAGAAAAAAATGGAATCTTCCTGGAACCTTGAGAACACAACCAATAGTGCTTCATACTGAAAAGGGAAAGAAAGGGAGGGAGAAAACCGTTCATGAAGATCTGACAAGTCTTCTACTACTGAAAGCAGCAGGTCCAATGCAGGAGGAAGAATAATAAAGAAAGGCCCACTAATTCACGGGAGAGTATAACCAACAAGAGAATCAGCAAGTAAAGAAATGTCTACCCCTAAGCCATATATGTCTTTATACACATGCATAAAGTAGAGGTAATAAAGCCAACTCAAAGGGTACCACTGAAACTGGGTGGGACAGAACTTTGCTCTGGGAAGGTATACCATAGTATTCCTTTGTTCCAAAAAGAACAAAATAGGTAATAATAATTTACATTTCATAATGACAGCTAGCATTTCCATGGCACATTAGGGTTTACAAAGTGCTTTCCACATATAGCTTCTCCAAACCTTCCAAAAACCCTGGAATAGAGGTGCTCTTATTATCCCTATTTTACAGATAAGGAAACTGAAGTTAGTGGAGATTAAGTGACTTTCCCAGGGTCACACAGTCAGTAAGTATGTGAAGCCACATTTGAACTCAGGTTTTCCTGACAAGTCCAGTGTTGCATCCTATATTCCACCTGAATGAGTAGCAGTTTAGTAACAATAATGTCACTAGCGTCAAAGATCAGAATGAATAGAAACTGTGGAGGACCGCAAAGGACAAGAAAATGATTATTTTTCTTTTGTTTTCTTTTTAAAGAAAGAGGAGAACACAAGAAAGGAGAGGCTGGCTACTTGAGGTAAATGGGGAGTTGATGATGGTCAACTGAGACGGCTAAACCACTCAACTTTTAATTTGGTTATTTCCCCTTCCTAAGGACAATCATGTCAGGGATTGGGAAAGACAGAAGGGACATTATTAGTAAGGAATAGCAACTCAGGCTTAGTGAAATGGTCAGACAGAATCTAGCTGCCCTCAATTTAGTCATCAGGCGAGAATGAACCATCTCCTAGCAGACTGAAAGAAGTAGTAGATGGGACAATTATTATTCAGCTACTATTGGTGACCTTTGGAAGACCTTTGAGAACAGGAGAGATAACTCAGGCCTGGAGAAGAGTGAAGATTATCCCAATTTTTTTTAAAGGAATATGGTGAATTCCTGGGAAGATTCTAGAACACATTCCTAAGGAGATGAGATGGGAGCAATTAGAGAGGGAAATAATGATAACTAAAAGCCAAGCGTGGCTTCATTAAATCAGGTCATCTCAGACTAACTCCATTTCCTTTTTCTTTTTCCTCTTTTCAAACTGATGGGGAAATAGCATAGACACAGTATTAAATTTCAGCAAAACATTTGTTGTGCGATCTTTGTGAATAAGATGGAGAGATTTGAGTTCGATTTATAGTAAAGGTAGCCACATTTGGAATTGGTTGAATTACTGACCCCAAGGTATAGTCATTGATAGTGCTGGAGCAAGGGAATTAATAGTCCTGTTTTATCCTGCTCTGGTTATGCCACATGTGGAGCTCAGTTTGGAGTCCTATGTCTTAGGAATGGCACACAAGCTAAAGCACGGCCTGAACGGGGTGACGAAGGATGATGAAAAGACTGGATAAACTGGATAGTATATATCCAAAAGACTGGATAGTTTATATATTATGAAGAAATTAGACATGTTGAACCTGGAGAAGAGAGGACATGGTAACTATCTCTAAGTATTTAAAGAGCTCCTAGATGGAAGAGGGGGTAGATTTATTTTGCTTGGTTCCTGGAAGGCAAAAGTAGGACCAGTGGGAGAAAGTCGATGAGAAACAGATTTCAACTTGCTGTAAGGAAAAAACTTTCAGATGATCAGAGAAATCTCAAAGTGCAATGAACTGTCTTCAGGAGAAAGTGGGTTCCCCCTCATTTGAGGTTTTTGAGCAGACAATCTGGTGGGCGTGTTGTAGACTAGCGTGTTGATCAGGTGCAGGCTAGATTAGATGACCTCTGAGGCTTCTTTGGGCTTTTAATTTCTGTGATTCATTTCAGAAGCACAAAGCAGAAGGGTTAGGAATCACTAATAGTCAATGAGGGCAAGGATCATTTATGTCTGTATCAAACTTTGGTGATGAAGCATTTCACATGCATTGGATTCATAGAGTCTGTGAAATCAACAATGCTATCCCCGCTATATTCTACTTAATCTTGAATTTTTCTAGAACCAGTGAATGATGGTAAATGAAAAATGATTGTAGCCTATTTTTCAAACTGAGGCCAAGCAAGATCAAATGACTAACTCAAGGACATACAAGTAGTAGGAGATGGAGCTGGGCTTCAAACTCAGATCTATTGATGTAAAGTCCGATACTTTTCCTGTGACAGCTTGCTGTCACTCAGTCATCAGGGAAGATAATGCAGCTTTAAAAGTCCGTAGGATAATAGGGTTTTGTTTTCAGAAATGTGTTTTACGTACAAGTCTTCAGGAACACATCTGTTGCAGAAAGAGAGGCACTTAATAAGTCCATCAGACATAAACTTGGAAGAAATACTGAGCCCAGTAGGCTTTGACCTGTAAGAAGAGTACATTTCATTTTTTAGTTCTAAATTTAAAAATGCAGTACATGAGCATGGGATTTCCCTAAACAGATATATATATATATATATATATATTTATATATTTATAGGAAGTCCCCACTTTACATTTTGAAGACATGCTTCTCTGGGGTGGCCTAAAAATACCATTATTTCATAGGTTGTTGCCTTAACTGACTTACTGGCCAGTTTTCACAGGTTGAATGCAAGAGGTCAGTGTTTCATTTTACCAACATATGCCTTCCTTCTAATGGAAACCAACTTCAGGTGTTACAAATTTTCAAGACAAAACAAAGTATCCCATGCAAGTGTCCTGTTTTTTCCTTGTTCTGCTGGGAGACATTGATGTGTGATGGATAAAGAACCAAACTCAAAGCTAGGAAGGCCTGGGTTTGAGCCCTGTCTCTCACATACAGTTATCCCTTCTGTGATGTGGGGATTAGGGGCACAGCACCCCAGCGATCTGGAAAATCCATTTAAAAACTTTGGATCCTCCTTTTGTGCCAGGAAAGAAGCCTGAATTATCTATCTATCTGTCTATCTATCTATCTATCTATCTATCTATCTATCTATCTATCTATCTATCTATATCTATATATAATAGATAAAATGTGTTGACATTATATAATTCCATAAATATATTTTATGTATTTCTGAGTTTCTAAAGTTTTTTCTGTGTCATCTGCTGCCCTCTGTATGTTGTCTGCAGTTTCTGTAAAACTCCTCCCAAAATTCACATTTAATTTCTTCTGCTGACCTGTGCTATATTGAAACCATGATGGAGAAAGTCATGATGTAGAAGGGGAAATTGTACTTGGGTGAAGTCTCAGTGCTCTAAGGAACTGTAAAAGATGATAAAGTTTCAGAGAAGGTGATACCCTGCATTAACTGAGAGTTTTTCCTCTCTCCTCCAGGAGTTCCCTACAACAGTGAAATCCCATCTCTAGCCTCTATCACTATATTCTTCGGGTATTTTTTTTTTAAACTAGGAACACACAAAAAGTGATGACTGATTGTTTCTATCTCTTTATATGTAGTTATCTGGCATGTTTCTTTATTTACCTATGAGACCTTGGGCAAGTCCTAACCTCCCTGACCTCTGTTCCCTCTTCTGCCTAATGAAGGGCTTGGACTAGGTGGTCTGAGGACCTTTGTACCTCTACACTGGTGATTCTATGGGCCTCATACTGCCCTTTGTGTCTGTAGGTGCCATTGCTCAGAATGATCCAAGCCCAGTGACTGCTGAAAAGGCTAACTCAGACCTCATGTAGCAATACAGGGTTATAGTTTTAGAGTGTGAAGGGACCTTTAAGAGGCATTTAATCAAATCCCCTCTTTTGATAGATAAGGAGACGATTGCATTTATCAAAGAAGAGGAAACTTATGGATTTATTACATGCCATTTTGTGAGAGAAGCAGTGTGATGCACAAAGAAGGAGACCAAATTGAAAGGTGAGAGTCCTGTGTTCAAATCCCTCTTGAGCCAGCTCACCCTGTGTAGACTTGGGCAAGTCTCTTAATCTCTCAGGGCCCAAGTTTCCTCCTCTATCAAGCAATGGGGTTGAACTTAAGGATTTCTAATGTCCTTTGCAGCCCCAAATCTAGGATACCATGGGCATATACCTCTGTATTATGTTGTAACTTCCACAAAGGTAGGGACCTTGTCATATCTAAACTTATCTAAACCTGTTTCTGTCTCGATTGAAACCTGTTTCTCCAAGTTCCTAGCACAATGTGCTGAACACAGTAGATTATATATAGTTGTTGAAATTATATTGCTAGATTATATCAATATTTAATTTTTGCTTTTTTTATTAAAAGGACATGCATCTAAGATTTTCCAGGATAGTCTAGATTTTAAGAAAAGCATGTATACTTTTATAGAGAATTTGAAACAAACCAAAACAAAAAAAGCCATTACCTTGTCATACTATGTGCCCCCTATTTTGGTTTGAAAAATATGATCTCCATAGCATTTTGATACTTCCAAATATGGGTTGGTGGAAGAGATCCTTAAGAGGAAAAATAAATTCTCCTAGAAGTGTATACTGAAGAAAATCATACTGTTTTCAGAGGTAGTTGGGTGAATCAACAACAGTTTTTCTCCCTTGGTTGTACAGAGACACATAATCCCTGGATGTGCATTTGCAATGTGCAGAGTGAAGTGTCCTTTGTCTTCCAGATCCCCAGTGAAGACTTTTTACTCAAGAGGGACCATCTCATTTCTGTCCATTGCCCTTTAGGCTGGTTGGTCTGCTTACTATTGGTATTCTCTGGGAAAGTTCAGGCTGCTTCAAGTGACATTTCAATGTTGTTGTTACTTTCCAATATCATTCATTTCAGTTGCCTTGGAATCCTGTTGTTACCATATTCTTCCATGTGACCCTGGCAACTGAGTAGTTGCATTAAGGAGTGGGAAGAGATCTACATTAGGGGTTAGAGCATTTGGCTTTGGCCTTCTGCTATGTCTGATCTCAAGAAATAACCTAACTTCTCTGGGTTTTAGTTTTCTCCTTTGTAAAATGAAGTGTCAAAGACTGGCCTTCTAGATCAAAATCGCCTACAAAACTCCTAGGTTTGGACTGAACCACATTTAAAGGGAATTTTTCTTGTTCAGTCTTACCTGACTCTTTGTGACCACATATTTTTTTTGAGGCAATTGTGGTTAAGTGACTAGCCCAGGATCATACAGCTAGTGAGTGTCTGAGGTCAGGTTTGTACTCAGGTCCTACTGACTCTAGGGCTGGTGCTCTACCTACTTAGCTCCCCCAGCCTCATTTTGGGGTTTTCTTGGCAAAAATACTAGAATAGTTTGCAAATTTTTTCTCCAGCTCATTTTATAGATAAGGAAACTGAGGCAAACAGGGTTAAATGATTTGCCCAGGGTCACAGCTAGTAAGTATTTGATTGAGGCCAAATTTGAACTCATGAAGATGAATTTTCCTGACTCCAGGCCTGGCACTTTATGTTCTATGCCATTTAGCTGGCTTAAAATGTAATTGGCAAATGTTTAGCAAAATAAAACTATAATACAACGCAGATAATGTTAATTTGAAGGTTCTAAATAGTATGATCCTGTGTTCTTAGGCATAGCATTCCAGAATACAAGAGTATTTGCATTCTACAATGCGTTGCTGGAAGGAACCAGAGAGAATGCTTAGTACAGAATGCCCACCTTTTACAGATGATGGAATTGAGGGGCATGGATTTGTCCAAAGTCACCCAGATAGTGTATAGTAGATCTGCCATTGGCACCTTCTACTTTTGCTACCTCGTTCAATGTCTATTAAAAATGATGATAATAGCTAACATTTATATAGCAAACAATGTGTACCAGACACTGCTGCTAAATGCTTTACATATATTATCTCCTTTGATCCTCATGACAACCCCCTATGACAATAGGTATGTGCTATTATTATCCCATTTTTCAGATGATGAAACTGAGGCAAACAGGGTCACACAACTGGGAAGTGTCTGAGTGCAAATTTGAACTGAGGTCCTCCTAATTCCAGGCCTGGTGCTCTATCCACTGTACCCCCTAACTGCCTCAGCTAACCTCACGGATCACCATTGTTGCCATCATCACACTTGTTGAAGCAGGAAGCTATTGGGATCCTGTAGGATGAGGACAGAGGTAGGAGACACTCAATAGAAGTCCTATTCACTTTAACAAGGAAAATGCAGTTCATGTGCTCTGTAGACAGTAAGAGTTTTTAATAAATGTTTCATTCATTCATTTTATATTTAGTCGCTCTTTCTTGTCTAGGTAATATTTGTTTGTTCATAGTTCATTAATTCATTCATAACTTGGTAGTATTCATTCATTTTTCATCCATTCATTTGTTCAAATCTAGGTAACTTTCATTCATTTTTATCCATCCATCCATTCATTCATTTACTCCTGTCTAGGTAATATTCATTCATTCATTCATTTTTTTATCCATTCATTTGTTCATACCTAGGTAATATTCATTTGTTCAAATCTATGTAACATTCATTGATTTTTATTCACTCATTCATTCATGTCTAGATAATATGCATTCATTAATTTGTTCACGTCTAGGTAATATTTATTTGTTCATATCTAGGTAACATTCCTTCATTCCTGTCTAGACCCCAGAGGGTCCAGAAGGTAATGAGTTCTTTAGAATGTGTTCCAACATGAAAAACTCTACCAATCCTTCTTTTCTTCCAACCAGGTCTTTACAACTGACATCAGGTCACACACACATATATCTCTTTAAAATAAAAGACAATCAAGTCTATTATTAAAAATCACAATGATTCTTCATTCTATTTTTGTGGTTCTGTTGTTCTCCTCTCCGTATTTCTCACCCTTCCAGACCAGACATATCATTTGTTTTTTGGGTGAACACAAACTTGGTAGCCAAGTCTGTGACTGTGTGTTTGGTTTCTGTAACTAAGGGTTTTTAAACCTTGGTGATGCAACCTTTCCTTCTTCCCCTCTCTCATTCAGATGAGAATGTATATGGCAAAGCAATTAAAGAATTTTATACCAGGTCTGAGCTCAGTTATCTGCTTGGATAGGTTTTGCTGAGTCGGGTTTGGACGAGTTAAATAGAAACCTTGTCTGAATCACTTAAAAACAGCAACAACCAACCAACCAACCAACCACTGGTCACTCATTTCTGCTTGCTGTATTATATTGACTTGGCTTTGCTAGAGGTTGGGGTAACATTTAACCAATGTGAGTGGGGAAAGCAATATCCCTCTTTCTTAGCGTTCTCTGAGCAGTTGGAGGCTGGCCATTGTACCATGGCAACTTCAAGTTCACTGACATTATTTCTAATAAATGGCTGCCCGAGGGTTTATGGGGTGTTTCTGGCCCCAACTCAGGGTAATCAGCAGGAGGTGGCGGGGGCAGGGCCTGTTTCCTGTCCCCACTGCCCAATGGTTTCTGCATCCCCATGAAAGATCACAGGGAATTTGATGCGAGTTCCTGGAACAGACATCAGTTAATTAAAATGGCTGGGTTTCTGGACACATTGAATAGGAGAGGAGCCAGACGTTGGTCACTGGCCACATACTGTGGCAAAAGAAAAGTCAAAAGGGGAAAGAAATCAGTCCTCATGGGGACACAGAGAGAGAGGAAATTCCTCTTCTGACAGCCACGGCTCCATTTTAGTAATGATGGGGATGGCCAAAGGTGAGAAAATGGAAATACATATTAAAGTCAACATCGTTAGGAGAAGTCAATCATTCCGACCCGGTCTCGCATTTCTTTGTACCTGAGCAGCTGATATCATTTAGATTTAGAGGCCATCTTGGTCAATCCCCAGGGACTTACACAAGTATCACATGCTGACATATGAACCTGCATCCTTTGACACCAGACCCAAATCTCTTTCCACTGCACCATACTGCCTCATGATTTTGAAGAATTATGTCTAAGTGTTAGCACTTTCCATCTCCCTCCTAAAAGGTGGCCAAGCACAAGGGAAAGAGAAGCTGGGAACCTAAATAAACCCATGCACTGGTTAATCCATTTTGGAATAATTGAGAGATGATGCTATTTTTGCACAGGATTTGTACAGGAGCCATATATTTTCACCCAGTCAATAATTAAGGGGAAAGATCACCCAGAGAAGTCACTCTCGGTTAAAAAATTTCAGGCACATGTGTAATGGGGATGGTTCATGGGGCTAGGGCCAAAGCTTTTCAAGTTACTATATAAAGCATGTGGGTAGCCAAAAACATTACTCCCTGACCTGCTTTTCCAACCATCAGATGACATATAGTAAAGTTTGCTACCAGTCAATCCAGCCATTTCGTTAAATCTCCAAATGCATGGAGAATCTGCTCCAAT
The DNA here is from genome assembly GCA_028646515.1 of Pseudochirops corinnae. Classification (NCBI taxonomy): domain Eukaryota; kingdom Metazoa; phylum Chordata; class Mammalia; order Diprotodontia; family Pseudocheiridae; genus Pseudochirops; species Pseudochirops corinnae. The sequence continues at coordinate 499,432,119 of CM053585.1, forward strand.
TTAATCCTCTAGTCATGGGGCATTGACGCTGAACATAAAAGTGGGTAAAGAACAAAATAGTAGCCACTGCACCTTTCTATAGGGAATTGGATACTTTAGGGTCATGCTTTAGGGTGGTAGGGAAGCTGTGTTACATGTTTAAATTCAGGTTAGCAACTGCAGGATTCTCAGTGATCAGCAGAGGGCACCAGCATCATAGCTGGGTGGACAAAGCAAACCCCACTCCATTCTCCATCCCTTCCCCCATCTGCTGAGAGGCTGGGAATCTGACAGCCCCCAAGTGAAGGGTTACCTTGGAAGCTAGAAAGTCTGCACTAAACCCAAAAGGTTGTCAGGAATCAGATCAAGAGGCAGACCCCAGAAACTATCTAATCCAATTCCTGCATTTTACAGATTATGGAATGGAGACTTAGGAAAATGAAGTAACTTACCCAAGATGATAGGTAGTGAGAATATCAGAGATGGATTTAAACCCAGGTCCTTTGACTTCAGAGACAAATCAAGGCAATCAGGACATAGAGGATAGAGTGCTGCATTGGGAGATGGGAAGAATGGGTTCAAATCTGCATCAGTCACTTAACTCGTCTGCAACATAGCCCCTCAACAGTAAAATGAGGGGGTGAACCCAGTGACCTCTAAGACCCGTTCCAGCTCTAATTCTGAGGTCCTGTGAAAGCCGAATTGCGTGAATAACAGCAATAACAACGAACACTTCTATAGCAATTTAGGATTTGTGAAGCATTTTACAAACGCCTCATTTGACCCTCACAGCAGCCCTGGAAAGGTAGGAGCTATGGTTGCCCCCATTTTACAGATGAAGCAGACAGACTTTCCCAGGGCTGCACAGCTAGCAAGTGCCTGAGGCTGCATCTGAGCTCAGGTCTTCCTGAATGCAGGTTTAGCTTCTCCCTCTCTAGCTACATTGCCACTTTGCTACCTCTATAACCAAAATGGGGTCTGGAGACATGAAGTTTAAGTAAAATAACCAGAAGAAAATTGGGTAAAAACAGCGATTGCATTGCTAAAGGCAGGCTGTCAACTGACCATAGTTCTGTGGACGGTGAATTCCTTTTACAACTTCTAAGACACTGGGATTATCTTACCTATTTTAGAGTGTGGCTAGGTCAGTACCTGACAAGTCTGGGGCTGGGCACTTCCCTCCCCTTTGAGGACAGAAAGTAGGCCCAGCAAGCAAGAGAAGAGAAGAGAAACCTAATAGTCAGCCTGGCAGAGAAGAGAGAGCCCTAGGCTTGGGTTGGAAGCCTGGCTTTCCCAGGCGGTCCCCTAGCCTCAGCTAAATCCTTTTGCTTCCTTGTCTGTAAGGTGGCGAGACCAGTATTTGTGCTGTGGACCTTGCAAGGTTGTTGTAAAAGACACCCTTTGTAAACTGTAAAGTGCTATTCAAATATGAGTGATTTGCATGAGTCTGTAGTATGCTCCTATATCTTGTAATCATTTCCATGTATATACCTCCCCCCATTGGAGCATTCCTACTAAACTCACCCTGATACTTAATGGAAGTCATTTGAACATGTTTCCAGCAATTTGCAGGACTTATTTCAAAATAGATTTAGACTGTTTATTTAATATTCTTTCATGCCTGAGCAATTCTTGGCGAAATAAGGATATCTTCACAAGCATACAAATTCTCTATTATAATTGGCCTTGCTTTAATACATGATATAGAATGCCAAGAATTGACCATGTGTTTGGGATGAGGCTGTGGCAGGACTGCCTTACCCAGCATTCCAGGACTGAAACATCTACAGGCCTGGTGCTGATAACTTGACCTTGGGATAACCTGCTGGATTCTGGGCTCCGGTGCCATTGATTCATGTGTAGAAGAAAGAAAATGTCATTTCCACCACTAATTGTGTGCTGTCTGTGAGCCATTTTAAATAAGATACCTTTGCATCGCCTGGAAAGAATTCATTTGGCAGCACAAGATCTGGTGAGGTTGGCTTCTATTTCAAAGAGGGCTCTCCAAAGAAACTTACCTGCCTGCTTCTTTCCTTTCCTTCTCAGGCTGATGGAAAGATGAAGTTAGAGACTAGAATAACAGGAATTTTGAGAGCTGGAAAGGACTTTAGATATCTTCTAGTCCTGTTCTTTTTCTAAGTAAATAAAACCCAGGGTGGTTAAGTGATATGTAAAGGTCACAAGTGAGTTCATAGCAGACAGGGCACTGCTTTTCATGTCTAAGGGTGAGCTTTACAAAATCCCCACTGGAAACAAGGACCTTCAAAATCTTCTTTTTAAAGCAAATTCAATGAGGAAGGGGCGTGATCCCTGCTAAGATGGGAAGTGATCTCATCCGGGGTCTAGGAGGTGGGCCGAGAAAGTGCTCTGATAGCTTTCAATTTAAGATAATTATTTTTTCCTTTTTTTGTGCTATGCTCAGTTGTTTCTACACTGATAGTAATGCCAACCCGGAGAGAGGAAGACTATCTTTAAGTATTTGAAAACCTGTCAAGTGAAAAGTGGGGGGAGGGGGAGCGGTTTCCATTTGACCCCAGAGGAAAGAAGCAGGAGGACTGGGTACAATTTGCAAAGCGGGAAATTTATTCTTCGTGTCAAAGAAAAGAAAACACACTTCCTGACAATGAGAGCTAGCACTACGTGGAATTGGCTGACTTGGGAGGTAGTTGCTTCTCCGTCACTAGATGTCTTTAAGCAGAAGCTAGGTGACCATTTAATAGATTTTTTTTTATTCTTATTCAGTTACACATTGTACTAGATTACCTCCAAAACTAGAGCTCCCTTGCAAATCTAAAATAAGAAAATGCTGTAAGGAACCTCTAAATTTTGCTCCCCAAGGACAAAGTCCTAGTTGTCCCAACCTAGTTCCAGCATTGTTGGAGACTGTGACAGGGAAAGCTTTGCCACAGCTCCTACTATGCACTAACATTTTAAAGCAGGAATGGAGATCTGAAGGGGATAGAAGCTGGGATTTCTCCAGCTTAGGGGGTTCACAGAGGAGAAATTCTCGGCCAGTGTGGATTGGCACCCACTCTGCTGAGAGAGGAATCTGCTGCACTGAATGATTTGCCTAGGGTCACAGAGTCAGTATGTCAGAAATAACTATTAGGCCCAAAGTCCTCATAACTTTCAGGTCAACTCCCCATTATACCAATTTACCTCTTAGCATTTGTACTACAGCACTTATTAGCTAAAAATATCCATTTACTAATTCTTCTGCATTCTATTTTTTGAGGCTAGGCACTCTTCATGAGAAAATGCCAGTATTAGAGGCTTACTAAAAAATGAGTCACATTCCTCAGTAATAATAGAATATCCCCCTCCAGCTGGATGCTGGGGTCAGCGTTAATCCAATCTGGTCCTCTATATCACTGGTCATCCCCATACATAGTACTGAGCAGTAAAAATTTTTGCTACATGGTAGTTACTGTTGTTGTTCAATGGTGTATGACTCTTTGTGACCCCATTTGGGCTTTTCTTGGTAAAAATACTGGAGTGATTGCCATTTCCTTCTCCAACTCATTTTACAGATGAGGAAACTGAGGCAAACAGGGTTAAGTGACTTGCCCAGGGTCACACAGCTAGTAAATGTCTGAGGCCAGATTTGAACTCAGGAAGATGTCTTCCTGACTTCAGGGCTGGCCTTACTATTGTGGAGTAAAAAAAGAAAGTTGAAAATGATCCTCCTACCAAAGTTCCAAGGTCATTCTTAAATCTGAGCTCCTTGAGTAGCTGATGCCCTTGAGAAGATGGATGCTATATATTAGGGCCTAAGGGAGAGGCATCATGGGGGCAGAGATGGGTGTACTGACCTGGGAATCAGCAGGCGTGGGGTCTGGTCTTCACTCTGCCACTGAATCTCAGGTTTCTTACATGTTAAACCAAGGGGTTGGACCAGAAAACCTCTAACCTCCCTTCTAGCTCTCAATCCTATGATTTTATAAATTAGTCTCACAAATGGAACCCTATTATGAAGGGCTTCAAACAATGGCACCAGGTCATGAGTCAGTCTTTGCAGAAAACAGTCCCTTGTATTGTTCTCTGCCACCATCTAGTGGACTTCTGGATCAGTCACTGGGAGCTTCATCTTTCCATGGAAATGAAGGCATGCAAACATTGACAGTTTCTGGTTGAAAATTCGATTGTTGCTTTGCTTCTTTCATTCCTCAATTTGTTCAACAAATACTTATTAAGACCCTGTCCTTGTGCAAGAAAATAAGTCCAGGGAGAGTTCAAGATGGGGTGAACTCATTGTGGATCGGAGATGGGGAGGGTCTAAGGTGCTTGAGCGGAGTCTGGGAGGATGGATAAGTATGATTCGGTTGAGCAGAGGGAAGTAAAATAAAGTGGAGAGAAGGCAGTAAAGTCAGGAGGAATAACGTGAGTAAATCGTAATAGACAATAAAGCCTGTACAGGGTCCTTGAAACTAATCTTTCAATTCTGTCCACATGAATGAAGTCTGCCTTTTACTCCTTTCTTAAAAGATGGGAATAATCTGTTACCCAGTGATCCTAGCCTGGTGCAGCTATAAAACTCATCCCACTTCATCCTCATCATTTTTTGCTAGAGGAAGGCATAGACTAACAGGGCTGCCAGGGTCCTTAGGGAACATTCAGCCACTGCCCTTCCTCCCCCAACATTTTACACATTGGATTGCTTTTTGTAATGTTTAGTCATTTCAGTTGGATTTTCAGTCCAACTCTTAGTGACCCCATTTGGAGTTTTCTTGGCAAAGATGCTGGAGTGGTTTGTCATTTCCTTCTCCAGCTCATTTGACAAGTGAGGAAACTGAGGCAAACAGGGTTATGTGACTTGTCCCGGTTTACCCAGCTAGTAAGTGTCTGAGTCTGAATTTGAACTCAGGTCTTCCTTACTCCACACGACGTCTCCATCCACTGCACCACTAGCTAATCCATTTGGCTCACCAGGTATACAAATAAATCTCAGTGACAGGCAGATGACTCACCCAGTGCCCTTATTGATGCTTCACTTCTTTAGCTTTGGGTTTGTGTAAATGGCCCATTCCCCTGCTTTTGAGGGCTATATCACGAGACATCAGTTAATTTCACTCTAAGTGAAAATGCTTCATTTCTGTCCTTTGCATTATTTTTGCATTATAGGTAAAGACAAGCTCTATAGCCCATACTATAACCAATAAGTGGGCCACCTGTTCAGCCATTCTTACGTTTATTTCGGAAAAATAAACAGAGTCGCAGAACTTAGGTGGGGATCTCCCTTTTATACTATATAAATACCAATATTCCAACTATTGACACTTCCCATGTAGCCTAGGAGTACTTCCCTAGATGTCTAGTTACCATGGAGAGTAGTCACATGTATCTTTAAGGTATAGGAGGCAAAATTTAACATTTTGACCAAAAGTATGAAATCTGAAAATATTTTGAAGAAGAGATGCTCATCTTCAGACTCTGCATGACTGGAGATTATTCCTTTGAAAAGGTCTCTGTTCCTTCTCTCTTCTGCAAAAGATTATGCTTTAGATCTTTTGTAACTATGAGAATCACAGAATTCTAAGGCCAAGAGAGACTTACAGGATTCTCTGGTCCACATCCTGTGTTTTCTAGGGGAAGGAGCCGAGGTTCAGAGAAGTGAACTGTTCTGCTCATAGTCATACAACTACTTAGTGATAAGTCCCAGGCTAGACGTCAGCCTGCAGTCTTGTGCTCTTGCCATGCCCTGCCCTGACTCCTTTACATGGAATCACAGCATTTCAAAGTCAGGAGGGACTTCAGAGTCCTCATGTTAGGATGTGTACCCGAACAGGAGGGATTCTCACTACAACATCCTTGACAGGTGGTCTTACAGCCTTTGCTTAAAGGTCCCCATTGGTGGGGAACCCACTATCTTCTAATAACTGACATTCAGATAATGCTTTAAGGTTTGTAAACCTTAGAAATTCTCTAAACTGACTCGTGGTACAGTAGAGAGCACACATGGCTCTGAAGTCTGAGGCCTTGATTTCAAAGCCCTCTTTTATACTACCTACAGTATATAGCTTAGACAGGTAGCCCAACCTGGCTGGACTAGAAAGTTTGGACTAGAGAACCTCTGAGAATCTTTCCAGCTCTAGATCTAAGATTCTCACAGCAACCCTGGGGGATGGTTGCAATTATTATACCCATTTCACAGATGAGAGAAGCTAAATGACCTTCCTAGGGTCACATAGCTATAAAATGTCTGAGCTGCTATTTTTCATCCTGGGCTTCAGATCCAACCTTTTATTTGCTGCACTTCTCTGCCTCCCAAGGGTGTGGATGTCACTTAAGCTCCTGTTGTTAGGAAGGTTTTCTTTATGCTGATTCCAAATCTACCACTCAAGAATTTCTAGGTAGTGTTGTTTTTGGTTCTGCCCTCTGGGGACAAGGAGAATGAACCTAATCCCTCTTCCAAGGGGAGAGTCCTTCAAGTACTTAAAGACCGCCTTCACTTTACTGATTCTATTTCTTTTCCCCTGACTCTTCAATCCTCTTGCTTCCAATCTCATCTGAAATTGTTCTCTCCCAAGTTACCAATAATCTCTTCATTACCAAATCCAATGACCTTTTCCCAATTTTCTTTCTTTTTTTAAACTTTCCTATAGCCTTTGACCTTGTTGACCATAACTCCTTCTTGAATATTCTCTCCTCTCTGGGGTTTTGTAACACTATTCTCTTCTGGTTCTGCTACCTGTCTGACCACTGATCAATCTTTTCTCCCTCATCATTAGTGTCAGTAATCCATTTCTCTAGTCTCTAAAACTAATTTATTTTTGCATGTCTAGTACTGAACACAGCTATGTTTACACATAGTACGTGCTTAGTAAATGTTTATTGACTTGGATTCAGTTGAATCACGTGTTACCCCAAGTTCCTCTTCTCTAGGTTAAACATTTCCAGTTCCTATTCTCATATGCTATAAACTCCAGACCCTTTGCCGTCCTAACTGTACTTCTTTGGATGAGCTCCAGTTTGTCATCCTCCTTCCTAAATAGCGACTCCTGGGAGTGAACACATTCCTTCAGATGTGGTCTGACCACATCTTTTGGGACAGAATCTCTGTTCTATAATGCAAACATCAAGAATGGCAAATTTTATGATTCTGTATCATTTTAATCTGTTTCTATGTCTTTTTATTTCACACTTTCCAGGATGTCAAAATGCTGCCATTTTATTTTGTTTGTTTCAGTAGGATCCCAGAGTCTGTAAATTGCAGCAACATAACTGTCATCATGTACAAGCTGTTGGTGCTCAGCTCCCTTATTCTGCATCACTGAAATCTGTCTTTAATGTGATTGCACAGTATTTAAATCAGAAGGGGTGTCTGTGTACAGTAGAAGTTATCATTTGCCTCTTCAATTATATGTAGATAGGATATGACCTTTGTACTTTCATTAACATGGCCAGATTTTCATCTGAATGTTACTGATAAGGCAATGTTTGGAGGGAGTGGGCACATCTGGAATCATCTGGAAACCTGCAGAACATGCAAGTGAAGGCATAGCTCATAGTCAGTCCAAAGGCAAAATTATAAAGTGAGGAAAATAAGACCCAGGGAGTTAGGATTTAAACACATGTCTTCTGATTCCAAAGTCAGGGTTCTCTCCACCATACTGTGGATGAGGGCAGCATAGAAAGGACTTACAAGCTGAATAAATCATAACCATCTACAGTTATGTTAGCCTGTCTAAAGGGTGATACTAGCTTTTAACAGCACTAAGTCCCCAGATCTTACTCAATGAGTCCAAGGAGTTTTAGACTATACCTAGTCATTAGTCACTGGATAATCCTTAGAGAGCTTTGAACATCTTGATGGTAAAGCAATGCATTGCCAACACCAATCTTTTTGGGGTTTTTAAAAACATAAACATAGATTTTTACAATTTTTAAAATTATATTTCAGTTTTTCAATCTGGAACAATCCTCCTTCTCTCCCTTCCTTTCCTTCACCCTTCCATTGAGAATAAAGGGGAAAAGAAAACCTTTGTTACAAATATGTACGATCAAGTAAAACACATTTCTACCTTGGCCATGTCCGAAACAAAATTGTATTTTGTTCTGTGCTCTAAGTCCTTTGCTTCTCTATCAGTAAGTTGGTAGCATGGTTGGTCATTAATCCTTTGGAATCGTGGTTGGTCATTATGCTGAACAGAGTTCCTACTTCTTTCACAGTTGCTTGTCTTTACCATATTATTGCCTTGGTATAAATTATTCTCCTGGTTCCGTTCATTTTATTTGGCATCAGTTCATGTAAGTCTTCTCAGGTTTGTCTGAAACAATCCCTTTAACCATTTCTTAAAGCAGGATAGTATTCCATCACATTTACATACTGTAACTTGTTCAGTCATTCCTCCATCTATGGATGACCCTTCAGATTCTCATACTTTGCTACAATCAAAAAGAACTTTAAATGTTTCTATATATCCTTAGGGTTTGTTTTGCTTAGGTTAATCACTGTCTCTCTAATTCTCTCTTTTCTCTTTTTTTCCTTTCCTTCTTATTTTCCTGTTGAGTAAAATGTATTTTGTACCCAATTTTGTGTGTTTATTCTTCCCTCCTTTGACAAATTCAGATAAGCATGAGGTTCAACCATCAGTCGCTCCCCAATTCCATATTCCTTTTTTGTATAGAGTTCTTCTTGAGCACTTCAATTATGTGAGATAACTTTCCCGAGTCGTCTTTTCTTTCCCCCACATGGCATTCCTCTTTTTCTTCCTATCCATTTGTCTTTTAAGATCATTAAAATATAATACAACCACTCCTATGTCTTCTGTCTAATGGTTGTTGTTTAGTCGTTCAGTGGTGTTTGACTTTTTGTAACCCCATTTGGGGTTTTCTTGGCAAAGATACTAGAGTGGTTTGCCATGTCCTTCTCTGGTTCATTTTACAGATGAGGAAACTGAGGCAAACAGAGTAAAGTGACTTGTACAGGGTCATATAACTAGTAAGTGTCTGAGATCAGGTTTGAACTCAAGAAGATAAGTCTTACTGACTTCAGGCCTGGCACTCTACCGGTTGTGCCTCCTAGCTGCCCCTGTCTAATTAGACTCCCTCTTTGATGACTCCCATGATGAAGATAGGGTTCATAGAGACCACATGTATCATCCCCTCATATAGACAGTTCTTCCTCATTTAATCCTTTATTATTGTTCATTTGTATTTATCTTTTATGTTTCTCTTAACTCCTGTGTTTAAACTTCAGAGTTTCTACATAGCTCTGGTCTTTTCATCAGGAATGCTTGGAAGACCTCTATTTCATCAATGATGTATATTTTCCCCTCTAGGATTATACTCAGTTTTTCTGGATAAGTAATTCTTGCTGGCAAGCCTATATCCTTTGCCTTCTGGAATATATTATCCCAAGCTCTGTGTTCCTTTCTAGCGGTGACTGCTAAATCATGTGTAATCCTGACCATGGCTCCTCTATACTTGAATTTTTTTCTCTCTGGTTGCTTGAAGCATTGCTTCTTTGACCCAGGATTTGGGTTATAATGTTCCTGGGACTTTTCATTTTGAGGATTCTTTCAGGAAGTGACTGGGGGAATCCTTCTGTTTCCACTTTGCTCTCTGGTTTTAAAAGACAAGGACAGTTTTCTTTTCAAATTTCTTGAAATATTGTATTTAGGCTTTTGCTTTGTTCATAATTCTCAGGTACTCAGATGATTCTTAAATTTTTTTTTCTCCTTGATCATTTTTCCAGTTCAGTTGTTTCTGCTATGAGATACCTTATGTTTTCTTCTCTTTTTTTTCCCCAGTTTTTTGACTTTGTTCGAATATTTCTTGTTGCCTCATGGAGGCATTGGCCTCTATTTGGTCAGTTCTAATCTTTAGGGAGCTTATTGTTTGGGCAAGGTTTTGGATTTCTTGTACCATGTTGTAAATTCCCCTTCCAATTCTTTTTGCCATAGCTCTCATTCCTTTTCCAATTTTTTCCTCTAGCACTTTCATTTCATTGACAAAAATATTTTTAAATTCCTTTTAAAACTTTTGTTTTATCTCTTTCAGGAATTCTTTGTACCTAAGCTGTGTTTTCCTTTGAGACTTTGCTTATAGACATTTTGGAATCATTCCATTCTTCTGGGTTTTCTTTGAGTGTCTCTGTTGACATAAAAGTATTTTTGCGGGAGGGTGGAAGGGGCAGAGGAGATTTTTTTTTATTTGTTTGTTCATTCTTCCAGTCTACTCTCTGGCCTTCCTGCCTGATATTAGTGTTGGACTCTGTGCCCTTCTATAGGAAAGGTCTAGACTAGTCCTGCTTCAGCTTTCTTAGAATATTGAATGTTGTGTTATTCCAGGGTCTCAGGGACAACTCAGGCCGGGAACCTGCAAGCTTTTAGCATTCCTAAAATTGTCTGATCCAGGGCAAAGTGTCATCACTGCCCTCTTCCCCTCTCATGCAGGTCTGAGTTTTGCAAGTTCCCTACCTGGGTTTGAGTCTGAGCAATTGTAGACTGCTGTCAGCAAGATGATGAACTCTGTTGGGTCGGGGTTAAATGCTCCCCTTTGGTCTGATTTTGCCATAGATATTCCTCTGTAGGATTCAGACAGGACTAGAGGTTGGAACTGATTCTCCTCTCTGCTCCTGGGATCTGAGCCACAATGCTGTTGTCTACTTCTGAACTTTTTCCTCTTTTGGAAAATTGCTCTGGGCCTGAGGCCACTGGGGTGGGGTGGGAGGTGGGCATAGGTCCCTCATCAATCCATGTGAGATCTGTGACTTAGCAGTGGGTAAGACAACAAAGCTGCCACTTTGCACCTGTCCTCATCGAGGTGCCTTGGTATGTATCTGGAGATGCTCTATATGTGTGTGGGATTGCTTCTTGCCCCATTCATAATTTCTCCATATGTATTGATGTGCTCCATACTAGGACCTATTCCCAATGTTTATAGACCTCTCTGTCTGCCTATACCAATATGGGCTGGAAAAATTACTCATGGTGCCTTTTTTTCTTGGACCTCCTTAAAGGATACAGGAGTCATTCAGGAGTCTCCAGATAACACCTGGAGAGTCACTAGTCTAGAGTATTTACTAAGCAATCAATAAACACTTATTAAGCACTTACTATGTCCAAAAACACTGTAAGACATAGAAAAGATGACTCCTTACTCTCAAGGAGTTTTTGACTGAGTTGGGAAAAAAAACACACATAAAAATTTTAAAATTTATTTTTGTATCTGTCAGATCTCCCTAAATGGTTAAGAGATTGGATTTTTCCCCTAGCATTTAACACAGTGCTCTACATAGACAGTCTGTTGCCTTTCTTTGAAATTTCAAGCATAGCATTGTGCCAGGCACATAGTAGGCACTTAATAAATGCTCCTTGGAACTTACTGACATAGTAAGCATTTAAATGCTTTTGGAATTCCTGAACTTGAAATAGAGAATCAACAATTCAAAACAGTATTAAAATGACAAATTAGGGGTAGAGTTCATTCATTTATTCAATTAATATTTATTAAGTGCTTACTTAGACACAAGATAATAAGTACTGCAGGAATTTGGAAGGCAAGATCATCATGTGCTAGAATTAGATAACGGCTCCAAGGAGAAGGCAAGGCTGAGAAGTTAGCACGAAGAATCAGGGAAGGCATCCGAGGTGAAGGGAATGGTGTAAGCCATCATTAAATTTGTCATATGAGTCCTTTAAAATATTCTTTATTTTTAGTTCTTTAGCATTCAAACGTGAACAATAAATATTTCCATGAGAGCTAATATGATGTAATGAAGAAATGACTGGCCTGGTGATCTGGAAGACCCAGATTCAGTTGTATATCTGTACCTGTGAAGGGAGTTTTCATACCTGGAATTCCCCAAAGTTGAAACAATAGGTTCTCACCCCCTCTCCCCCAATCTATTTTCTTTCCCTCCTTACCTGTCTTCCATCTAAGATGAAAGAGATTTCTCAGTTTCTTCTCACTGGGCTCACTTTTTTTTGGGGGGGGGGGGAGGCAATTTCGGTTAAGCAACTTGCCCATGTCACAGAAATAGTAAGTGTCTAAAGTCACATTTGAACTCAGATCTTTCTGACTCCAGGGCCACTTCCACTGTACCACCTAGCCACCCTTAAGGCTCATTTTTAAAGAGGTAAGCTTCTGAGGTTGCGGAGCATCTCAACAGATTTTAAATCTTGGATTCTGTCCAGAAAACCAGTTGGCTTAATCCCACTTGCGTTCTTTACTCCTCTTCGTTCTCCTTAGGCTTTTATGGTGACTGTTATGGCAAGACCAATAAAAGAATCCAGTGTCTGTGTACATTATCCATAGAGACAGAAGACTCTCCAACTTCCCACACAGTAACGATTCGTTCAGAAAAATGCCTCTTTTCAAGTTCGTCATCTTTGATTGCAAGATGTTAGTTACATTAGAACATTTATATTTTCTGCATGGAGGAAGATTTAGACCTAGGGCTTAAAGATTCCCTGTAAGGCCATTAGTGAACCTGTATCAGAAGGGGGCATGAGGTGAGACCCACACTCACATCTCCTAAACATCAAATTAAACAACCCCCTCTGTTCCCTTCCTTTGTGCCCTCCCCCTCAGAGGGGACGGGGAACCCAAACAACGGCTCCAAAGAGGGATAATTTTACATTCTGTGGGCTGAGAAAGTGTTCTGACCCCCTCCCACCCCCTACTGACCCCCTCCCACCCCCTACCGCCCTTCTTTCCAGGCTGCATGAGATGTGTAGACATTCCCCTGGTAACAATCTGTCATCATTAGTAAATAGTGTCAAGTATCCGACATCCCACATCGGAAAGCTGGACATCAGTTGGAATTAGCCTCAGGCGGTGCAAGGAGAAGCACAGAGACCTCATCTGTTAATTTTGATCCAAGGGTGGGAGGAGGGAGAGCCTTCTTATTTTATGTGAATCTAACCCTATTTCTAGAATATAAACATCTCCAGGGACCCACGGGGTGTACAAAGGGTAGCATAGCTTATTTGAATGGAATGTCCATCCATTTCGTTTTTTAAAGCACTTGGCATTTTCTCTGAGCTAATTTCCTTGATGAGGCATGGAGCTGATATGATTTATGTTGACAGATGGCTTCTCAACTTTGGGTTTCACAACCCAAGGCATCATAGAACCCGTCTGGAGTCAGACTCACTTGCACGAGCCTGTTAGGTCTGGCATTGAAGTCTCAAACATTTGGATGATGTGGAAAGCAAATGTTTTTGCTCTTTCTGGAGAGGTGTAAATCCTAAGTGGGTCAGTTCTTTTTGTTTATTCTGGGGTCACTGGAAAATGTTTCTTTGAGTATGTTTTTTGGTTGGTCCCCTCAATTTAAAAAAAAAAAGGATTAAGGTATCTGGAAGGCTGTGAGTCATCCACTAAGCAGGAATTAAAACATATTTTCTGGACACAAAAGAAGAGGGTCCAGGGATTGTTCAAAGGGATTGGCAGACCCATGGCAAGAGGGTTGAACCCACATTTTCAGCTTGCTCTCCATAGCACACCTTCCTGAAATTCTGTCCAAGTCAAACTACCTCTGAGATAAGTCCTTATATTTTTGTATACTTGGGTTTTTGCTCATGGCGTCCAACATCCCCATCCTTCCACCCCCAACTTGCACCAATATATAGGCCTTCTTTCTTTCCACCTTGCAAAATGCTACTCATTTTTCCAAGTCTCTTCCACCTATGTGAAGCTTCCCTAGATCTTTCCAGCCAACAGTTCTCTCTCTGTCTCTCCTCTGATTCCTTCAGCACTTACTTATGGATATCATACACTTGGCAGTTGACCATGAATGATGGAATGATGTAGTGGAAAGATCACTGAACTGGAAGTCAATGGAGTTTCTGCAAATTTAACTAGCTGTGTAACCATGGACAAGTGACTTCATCACTCTGGGATTCATTTCCTCAGCTATGAAAGGAAGGGCTTGGACAGATGCTCTCTAAAGTTCCTTCTAACTTTAAGTTTCTATGATTCTATGGCTCAATGATCTGTAAAGTTTCCTATACTCCACCTCAGCCCCTTATAGTGATGTTCACACCCTTGGTTTCACCTTTACCCATAATCACTCCATTTTCCCATTTACATGATTAGGAATCTGAAAATTCCTTTATCCAATCTTAATAAACAATCATTCCATCTCTCCTTATGCTTCACTTCTCCTAATTCTATTTTTCATTTTTCCTTCTGTAGGCCACTACCCTTATAGTTCATGACCTCTCCTCTGGCTTCACCTTGCTCTTTTCCCAATCTTGATATACCATCCTTGACTCTTGAATATCACACTTCCTGGTCCTAACACAACCCACATCTTGCCAATTCTCTATCACTTCCATCACTCTTATTTATCTGCTGCTTAGTGGTGCTAAAGGAAATTATGCAAAAATGCTGACCTGGATCCACTAGAAATTTATGTTAGCTCATTTCAACCAGGCCCTCATAGCACTAACTCCTCCCTAACTGATTTTCTATCAAATTCTCCACATCAACTGTTCCAAATTTTCTCCTCTCTACCCCCCCACCTCCATTCTCTCAGCATATAGCTTATTTAGAAATTAAAAACCCTTTGCCATGACCTTTTTGTTCTCCTTTACATCTCATTGACACCATCTCTTATCCTCTCTTCTTTTAATCCAGTGTCTGATGAAGAGATAGACGGTCCTTTTTACCAAACAAAACTGTCTGTTTGTACACCTGATCCCAACTCCTCTTGTCTCTCCTGGTAGAGCGGCCCCTGTATCAGCTCCCCCTCTCTCTAATCTTTAATGTCTCCCTATTTAGTAAAGTCCTCCCTTGATCCTCCCATCCCTCCAGATAATCTTTCTTTAGCTTTCATCCCGTTCCCGATCAATTTTTCATAAAAAAAACTGTTAATACTTTTGCTTCCACTTTCTCTGCTCAGTTAATTTTCAACTCATTTGACATCCAACTTCTCTCTCTCCAAAGTGATTTGTGTCCTCTGAATTGCCAAATCAAATGGTGCTTTCTCAATCTTGGTCTTAATAACTTCCGTTTAGCATGTGACACTATGAACTGCTCTATCATTTTGGATATTCCCCCTTTTCTGGGTTTTTGTGGTGCCCATTTCTCTTGGTTGTACTCCCACTTTTCTAACTGTTCCTTTTTAATTGTTTTTTTTTTTTAATCATCATCCATATCTCTCTAAACAATACAAATGCCCCAAGGCTCTGTTCTGGGCCTCTTTCTCTTCTCTTGTCTTTTTTCTTTTTGGAAGGGGGTAGGCAGGGCAATTGGGATTAAGTGACTGGCCCAAGGTCACATGGCTAGTAAGTGTTAAGTGTCTGAGGTCAGATTTGAACTCAGGTCCTCCTGACTCCAGGGCTGGTGCTCTATTCACTGTGCCACCTACCTGCCCTTCTCTTCTCTCTCTACAATCTTTCTTAGTGACTTTAATCAGTCCCTTTGATTTCAGTTATCTACCCTACATAGATGACTCCCAGATCTATATACCAACTCCTAGGTTCTCTTCAAACTGCCTATAAGACATTTCAAACTGAATATCCCATAGGCACATTGAATTAAATATGTTCAAAATGGAACTTATAATTTTATCCAAAAATACCCACCCTTCTATCAAACTTCCCCTAATTCTGTCCAAGCAACATCATCTTACCACTCACCCAGGTTCATAAGCTTGGTGTCTCTCTTGACTCTTCACCCTGGCCCATCTCATGCATCCAATTAATTGCCAAGCCTCATTATCTCTTCCTGCATCCATTTCCTGTTTACTCACATGGCCAGTTCAGACTCTCATCACCTCTTACCCAGACTATTTAAATGGTTTCCTAAATGTGTTCCTTAAATGTCTTCCTTCTTCAATCCATCCTCCACATAGTGGCCAATTCAATGGTTCCCTATTACCTCTAGGATCCAATTCTTCTCTGTTAGGCCATCAAACCCCTTATGAATCTAGTTCCAAACTGCATCCTTAATCTCACCTCTATGTTGCTGATTCGGCCTCTTCTCTCCTCTATTTGGAGGGTGGAATACCAAAGTGCTCTCAATGTCTTCCTTTATAAAGGGCAGAAAGTAGTCTCATGTCATTCCGTTTTTCATCTACTGCTCAGCCTGGTTTCTGCGCCATGGATACCCCCAAGCCCCACCCCAAGTGCTCTCTGGTGTCTAATACATCTCCCTCACCTCTCATTTTCCTGCCTCCTTTTGTGTGTTGTCTGTCCCTTTACAATATAAACTTCTTTAGGTTATTGATTTTTTTTAATTAATAGTATCCCCAGCATCTAATAAAGTACCAGGTGCATTGTAGGTGCTTAATAAGTGTCTATTGGATTGGATTTGATTGGTATAGCACACAATGCTCACCTTGCCTTAGAGGTAGTTAGGTGGTATAGAGGACAGAGCAGTCAGGAAGACCTGAATTCAGATTTGACTTCATTGTGACCCTGGGGAAGGTCATTTAGCTTTTTTCAGTCTCAGTTGAGTAGATTGGACTCAACGAATTCTAAGGCCCTTGTCAGAGAGGGACACGCGATTCCAGAGACGGTAGAGATATATGGAGAGAGAAGCTGCGTCCTCAACACAGCCCTGATTTCTAGCTTTCCTCCCCAGAGACTGCTAAAATGGAGCTCCCTGGGTAAGAACAGACCTAGCTTCTTGGTTTAGCTGACACATAATCTTACTCCTAGCTAAAGAGCTTACTCATGCATTTACTTTCTGGTATATTCTAATCTGTGGAATGCCTCCAATTTCTGTTTGCTTCTTTGCTTGGATAAAGGGATTTGCTTGCTGTTCACTATTTGTGATGACCTTTTGTGTAACCAGGGTTTAATGGGAAGGGGCTAAGCTGGCAACCTTAAGCTAAGGACTACCCTTCACCTTAAGAACAAGCAAGAAAGTGACTTTCCTTTTGAATTCAGACTTGTATTCCTAGACTAAAAATATTGGAAGGTGGGTAGATAGATATAATTCTATCCTAATATCCCTCTGGAGAAAAGAGAGCCTAGCTTTGTGACACTCCAGGCACCTGCATGCTCTCCACCCACCCCAGCCACTCTGGTTACAATATAATACTGCCCTTGGCTTTGTTCCTATCCACAGAGGCAGGCCAGGTCTTAAAGCACATCTGGCCATACCACCCACAAGCCAGTTAGACATTTAGGTAACCCATGTGGACGCCCTTATCTTATAATATGTACCTTGATACCTCATCTTGTCACCCAAAGAAGGAGTCAGTTATAGAAATGTTCAGGGCTGGAAAAATCTCCAGAGGTCACATCCTTTCTGAATTTCCAGTGCTGAAAGGGTTAAACTCTTGGGCTCATGGCCAATTAGAGCTGCTGAGCTGCCTTTAGGTCTAACATCCTTGCAGAGCCAATACTGGCTGGAGTGACTCTCAAGGTCCTCACGGTGCTGCTGTAGCCCTTGGCCAGAGCACAAGATGTTCATTCCTCTGCAGTTGCATTTGGTGAAAACTTTGACTAGACCAGCCAATTAGCCCTGCCAAACCACTCTGCTTGATTTCACTTATTCGTTTGATGAGGTATGAGTTTCCATTTCTCTGTTCTGTGTCTGTAAACCCTTGACCCTGCAGAAGGAAGAAGGAAGAAAAAACCCAAATATTGAGTTAATTCCATGTCCATATGCAAGATCACTTCAATCATCAGTTTCCAACCATAGTCAACAAAGTACCTGATGTTTGTGGAACTGATTTTCTATTTGGCACCCTGATTTCCTGATGAGCTTGTTCATTTGGCCCTTTATGTGGGCCTGTTGGACTTTCCAGAAATGTTTAATTAGCATCCCCAGGTAGTACTCTAAGTTGTCCAGCTCTTTAGGGAAAGGCTGCTTCCACATATCTAGTTAAAGAATTCTCCAATTACCCCTGGAGCACAATACCCTTTTCAGGCCTATCTTGTGTCTTCTACCTTATCTCTTAATTTCAGACGGACTTTTCTGGTCAGAAAAAGAAAAAAAAAGGGGGAGGAATAGAAGATGGGGAGAAACATGATGAATATTCCTGCAGTCATGCTCCAGAAACCTTCCTTCTTTGCCTGCCGATGGGTCATTCTGCCTTAAAGCCTGCTTACATACTATACATTATGCAGGTTTATTTAGACAGAGCTTATGTGAAAGTCCCTGAACTGCTGCAAAGTGTGTGTGTGTGTGTGTGTGTGTGTGTGTGTGTGTGTGAGAATGTTTTTTGTGTGCGTGGTATGTATTTGGGAGAATTGAGGTCATTGATTTCATGGTTATTAAGATATTTTGGTTAATTTCATTTCAGTGCAGCATTTTCCTCTATCAAAATGAAAGGTTTCAGGCACATTATGGCAATCGAGTTTGTTTGACCTCCTTTTGCCTCTGACTCAGGTTCCCGTATTTGCTACCTGAATGGATTTGGACCCAGTAAATTCTGTCACTTACTAGCTGTGTGAGCTTGGGTGAGTCCGTTGGGCTCCTTGGCTTTCAGTTTTCTCATCTGTATAATGGGGTGATAGGATAAAGTCTTTAAAAACCTTAACACTTTCTGTTCCCTGTATAAGACCCACCATCTGTGTGCACAAACTGTGCCCCTTTCTGGAATAAGATCCTTCTTCACCTCAGCCTCACGGAGCCATTAGCTCCCTTCCAGGCTTGGCTCAGGTGCTTGCTCCTGTGAGAGGCCTTTCTTGACTTCCCAAGTTGTTAACGTTCCCCTGTCCTATCTACAAAATTACTTTGTATTAATTTCATATATATGTATTTTTTGCATTTACTTGTCTGTGCACATATTCTTCCCTCCTCTTCCTCAGTAGAATATAACCTACTTCAGTGGTTCTCAACCTTCCTAATGTCGCAACCCTTTAATACTCACATGTAGGCGTATCTGCATGTGGGTGGACCCGCCTGGAGACGGATAGAGGAGCGGTGTCTTGGTGCCTAAGACCATTGGAAATATGTGTTTTCCGATGGTCTTAGGTGACCCCTGTGACCCCTGTGAAAGGGTCATTCAATCCCCAAAGGGGTCAGGACCCACAGGTTGAGAACCACTGACCTACTTGAAGACAGACAGTTTTGTTTTTGTCTTTATAGTTTCAGTGTCTACACCGTAGACATGACAAATGCTTGAATTAAATCTCTCCTCCAAATCCTATGCTAGTATGACCTACCATAGGAAATGGCTGAACAATGAACACCAATGAGCACCATTCCTACATCCCACCAAAAAGGTTCTTTATAAGGGGACTATACAGTCAAGTGAATACAGTATTCTATGTAACATATAAAGTATTTAGAATCATGGGATCATAGCTTTAGACTTGGAAGGAAACCAGGAGGAGATCAATTAGTTCAACTCCTTGAATTTCACAATGAGGAAATGGAGGAATTAGGGAGGAGAAATTACTTGTTCAAGGTCACTCAGGTGTTGAGAATCAGAGATGGGATTTGAACACATTCTCTGTCTCCTGAGTCAGCCATTGTCAATGTATGATATGGTTTCCCACTCAAGGACTGTGCGGCACTGTGTCCAATTTATAGACAGGTCCTCACCCAAACCATCTTTCTGCTCCTTTGAATGACACTCTATCCCCACCCCACCAAAGACAACAGTCACAGACTCACAGAATCTCCAAGTTAGAAGGAAATTCAGAGGACTTCTAGTTCTCTCTGGATCCTAGCAAAGGAAGTCCATTTTCTCTTGTCACAGACCATTTTGCTTTGGATTAGTTCTAATTATTTGGAAGCTTTTCCTTACCCTATGTCAAAATCTGACCCTGTGATTTCCATCCCAGTGTTCCCAGAAATGCCCTTTGATTCAGTGGCCCCAGGTGGACATACTCATAAAATCTAGCAGGGTAGATTCACAGAACAAGGAGACACAGGTATATAGTATATTTATACTGTACAGAGTGCCCATTTCAATCCATTTAATGTAAACCTAGAAGTATTTTTTTTCTGGCACTGTGGGGTCTGAATGACCTTGATCTACTTTAAGGCACAATCCTTACTCTCTGAAAGCTTTTTAGATTAAAATAGAGACCATATTTATAAGACAGCAAAAGAAGGAGGTTTGGATAGCACATGTAATTATGAACGGCTATGTCTTCAGGATGAAACCCAGATTATTCCTGAGAAGGTCCAAGAAAACATATCTCTCCTTCCCCCACCCCCACCCCCCTTTCACTCCCCTCTGAGCCCATTCGTCCTGCTGTAAAGAAGGAAAGTTTATTTAACTTTTATTTGGGGTGGGGGTAGAAAACAAAATACCTATTTATTACTACATTGGTGATTAAAATAAACTGGTTTGTTCTGTATGACTGCTTAGCCAGTTGGCTTCCTTCCTGAGTGCCTGGCATAGCTCTGGACATGTAATAGGTGTTAAATGTGAACATGAACTTTGTAGTTTGACTTGTGCCTGATGGTTCCCTCAGTGAGAGTAATCACGCTTAGTTAGCCATGATGGTTTAGGATTTCCCCTTTCCCTCGCCCCCATCCTGTACTGAGACTTCAAAGCTGCCCATCTAGAGTGAATTGGCATGAACCTCATCCTCATTTGCCCTTGGAAACCCATCTCCACCCTAATGACCAAATGGGAAGGATATGTTTTTTTCATTCTTGTCCCTGTTGGCTCCTCATTGTCATGAAGATTGTTCAAAGGAGGTTCCACTCAGAAAAAAAATGATACCTCCCCCTTCCTCACTGGCTCCTGAGTTGACAGAGGAGAAAATGTCTCCCTTATCTTCAACCTTAATAACTAATTTTCGTATATCATAGATGGAGGGCCTCATGGGGACAGGAACAGTCTCTCTATACTCAGAGAATAACTCCAATGAGTTTAAAGCTTAAGATCTTCTGCATAGGTAATCAATCAGTCATGTGGTAGGGTCTGAGAACTTTTACAAACAACTCTCCTGCAAAATACCTCCTTCCTCCTTTTCCCACAACACACACCTGACCAATCTTTTTGATGCCTAAAATTTCACTGTAAGAGATTTATTCCTTTGTGTTGTGTCTTCAAGCTTCCTTTTTGAAATGCAGGAAGGTATAGATAATAGGAGGGCAATGAAACTAGTAATGTGATTGATATAGTGAATTATCGTGTGGAGAAACTCCCTCCACCCATGCCAGTTGGTTCCATCTTTGAAACTTCGTCTTAGAGAATTGCCTAGAGTGCTAAAAGAAAAAATTATATACCCAAGTTGATACAAACAAGTGTTTATTAGATTTGGGCCTAGGATTTTGATCTCCCTGGCTCTTTATTCACTACTTTACACTGAAATACAGGGAAACCACTAAAATAAAAACAAAGGAATTGAGGAAACTCATTAAGATCATAACAGTTTAGACCCAATGAGTTTGTCAAATCCTTTTATTCCTAATAGGAAGGATTGTTGTTGTTGTTCAGTCATTTCTGACTCTTTGTGATGCCATTTGGAGTTTTCTTGGCAGAGATACTGGAGTGGTTTGCCATTTCCTTCTCCAGTTCATTTTACAGATGAGGAAACTGAGGCAAACAGGATTAAGTGACTTGCTCCAGGTCACACAGCTAGTAAGTGTCTGAGACCAGATTTGAACTCAAGAAGATGAGTCTTCCTGACTCCAAGCCTAGTGCTCTAGCTGGCCATAGGAAAGATTAGTCAAAAGAGTGATGGTCCCAAGGATTGTGTCCATTACCATCTGGTGTGCTGTTTAATAACTACTCTCTTAAAGAAATGTACAAAACTGACTTCTAAATTAATCCACATTATTAACATTTTCTCCATCACTTTCTCAAGTCTAGACAATCAACAAAACAATCCAGCCAACCCTGACTTGTAGCATTTGTTGATTTCCAAAGTATAAATGTTCACAATGAAAATTTAACGATAGAATCTTTGAAATCAGTTTGATCCAGCTCCAGTAGACATCTGTCATGAGAGGTTGGTGACTGTGCAGGTATTTCTCTCCATACCAAAATTTACCTTCTTCCCAGTTTTACTTAGGGCCAGCTCTGAAATAAAGAAGTCCAGACTTCATCCCAGAAGTCTCCAATTCTGTTCTCTGTAAAAGGCGACTATTGAAGGAAACCAAGAGTAGACTACACGTTTCTTCCCACCACCTCCCAAATCTCCCTTCAGGGAATCCCTGACCATTCAACCTCATTTTTCAAAGAACTTGTCTGCCTAATTAATTTCTTTTTTTTTTTTTTTAATTTATTTTTTATTTACTCATTTACTTTTAATTTACAAGATTCAGTTCCACAATCACTTGGGTTTCAGATTTTCTCCCCTCCCTTCC
>CM053585.1:499454779-499471956 GCA_028646515.1 Pseudochirops corinnae
ATGATGTGAGAAAATCATGAAAAGCAAGTCAACAGCCTGCTAAAGGAGACCCCCAAAAATACTGAAGAAAATAACACTTTGAAAAATAGATTAACTCAAATGGCAAAAGAGGCCCAAAAAGCCAATGAGGAGAAGAATGCCTTAAAAAGCTGAATTTACCAGATGGAAAAGGAATTTCAAAAATTCACTGACAAGAATAATTCCTTCAAAATTAGATTGGAGCAAATGGAAACTAATGACTTTATGAGAAATCAAGATACTAGAATGGGAGAGATTATAGATGGTGTTGTTAGTACCTTTGTGTACCCTTTCCCCCAATTCTTTCTGAGAAAAAAAAAACTAAAAAGATACTACCAACCTTTGTGTAGGCTCTCTCATCTCTGTAAAGTAAGTCTTTGAGAATGATTTAAGCACGCATTACAAGCATGAGAAAGTAACAAGCTGGCTTTCACAGATTTTTCTTATTTTCTGCAGTAAGATAGCAAAACTATGCCCATATTTACCTATGAGGGAGCTGAGGCTCAAATATGTGATGAACTCTCCATCCCACCTGGCCAAACACAGAGACAAACCTTGCTAGGCAGGAACCCTAGCTGGCTTTCATGGTAGGTTACCTTGGGATATGTGAAGAGACGACTGGGTTTTTGCTGGCTTTACCAGAGGGTTGTTTCATTTCGTCATTTCAGTTGTGTCTGACTCTTTGTAGCCTCATTTGGGGGTTTTCTTGGCAAAGGTGCTGGAGTGGTTTGCCATTCCCTTTTCCAGCTCATTTTAAAGATGAGGAAAGTTGAGACAAATAATGTTAAGTGACTTGCCCAGGGTCACACAGGTAGTAAGTAGTTCTCAACCTGTGAGTCGCGACGAACGACCGTTTCACAGGGGTCACAGAGGTTGTCTAAGACCACTGGAAAACATATTTCTGATGGTCTTAGGAACCAAGACACCGATCCTCTATCCATCTCTAGGTGGGTCCGCCCACATGCCCACATGTCACATGAGTATTAAAGGATCACAGTATTAGGAAAGTTGAGAACCACTGACCTAGGGCACAATTAGAATTCATGAAGATAAGTCTTCTTGATGCTCTGTCCACTGAGCCACCTAGCTGTTCAGTACCAGAGGGTAGAGATGATAAAATATGGAGCTGTGAAGCTATACTGGCAGAAATCAATCAGTGTCCTTAGAAGCATGAGAGATGCTAGTTTGCCATGAGGTGGCAACTCATCTCCAAGTCCCAACTGATGCTCCACTGCCTCTCGCACCACACATAAAGAAGGACATGGACAACTTGGAGCAAAGAAAGGTGACCAGGATAGCAAGGGCATTTGAAGATAAGCCATGTAAATACTAGTTGAAGAAAATGGAAGTGTTTAGCCTAGGAAGAAGCCGAGTATATTATAGCTGAGTATATGAAATGTTTCAATATCTGAAGGCTTGTCACAGGGAAGAGGGACTACTGTTTTGTTTGGCCCCTGATGGCAAAGCCATGGGCACTGGAAGTAAATTACAGAGGCAAATTTTAGCTCAGTAGAAGGATAATGTTAAAATTGGAAATTTTAATGTGTTGGGTTGGGACACAAGTAGTGGGCTTTTCATTTACAGAAAGTTATCAAATGGATGCTAGGGGGTCA
Source organism: Pseudochirops corinnae (assembly GCA_028646515.1). Taxonomy (NCBI): domain Eukaryota; kingdom Metazoa; phylum Chordata; class Mammalia; order Diprotodontia; family Pseudocheiridae; genus Pseudochirops; species Pseudochirops corinnae. The sequence continues at coordinate 499,456,411 of CM053585.1, forward strand.
AATTAGGGGTGGGGGGGATGTTGTAGAAGGTATTCCTCCTAGATATGAATTAGACTCCACGGCCTTTGGAGTCTCTCCCAACTCTAGATTCTATGATTCTATGAACTATTCCATTGGAAAGTGTGTCAATTTCCCATCCTTTCATTTTCTTTAAGCAGATGCCCCAGTGACTTCATATCACCCATTAGCATAAATCTAATAGTCTGGGAGATACACACATTCTCTGAGGACACTATAGCACAGATCAGAACAAATTACTATATAAGGCATGGACTGGTGTCTTTGTTATCTGAATGTGTTCATTTACTCAGTGGGAATAGTTTATATTCCCTGATTTTCATCAGAAAAAACTGGGCTGATGATTTAAACCTGTCTACCACCCAAGCTTTCCTCCTAAATCTTATTCCATTCAAGGCTCAAGGCCAAGCATTATCTTTTGGAGTTGATCCATTATATTCCCTTCCCTCTGCACTTATAATGCCCTCTAACCCTCTGCTTCCTGAAGGAGAAACGGTGATGCAAATGTTGCCATGAGAAACAATACTGGTGAGAGACCCTGGAGGAGAGAATTGGCAAAGGATGCCTTTTTTTCCTTTTTTTTTTTGCTAATGTTTGGTTGGCCTCCGAAAGAGAGGTGATGTAAAAACATTCACTGAACAGACATGCAAATTAAGGGGATCTACCTGGTTTGGGCCTATCTCTTCCTGGCCCAAAAGACACACACACACACACACACACACACACACACACACACACACACACACACACACACACACACACACAGTCATTTGTTACTTCCCTCATTAGATTGTGAGCCTGTAAATTCCCTGAGAGCTGGGACTGTTTACTGCCTGGAACATAGTAGATGCTTAACTCATAGATGAGTTAATGGTAACTCACTGTCTGACTTGGTTATTTTCAGTCCTTACTTACTAATTATCTTTATTCATATCCCCACAGTAGACTGTAAGTATCTTGAGGGCAGGTTTTGTCTTTATATCCCTAATACCTAGCACATTGCTTGGTGGAGAGTTGGTGCTTGACACATTTTTATTGAATTTGTATAATTGGTGATGATGGTCATTGACTGCAAGATGATTGAACAGATTTATGTGAATGACCTTGATGGGCTTCCCTCTTGGGATCTCTTTGTGGCCTTTATCCCACTGTAGAGTTTAATGAAAAGTGGACTGTTTTGCACATTAGTAGCTGTGTGCCTTTCACATAATTGGGGCAATTCGCATAATGTCTTCAACACTTGGTTTTCTCATCTGTAAAATGAGGAAGCTGGATTAAAGTTCTAAGCTTTCTTCTAGCTCTAACAGTCTATGAATCTGTGAGTACTTGTAACTAAAAATAGGAAATTTGCTTGTAGGGCAGGAATCAAACTGGAGATCACTGGATTTGCTTGGGATTGGGCATCATCCACATTGATTTGCTGTCCCTTGGCTAAATTCAAAACCCCACTTCTACTAGAAATCCAAACTGCGATGGTAAGAATTACTTCACAAAAAGATACTTTATATTATATGCTTCATCCAGGCTTCCATTTAGGGAAACATTTTTAAAATTTAATTTTCTTCAGAAAGCTCACTTGCTGGTTTAAAATAAAAAGTGGGGGGGGGGGGAGGAAACATTAAAAAAATTGAAAGGCGAGAACTTGAAAGAAGATAAAAAGAAAAAGATCTAGAGATTTGGAAGAAACCCTAAGCTGGGTCAGTTTTGCCAGTCCCCAAAGTAGCTATTTTAGGAAGGGTTCTTAGGCAATAAATTTTAGCTCTTCTGCTGACTTCCCTCATAGAATACTCAACTGTAAAAGATTTTGTGTGGTATAGTGGAAATGGTAATGAATTGGGAATCGGGAGATCTGATTCCTAGCCCAGGCTCTGCCAATAACTTACCACGCAACCCTGGACAATGCCCTGTAGTTGAACAAGTGTTCATTATAGACAAATTATGTTCTAGGTGCTATACCACATTCTAGGGATAGGAAGATACAGCTCCTATTTAGAAGACTTACATTCTACTGAGAGGATATAACACAGACAAATAAATAAATATACAAAGTAATTTCAAGAGTGAGCAGGTAGTAAGGATCAGTAGGCTAATGGTGAGATAGGAGAGGGTGGGTAATTTAGTCAGTCAATAAATATTTTTTAAGCACCTACTAAGGACCAGAATGGTGCTAAGTACTAGGGATATAAAAAGAGACAAAAGATTCCTTGCTCTCAGGGAACTCACAATAGGGAGGAAAAAGTACAAACTTTATATAGGATAAGCAGAAAATAATTAAGAGAAGGAAGGCATTTTAATTGAGGGATTAGGAAAGGTTTTCTGTAGAAGGTGAGATTTTAGTTAGGACTTGAAGGAAGCCAAGAAAGCCAGTGCACAGAGCTAAGGAAGGAGAGCATTTGAAGCATGGTGGACAGCCATGGAAAATGCCTAAGGTTGGGAGATGGAGTATCTTGTTTGTGGAATAGCCAGGAGACCAGTGTCGCTGGATTGAAGAGTGCGTGATGGGGCATCAAATTTCAGAAGACTGGAAAGGTAGGAGGGGGCTGGATTATGAAGGGTTTTGAACATCAAAAAGAGGATTTTGTGTTTGATCCTAAAGGAAACAGGGAGCCACTGGAGTTTGGGGGTGGAGAGTGTATGTGACATGGTCAAACCTATGCTTTAGAAAAATCACAAATCTAGGCTAGGATAGTATTGATTAACTTCATCCTTCAAGTCAAATCAACAAATATGTATTATTTTACCCTTATTATTATAATTATTATTGATTTCACTGAAAAAGGCTATCATTAATACCTATGTTACAAGTCTAGTTGAAGGTTAAATGTAATAATATGAATAAAAGCACTATGCAAAATACTAATGCCATGCAGATTCACTGGCTTAAAAATCAACCCAAGGCTTTATTGGTAGGGCATAATGTCTGTGCAAATTGATGAACTCTTATCTGGAATCTTTGGGAATGACACTCTAAGCAAGTGCCCCAGAATCTCAATGTCATGGAATCCTTAAGTTGGAAGAGTCCTCAGAAATCACCTAGTACCATCTGTCATTGTTGTCATTTCACTTGTGATCCCATTTGGGGGTTCCTTGGCAAACTGTACCCATGTGATAATCCTCGTCAACCACAGATTACCACTAATGGTCACCCAAGGCTTTGTTTGAAGACCACTGGTCGGGGAAGGGTGGGATTTACTACCCCCTTAAGTAGCCTGTTCCACTTTTGAATCACTAACTGTTTGGAAGTTGATGTTAACCATACCTAGTTTTTCTTCTCTGCTACTTCAGTTGGAGATATTTGTGGGCCATGGTCTACTGAGGAGGAAATGCTCATACCGCTACTATACTAAAAAGGGAGAAACCTATGAGACTGATAGGCCACATTAGGAGATGAAAGGAAGTCAACTCCAAAGAACTATATAGATCTCTCTCATTATTTATATTTCCTTTCTGTCTTAATTAAATGATTTTGTTATTGAATTGGGAACTTATGCATTGTCTATAAATAGAGAATGTTATATTGGTGGGGGCTTAAGGCATGATAAGCAAAATGTATCATTCTTAAGCTGTCACACTAAATCTGGGAAATCTGGATTTTTAGTGTCAGAGTTTTCAGGAGTTCAGGGTTTCTTGTGCTTGACTTTTGCCTTTTGAAGAGTCCATAATGGGTAAATCTTGAGCCATCCTCTACTGCTTAGAGGGCTCCCAGTGTAGTTCTTGCCTTCATATTCCCAACCTATGGGATTAGGTTTCTCACGATTAATTCTGGCTTAGAGATATAATTCAGCACAGTGTGAGACAGTGGTGCAAACCTGGCATCACCTTGTGCCCACCCAGTCAAGATATTATTTCCCAAAATGGAGGTAGTAATTGAATTCTACCCATGACGATTTTTCCGCATCAATGGAATTTTGCCTGAGTTTATTCTCACATCAGAAATCTCCTGCTTTGGGAGCTCATTTTTAATCTGGGGAAACTTGTCTTTGATCAGAGATTATATATATCATTTTCAGTGTTCACATGGTCTATATGTAGCATTGATCAGAATGCTTTTCAATACTACCTGGCACTAAGTCATAAGGAAAGGTATTGAAGACCTCCTCTTACTAGAATTAGTTGCTATGCAACAGAAACAATAAGATTGACAATTCAGTGACGGGTTGGAAGTTTATAATTTCTCTTAGAATAAGTTCAGACCCCTAATTTCTACATCTTTAAGATTATCTGAGGACTAAAATGAATCTACAGCTTGACATAATAACTAATAATTAAATTCTTTGAATTGAAGGTTCATTCAATGAACGCTGTGTTAGGCACATTATAATTCCCAACACCAAGACTTTTTTTTTTTCTGGAAAGAAGTTGATTTCTAAGCATAAGAACAAATATCCTTAATTGTTTATGCATTATGCTTATATGGTGCCTTAAATTAACCTGAACTCTAATTGAGCAAAGCTTGAAATTCCTCTGTACAAGAGGAACAAAGGCATAAATGAGTTGCACCCATTGACTAAAGTCCTCATCTCTGGGATTTGGGAGTGTCTTCCTAATTCAGTATATATATTCAATATATATCTATGTATCTATATCTATCTATATCCACAAAAAACCAGGAATTGAGTTTCTGTTCAGGTGCTAGACCCCAGATTTAGAGACATGGTTGATAACTGAAGACTGATCTGCTTGTCTGAACTGGTCTGATTTCTATTTTTCACTTATAGTTTAGGAGCCAGTGACTATTTTCAGAATTCCTAAGTTGAATATTTGGTCTGAACAAAGTTACTCCTCTTGCAAATTATGGTTAAAAATATACTTTATTTTTATTCATTCACTCAATAATTTATTTATCCATTCATCTATCTACCACCCATTTATCTATCTTCTGTGTAACTATTTTTAAAATCAGGAATGACCTGAAATCCCAAATATATGATTGGGGGAGTAGCAAGTCAAAAGTATGTGCTGACTTGCAAAAGCATAAGATCCTTCCGCATCTTCAGGGCAGCTAGGTGGCACAGTGCACAGAGCACTGGGCTTGGAATCAGGAAGACACCTTCATTAGTTCAAATCCGGCCTCCAACTCTTACTAGCTGTGTGACTCTGGACAAGTCACTTGAATTCTGTTTGCCTCAGTTCCCTTTTCTGTAAAATTACCTGAACAAGGAAAAGGGCAAAACACTCCAGTATCTTTGCCAGATAGGATCACAAAGAGTAGGACAGGACAGAAACTATTGAACAACAAATCCCTATCTTCAAGGAATTTACCATCTAAGAGTAAGGGTATTATCATAATCTTTAGACTTTGGTCAGCTCAATCTGTATATGAAAGTTCAGGAATGTGGATAATATTAGAAACAATGGTCTTGACACCTGGGTTTAATTTTGTCTCTATGTCTCAACACTCTGCCTACTCACTCATCTACATAGAATGTTGGAAAACTGGGGAACCTCAAAACCCAATATTGTTGGGTAGTTATTTGAGATTGAAGGGGCATGTATAGCCTAAACTTCAGATGTTAAAACCAAAGGAAGTTTAGTCCAAAGAAAAGATTCGACCTAAGAGCATTGGCTAACCAAGAGGAACTTATTCTATGTTCTAAAGAGCTTAGTGCCTGTAACAAAGAATGTTTTACTGAAAATGAAACTTCTGTGGATTCTGTGGAAGGAAACAAACAGGTAACTGTTAAAAAGAAAATCTCTACTCCAACTCTCAACACCAAGGATTGTTGCTGTTCTTCTGACTAAAGCCACTAGTATTTGAATTAAAAACAAACCCAATGATGTTACAGCTCACTTTTTCTCAGAGAGAAGAGATGGCCCTATAAGGATTTCAGTTGGAATCAGAGATCCTCTACTGCCATGTGTCCAGGGGGCTATGCTTGGAGAGAAGACATGACCAATGGAGAAGTGTCTGGTGGAGACAATGTGTATAATGGAAACCGGCAGCATACCAGCTCTGCCAGAGAAATATAATATTACTGCTGAAAGACACAGCTCTTCAGTGTCAGAGGCATGAATTATTCTTCCACATTTGTGCCCAGCCTGGTCAAATGTATTTCTATTGAGGCTTAAGGTTTAGATTGGGGGTGCTCAAGACCCCAAAATATCAAAATGCCAGGTACTGCTGAATGAACTAGACTTGAGTCTTCTCTCATCCAAAGTAATGTAAAGTTTATTAAAGGTTCACCTTAGTGGGTAGATTCTTAAGGAGCCTAACTATATGGGAAGCTTTTATTGACAAGCCAGCCAATCTGACACAGAATGAGTCTTCCCTAGATTGAATTTTTGACACCTTCATGGAAGCAAGATGCATCTTATATACAGAAAGATTGTGAGAGGGATCTAGGGGTGGTCTAGAGAAGGCATTTGGGGAGGGTCTTGAGGAGATTGAGGTCAGATTCCAGTAATAAGATTAAGGGTGGGAAATAACTGAAGGTTATCTGGAGATGACAGAAAATGGAGGGCTATTCTAGCTTAAGGGAAACAGATTTATTTTAATTTAATTTATTATTATATATTATTATATAATATTAATTATTAATTTAATTTAAGGGAAATAAAATATAGATATTTTCATAGGATCAAGGGTGGGAAGTAGCTGGACAATGGAGGGCTAGGCTAGGTTAAGAGAAACAAAGATTTGGGCCTAGCTATAATGAAAGACTTATGGCCTCAGGCAAATGCCTCATCAAGTGGGAAGTTTCAATCAGAGTTCAAGGGCTTTCCCAGAGCCTGTAACCCATCATTTTTTCTATGTATGTCTCTCAGTGCATGGGCTCTGAAAACACATTTGTCAACATATCTACCTCCATGCATGTTCCCTACGTACCTTCACTCTTCCCAGAGATAGTGTATATATTTGTGGGGCAGTGTTCCCTAGTTTTATGGAAGAAATGTTTTATTGTTAATTTTCTTACCATGCCACTTTGTTAAATGCCTTTGCATTGAATTACTTGTATTTACTGACTACTGATTATAAATGGTGAACACATCAATGGGGGCTTGTTTACTGTGTTGTTAGCACCCTTGGAGTACCTTCAACCAAGGGTAGTTGGGCATGATTTTACATATTTTATGCTATGTGATCATCAAACTTTGAGTTTAAGCCTAAACTTTCTCTGATTTTTTTTTTCTAGAAACTCTTCCAAAGCCTCACAATCCACATAGAACCAGTGGGCGGCTTTGTTGTTGGGAGGTTTAGAACACATATGCAAAAGATTCACATCCAAGGGTGTGGGTGGCCCCTCAAGGCACCTTGAAGAAGAGGCATCATAAATGAGCCTACACAGGGCTCTCCCGAGACCTCTCCGGAGAGCTTACTCTTCAAATTGTGGGGAAGCCAAGTTCTCATTACTTAAGGTGAAACTGAGGTCAGGTTGTTCAGACTCATTTAACAGCCTCGAGGGAAAGAAATGATTGGTCTTTCAAATGCAGAACCCCCTTTGGCCTTTTGGAGCCCTTTTTGTAGCAACTGGACTGAGGAAGAGGAGGGAAGTCTCAGGAAGATCCAGCAAGGAGATGAACCACTGACCATGGAGGCAGAGGGAAAACAGCAAGTGTCTTCCTCCTCCCCTCCACCCCTCCTGTATCCATCGTTTCTCTGTTGATTTGATTACATACATCTGGACCACTTGGAACTAGTCTCTTCCTTGCTTCTTCCTTTTGCTGTTTTCATAGAAGGACACTGAAGCTAAGCTTCCTTTTGTGGTCAGGCCCACCTACATTGTGCCCGGAGGCACTCGCACCCCAGAGGTACAAAGGCCCAAGAGCATGTTTGGAAATTTTCTCAGCAGTTATATTAACCCTCCAACTGAACACAGGAAGGAAGGAGCAAGTCCTTGGAGAGTACAATTTATGCCAGACTCCAAGAGCTGGTCACTTTTCAGAGAAGGGGAGGGAGCCGGAGAAGGGGGGCCATCAAAAGGCAGTGGTTCGTGTGTGGAAGAGGGAACAGACTGCTTTGGAGGCTCATCCTTAAGGGATAATCAGCTCCTGGCCCACCAGGCTCTCTGCCAGCCTGCTCTGGGGGCCTGAGAAGCATCTCTCCTTAGGCAATGCTGGCTGGTGGCTCTATCCCAGGCTCCAGTTTCCGGCTTTGTAGTTGTTTGCAGCAGAAAGAGCCCTCTGTAGTCGGGTTGTTTGGCTAAGGAACATCGTTCTTCTTTGCGGTTCCCCAAATGGAAAGACAGAATTAGGAAAAACAAAGTTCAAACTGTCAGGAACTGTCAGCTTGGTTAGGCAGCAGGAAGCTGGGGTGACAAAGCATTCCTCTTTCCTGTGCTGGAGCCTAATTGTGAGCCCTGATCAGAAAGGTCTTTCAAGCTAGCAAATAAGAGGAAGTTGGAAAGCCATTTGCCTCCAGCGAGTGTGGAATAAACCCAGGTAAAAGTTATGTCCTGGGAAACATGACCTTGCTTAACTTTCGGCACAAGAATCAACTTCACTGACAAATCTACTTCTGTAAAGCCGTTCCAGGCCAATTTTGGTCAGATGGGAAACAGAACATCGTTGGGGAGGGAAGTGTTTGGCAACCTCCTCCCTATAAACATTACAGTCATAGACCCTAAAACCCAGATGAAGAAATAAGTTAAAAGATCCTTGTGAAAGGGTGAAATGTGATGGGGGGTGGGGGAAGGGGTATGCGCCTGCAGAATCGGGTTAGAGAAAGTAAAAGAGTTGTGGCTCTTAACTTTCACCAAAACTCTTGCTTCGGCCCCCTTTTTCCTCCTGCTGAGCTCTTCCCAGGACTTCCCTTTTGAGGATGGTCCCAGGTTGGCCATTGGGCATTTCCTTCCCAGCTCTGCTTCTGACTCTCTGGACTTTACCACCATGCGCTGACACAGGTGCCTCCCCTGTCTTCCCATCCCCCCAAGTTCTTTTTTACTTGTATTTGAACTTAGCACAATGCTTAATACATGTTTCTTGCCTTCTCCCCATTCACATGGTCCTTGCTGTAAGCCAGGGAGTTAACTGAATTCATACATTAATTTATTCATTCTTCAAGCAGCTATTGAGTGACAGTATGTAGGACACAGGGTGATATTGGCGATTCAAAAATGAATAAAACAGGGGCAGCTAGGTGGCACAATGAATAGAGCGCTGGTCTTGGAGTCAGGAGGACCTGAGTTCAAATTCAGCCTCAGACACTTAACACTTACTAGTTGTGTGACCTTGGGCAAGTCACTTAACCCCAATTGCCCTGCCTTCTCCCTCCAAAAAGACCACAAGAAAAAATGAATAAAACATAGTTCCAACCATCATACAGGTTACAATTTAGCAAAAGAGATGACCTACACACAAAGAACTGTAACATTTTCAAATTTGTTTTATTGATGTCTTTTGTTTTTACATCAACTTTAGAATTATGGTTTAAGTTGGAGTACAAACATGTAACAAGGAAGGTTCCAAATGCTCTGGGATTTCATAAGACAGAGGGATGGCATAGGATTTGGGGTAAGGGAATCAAAGTGAGCTTCTTAAAGGGGAGTGGCATTTGGAAGAGTCTTGAAAACTGAGTAGGATTTCCACAGGTGGATCTGGGGAGGAAGGGCATTACCTGTGGAAGGAACAGCATGAACAAAGGTATGGAGGAAGGAAAATACAGGACTGTTTGGGTAATAGCAAATAGTTCAGTTTGTTTGGAGGATTTAGGTGATGAGTGGGTCACAGCTCCCTTGTCTTAGTCCAAGCAATGTTTATTTATACTCTCAAGCCAACCATGTTTACAGAAAATATTGTCCCCAGGACAAAACACAGCAGCATGTTCCGTAAACTTAGTAATTTTCATGAGAGCTTTAAAGATACATAATAGTTTTTGCTGTAGGTTTGGGTCAAGTCACTTTGCTTTCTTCATGTGTGGAACGGCAGGATGGGGTTGGGACTGGATTTGAATTTTAATCTTTTATAATACAAAGAAGGCAAAGGGCTGAATTCGATGATTTCTTTGAATCTCTTCCAACCCTTAAACTTTATAGCAGGACCACCCTCCTCTAACCCCCACAACCAACCTGTCACATTTTCACTCCCAGGTATATCTCCAAAGCTGCTAAGATAATGGAGCTAACCAATATGGCCAGGAAGGGGATGAAGATGCACAGTTCTCCATCAGGAAAGGGTTACCTGGATCTTAATTCTTTGCTTTTCCCCAAAGAATAAGTCATTTTTGGGGGGGAGCTTAAACTTCTGCTCTGAGCCAAAAAGGTTGCTTAGGTGTCCTTCCAAAATCCGTATAGTGGGTTTGAGTCCTCTTCCCCAAGGATGGATTCCAGTTGTTTGGGAGCCAACAAGGAGCCATCATCCCATTTGTTCCCCACTTCCCTTCCACTGGGCACTGGGAGTCCATAAGAAAATTATATGTTTGTCAATGATATATACCCAGAATATATATATATATATATATATATATATATATATATGTATGTATGTATATGCAGATGTATTCCTTTATCTTATCCCAAACAGATAAAGTTAAGTTCATTCATTCTAAGCAGTATATGTCCTGAAAGCTCATTGCTTTCACCTATCTCTGATGGGTAGGGAAACCCACAGTATCCCTAGAGTGTCCACCATATCCCTCCTCATTCTTACTACCTTCAATCTCCATCCCTGTAACAAACATTCAAAAGCTAAATAGTAACCAACAACACCATAGTCACAGCCTTGTAGTTCATACAGAAATCATCAACAGACTGTGCTATATGATTTTGAGTTAATCCCTTCATATCTTTGGGCCTTGATTTCATCTGTAAAATAAGAGAGTTGGACTAGATCATAGTTAAGATTCCTTGCAATGTTCAATCTATGAGCCTATGATACCTAAGAAGTTGATATAATAATAGCATGTGCTATTAGCCCAAGGTTCCTCAAGAAGGTTAGTGACCAGGGTCACATTATCTTTCCCCAGTAGGCTGTGTTCTTCTTATTATGGCAGATTCCTGGACAGTTGTTTTAGGGGGTAGGAGTCCTCAGAAGGAGCTTTCAGGGATTTATCATGTCATCTGTGATGTCATTAGAGTTCTAGGCTCAGAATTTCCCTTCCTATAATTTCCCTTATGTATCAACAATGCATCATTCACAATGCCTACAGTAACTATAAGTATGCTGATATGGGTATTAATCACAAAATGTAACAGGCTCTCTACATGGGAAATATAGCTAGAGCATTTATTCAAATACCAGAAAACTGAGTCCCAAAACCAGAAAATCAAAGCCAACACAGTAGTTATAAATTTGGTACATGTAGTTAAACTAGTAAACACTCACATTCTCAAGCCTTCAAAACAGGACAGGCTATCTCAGGCAAAGATCCTCCTTTCCTCATTCAGGACAACGGCTCAGGGTCCAGGCAGCTTGCTCCCAGGAGCTCCAGCCCCCCACAGTTCCCGTCCCTGGAAGTCCTCAGCAGGAGTCCTTAGCAGAGATTCTGGCAGGCTCAAAGGAAAGCCACTGCCTCTGCCGCTGCTTCCAGTCACTACCATATGGATGCTAACTTGATTCTGGCTTTCTCTTGCTCCACCCCTTCCTGCTACATCAGCAAGTTCAAGGGGCATGGAAAAATCTTCAAATCCCAGTATCATTAAACCTTAGAAAAGTTCAGACTGTCCTGAGAGGACCTGGTCATAGTTCAAATATCTTCTGTGGTCATCCACTATGTTGGGACTAAGTGGCAGAGGAAAACTCTACAAAAGTGCTGGCCCTCTATTTTGGTAGCAGCCTATCATCTGCCAGTGAATGCTAAAATCAGTATAAATATTGACTTTGGTCCTTTGTGTCTCAAAGTTGAACATCCCTTGATATATCAGAACAGGGTACAAATGGGAAAACAATTTTGAGAATCTGGTCTACTTTGAAGGGAATTGCCATCAAATCCAGGTTCCCAATTGATTAACTTTGGCTTTACCAAATATATCTTATCTTCAGAGTCTCATAAATGTCTAGAAGAGAAATGCTTTTCATGTGCCTTGGACCGTTGTAGTGAATGGCGTTTCAAGGAATGATGGGATTGAAAAAAGAAAAGATGGTGCAGTTCATGACAAGCATGCCCTTGTACGCTAAAATGTAAAACTGGCTTTTTGTTTTCCATCATTCCTATAGAGACTGACTTTTGAATAAAACTTTTTTTCTTTTTGTTTCCTGTTATTGGACATAATTCCATGTTTAGACACCAGAGCCTTCTATTGAGAAAAATGGTGATATGTTATTCTAGGCTATGTTTAACATTTGGCTCACTGTACTGAATAAAGGTTTCTTCTGAAAACAAACATAGAATAGCAACAAAAAGATGAAAGAACACTCCCTGGAAGCAGTAATTAATGGCTGGCTTTTCTAATTCTAATTAAAATGTTTTTGATCTGTATTTGTGATTTATTTATTAGTGTGGGGAACTCCCAGTGTGGAAATTCCTGCTCTGGTGCAGGAATAGCCATTGACCATACTGGCCCCCTTCTCTAATTGGTGAACTCCTCTTGGGGTCTCCATTTTGGAGAGGAGCTTTCCCCTCCCAGTTGTACTTTTGACTGTTAGGACTTTAACACCATTTCTGGAACAGATTTCTGCTAGAATCTCCCTCTGTACCTTCTCATGGTAGAATGTTCATCCACCAAGCCAGCACCATTCTCTCTTTCTTGAGTTTCTTCCAAAGTCTCCATTCTGGAGAAGAAAATGGCCAAATGTCAGTCTCCTCCAAATTATGCTTCTGGCTTTTGGGACTTGGACACTGTATCCCCTTTGGGATACTTTCATCTTCCTGCCTCCCTTTCCAGTTCTCTGATATGTTGTCTTCCCTCATTCAAATGTAAACCCTTTGAGGGCAGGGGCTGTCATTCTTTTTAGCTTGTATGTTTATCCTTACCACTCTGCATAGGGCCTACCATGTGGTAAATGCTTAACAAATATTTGTTTCTTAACCTTGTCTAATACAGATTGGCAATTCATCTGTAATTTATAGACCTAGAGAATTGAATAGAAAATCAGTCTCTCCTACCTGTATTTCCTCCTGTAAGTGATAACCATTAAACCTATCAATTATCTGTTGTTATCATTCTCTTTCATTGTTTTTGTGCTTCTTAGAAATTGTTCCATTTCTCACCCCCACCCCTGATTCCCAGCTGTCATGTGAATTTAAATTGTTGATAAGGTTGTTCTTTGTTGCTCCTATTACTGAGTGTTTTTTCCGTTAGGATTATTTAGAAGTGAAGAAAACAGCTGTTAGTCATGAGGATTGTTTGTTCCAGGTTTGGTGTCAAAGTAGAGTACACTTAGTTTATTGAGAACCAGAGTACAGGCTAAATACTCAGTAGCCGATTTTAAAAATTGAACATGTCAGCAACTTATATTTCTAGAGGGCTTTAAGCTTTCCTCACAAAGACCTTGTAAGTTATAGGATGTATTTGTATTCTCATTCCCATTTCACAGATGAGGGAACTGAGGTTCACAGAGGAAATGTGATTTCTCTTGAGTCATCCAGCTCTTAATTGTATGTAACCAGGATCTAGCAAATGCACAGACCCCCTCAGTTTACTTGCCTGATACAACTTCCTCATGTGGAGAACCTGGAAAGTCTGTTTCTAGGACATCATGATGATGTATAAGAGAATTATCTTAGAGAAACTATTGAGGACTTTTGACTAAGAGTACAACTCCACTCTAAGCTGCCATTAAACAATTTTATTACTAAACAATTCACCCCTTAGACAAACAGTATATACAATTCAGATTCTCTAAGGGAAGAAAGTGAAGGACTTCAGATCTCAGCTATGAGAAATCCTATGGGAGGAAAGTGAACATTTTAATGGAGAGGGTAGATGTTAAAAGGGTTCTTTTAGAATCTTAATATAGTGAGGGGTTATAGAGACAAAAGACCTGTAAATATTTTGTTATGTTTTAACGATAATACGAGGAAAAAAAATAGGGGAAGGAGGGAAGATATATTAAGAGAAAATGAGAGAAAATATGGGGAACTTGTTAAAATACATAATTGAATCAGTCAGGTAGAACTATATAGCAAACATGAAAGGAATAGGAGGAGCAGGTGTCACCCGATTTTCACTTTCCTCTAAACTGGTCAAAGAAAGACAGAAAATACACAAACACAGAGTTTGGTGTAGGAAAATATTCAACTCAACTGTGGTACAGATAAGAACAGGAAATAGATAAGAGGAAGGGTAAATTCTGGGAGGGACTAGTCATAAGTAAAACACGCTTTAAGCTTAGAAAGGGCATAGTAAAGAAAGGCTTAAAAGGGAGAAATGAAAGACAATAAATTGAAATAAATAAAGACTGGGGCGGAGCAAAGATGGAGGAGTAAAAGGAGGAACTTGCTTCAGTTCCTGCTCCAACCACTTCCAATACCTGTAAAATATGACTCTAAACAAATTTTAGAGCTACAGAACCCACAAAGTAACAGAGAGAAACAAATCTCCTACTGAAGACAGCCTGGCCGGCCGACAGGAAGGGTCTATCACACTGTACTGGGACCTGAGCAGTCCTGCATGAGGCATGGGCCCAGACCCAGAGGCCCGACCAGCCACACAGACTGGCCAGAGCAGACTTCAGGAAAGTGAATCACCAGCAGCTGTGGCGGTTTCCAGACTTCTCAACCCATAAATGCCAAATACAAAGTAAACGGTCAGTGGGGAACTCTGTTGGAACTGGAGGAGAGAAGAGAGCAGTCTGGCCACTGCCCCCAGGGTGAGAGGTGGCAGCAGTATAGTGGCTTTAGCTGCTGCCCTGTGGCTGCCTCCAGAGGTCCTGGCCCTCTGATTGTGGGGGGACCAAGTGACCATGCAGAGGATAATCACTCTTGCTTTGACCTGCTTGGATTTGGGTTGCAGGCTTGGGTAGTGGTCCTGGGGTGAGAAATGCCAGTGGGCCAGAGCTTGTGGTGGCTGTAGGGAGGGTGCCCTCCTCATAGCTCGGACAACAGCTCTGGCAGCAGCTGCACAAACCCCAGCAATTTGGGACACAGCTCTCTCTACCTCAGAAGCAGAGTTCTACTGTGGCAAAGAGCTCAAAAGTCAAGTAATTGGCTGCCAGTATGAGCAAGGAACAGAAGTACAAACAGACAATAGAATCCTTTTTTGGGGACACAAAGGATCAAAACATGGAACCAGATGAAAACAATGAAGTCAAAACTCATGTATCAAAAGCTTCCAAGAAAAATATGAATTGGTTACAGGCTATGGAGGAGCTCAAGAAGGATTTTGAAAATTAAATAAGAGAAGTGGAGGAAAAATTGGGAAGGGAAATCATAATGATGCAAGAAAATCATGAAAAGCAAGTCAATAGCCTGCTAAAGGAGACCCAAAAATATACCGAAGAAAATAACACCTTAAAAAATAGACTAACTCAAATGGCAAAAGAGGCCCAAAAAGCCAATGAGGAGAAGAATGCCTTTAAAAACCAAATTTGCCAGATGGAAAAGGAACTTCAAAAACTCACTGAAGAGAATAACTCCTTCAAAATTTGATTGGAGCAAATGGAAGCTAATGACTTTATGAGAAAGCAAGATACTATAAAACAGATCCAAACAAA
>CM053585.1:499472456-499490335 GCA_028646515.1 Pseudochirops corinnae
CTCATACAGAGTTAAAATAAGAGGTTGGAAGTAAAATCTATTATACCTTAGATGAACACAAAAAATCGGGTAGAAATCATGATTTTAGGAAGGAAATGACAAAAATAGACTTAAAATAGATAAAGAAGGAAACCACATTTTGCTGGAAGGTAATGAATTGATTGCAATACTCAACACATATACACTCAGTAATATAGCTTATAATTATTCAAAGGAAAAACTAAATGAATTACAAAGAAAAATAGATAGTAAAACTAGAATAATGGAGACTTCAATTTACCCCTTTTGGTCCTACATAAATCATAGCCAAAAAACATAGTTTCCTGTATAAGCGACAGCAACTAGGCTATTTTGGCTGGTCCATAATGGGAAGAATGATGGGACATAGGTCAGAGTCAGATTATCAATTACTTTAATTGTAAATAGACGAGTTTGAATTTTATCCTAGAGGCAGTGGGGATGACTGAAGCTTTTTGCACAGAGGAATAATATAGAGCTGTGCTCTAGGAATATCAGTCTGACAGCTATGTGAAGGATGGGTAGGAAGGGGGAGAAATTTATGCAAGGAGACTGTTTAGAAGGCTATTGTAATAATTCAGGAGGGAGGTAATGAAGGCCTGATCTAGGCTGGTGGTTTGTGAGTAGAGAGAAGAGGATATTAGAAATGTTATAGAGGTAGAATCTATAAGATTTGGCAACTGATTAACTATAGAGAAGAAGGGATGGAAAGAGAAAAGCTATGACTGGAAGGATGATGGTGCCCTTGACTGAAGCAGGGAAGTTGAGAATAAGGGGTGTTATTTTGGATAAATATAATGAGTTCTATTTTAAATACATTGTGTTTGAAGTGCCTATGGGACATTGAAGTGGAGATACCTAGCAGGTAGTTGGAAATGTAGATATGGAGCTCATGAGAAAGATGAAGGCTAGATGTATAGATGTGGGAGTTACCTTACTAACTCATAAGAGTTGATGAGGTCCCTGAGAGAAGGCCTAGGATAGAGTCATGGCTTACACTCAAGTAAAGCGGCAGGATATGGATAATCATTCAGATAAGGAGAGTAAAAAGGTATAGCCAGACACAGAAGAACCAGGACAGATCAAAGTCACAAAAACTCAGGGAAAGTAATATATACCAGAGGAAAGGCTGATTGGGAGCATCAAATATTGCAAAGGGGTCCATCTTGAAAAGAGCAGTTTCAGTTGAGTAATTGGGTGGGGAACCAGTCTATGAATGACTGAAATGTAAGTGTGTGTGTGTGTGTGTGTGTGTGTGTGTGTGTGTGTGTGTAAGGCAATGAGCCTAAGCACTTTCCTAGGAGTTTTGTCACAGGATGATGGCAGAGAAGGCTTTTGAAGAATGAATATCTAGACACATTTGTGGAAAGGAGTCCATAAATAGAGACTGAAAGTTAAAAGGATGAGGATGGATTGAGAGGACAAACCCCCAAAAAGAGATTGGAGAGGATGAGATGAGGGAAGAAGAAAAGGTATTAGAATAGGTGAGGGGAAGGACTGTTGTCTCATCATATAGTGGAACAATAAAGAAAGGCAATTAGTATGATTCTGGGCCCACAAGAAGTTAGAGGTATTCTTTAAAAAATATCAACAAGACAAGTATAAATATGAAATTAAAAAAAATTTTTTTGCAACACTAGGATTCTATTCCAAAGACTAGTGATATGGTATATAATAATAAAAAATTTTGGCAGGCCTAAACATGTTTTGAATTTATCTTTAAGACTCTAAAGTAATAAGGAATGTAACAACAAATGTATGTGATTTATTTTTTGTTTTCCTACAATGTCAATGCCTTATTTTTGAATACTAACCTGTGATTTCATTAGTGTAGAGACCTAACGATCTACCTCATGTAACTGTTCTGCAATTTACAGCTTAAGAGAGGTACTGGGGAACCCTAAGAGATTAAAGGGTCACATTGCAAACAGAAGTCAGAGGTCATTGTGGAAACCAGGTCTCTGAGACCTGCTCTCTAGCTATTAAGCCATGGAGCCTCCTGAGTTGGCCTTAAAACATCAAATAAAATCCATAAAGGCATTTTTTTTCTTCTGTTGTATAAAGCAAGCTCTTAGTAACCTCAGTGGACCTCTGAAGAAATGCAGTCCAAATGAAGATGATGAAAAAGAGGGAAAAAGGACTGGGCCATTTGGGTTTTGTCTGAGCAGCAAGTTGGCCGGGCCTTGTTATTTCCCTTGAGAACCTGAGGAAGGGCTCTGCTTGATGGGTGTGGTAAAAAAAAAGGAAGAGAAAATATATGACTCTTTAGAAAAGAACTCCATAAATTTAACAGGCATTATAAATAAAGAGTGGTCTGCTGATAAGAGCTTGCAGGGGAAGAAGACCAGTTGGTTGAGTGCACTGCCATTGGGTGGGGGGGAGTTTAAGTTTTCTCTGGAGGCCTATAATTAATTTTATTCCTTCAAAACTAGTAAAAACTGCTTCACAGCATGAATTGCAGCATGTACTTATCCCTTCTTTACCCCTTCCTTCCTTCCTCCCTCTCTCCCTCCCTTCCTTCTTTCCTTCTTTCTTTCTTCCTTCCTCTTTCCTTTCCTCTCTCCCAACCTCCTTCCTTCCTTCCTTATTTCCTTCCTCCCTTCCTTCTTTCCTTCCTTCCTTCCTTCCTTCCTTCCTTCCTTCCTTCCTTCCTTTCTCTCTATCTCTTTCTTTCTTTCTTTCTCTCTTCTTTCCTTCCTCTCTTACTTCTTTCTTTTCTTTTCCTTCCTTCCTTCCTTCCTTCCTTTCTTCCTTCCTTTCTTATTTCCTTCCTCCCTTCCTTCTTTCCTTCCTTCCTTCCTTCCTTCCTTCCTTTCTTTCTCTCTCTCTTTCCTTCTTTCTCTTTCTTCTTTCCTTCCTCTCTTACTTCCTTCTTTTCTTTTCCTTCCTTCCTTTCTTCTCTCCTTTTCTTTTTCTGTCTTCCTTTCTTTTTCTTTCTCTTTTTCTCTAATCTCTCCTTCCCTCCTTCCTCCCTGCCTCCCTTCTCTCTCACTCACTCCTTTCTTTCTCATCTTTCTCCTTCTGAATCTTTCTCTTCCTATTGTATTTGGTGTTCTAGAGAGGGTGAGAATGGGGACAGCTCATCAGGGTTGTGGAGACAGGGATGCAAAAGAACTTAGAGTTATGACAATTCCTTCCCACTCCACGCAAGGATCCCTCTTGGATTCTCATCATTGATTACACTGAGCTGTCCCAAACTCTTTTTGTACAGTAAACACAGCATAAGAGACAGACAGGGTGTAGTGCCTTAGTGTCAGGAAGATTTGGGTTCAGGTCCTCCCTTGACACATATTAGTTATGTGACCATGAACGAATCACTTAATTTCTTGGTTCCTCAGACAAAGCTCGAAGATTATAAGTTTCAGACACACAGACAACCTACATCAGTAGAAGACAGTTCTACACTGGGAATGTAGAAACCACAGTTTGAAAGGCACCTTCTACCAACAGCTAAATTTGTAGTCCAAAGACGAGTTTGAATCCTGCTCCTGCTACTTGCTGACTCTATGACATTGGACAAAACATTCTATCTTGAAGTAACTAGGTGTTGTGTGAAGAGCAAATCCTTCTTCAGACACTTACTGACTGTGTGACCCTGGGCAAATCACTTAATCTATGTCTGCCTCAATTTCCCCATCTGTAAAATGAAGAAAAAAAGAGCACCCACCCCAAAGGGTGAGAATCAGTTGAGATAAGCTCTTTGCAAACCTTAAAATACTAAATAAAAACTATCGTGACCTTTGGGGGCCTGTTTCTTCATCTGTAAAAATGACAGGGTTTGGACAAGAGGATCCCTAAGGTTCCTTCTCCTAGATTTCTAGTGCATACACTAGATAGGAGCCTAATTTATGTTGTACAGTTACCTCAGTGTCATTGCTATTCAATATCCTAGTCAAGCAATGAACAATTATTAAGCACCTACTGTATGCCAGACACTGGGCTAAATGCTGGAATGTGGAAGTGTCTCTGTGGGTGTCTCTTCCAATATGGTTTTTGTTGTTTGTTTCCACTGTGGTGTATGCTGACTATGCACAGTCTGGCATCGTACTGAAGCTCTCCATCATGGTAACTTACCTCTGCCACATCCTTGATGCTCTCTCTGATCCTGAGAAACTTGTCTGTTTTTGTCTGAACAGTTAACTTCTGACCCACATCAGCTGTCAGATGAGAATAAGGTTAGTCACATTTGTCTGAACAGGAATTAAGTGCCAGTCCTGGAGGTGAAAGGTCAAAGTTTTAAAAGGATCGCCTCCATTACTCAGATCTCTTAATCCTCTAGTCCTTGTAAATGAATCCAAACAGTTCCATTAAAAATATATATATATTCCTTTTAAGAAATTGGAGCAAGGTGTTGTGAAGTGACATTCTGTGGAAGTGGGGAATGCCTGGTGAAGCTTCCTGACTGAAGGTGCTGGGATCAGGGCAGCTACTCTCTCTTGAACAGAGCTGGTCCTTCTGTAGTGACTTTTTGCCAGGGAAATTTTTGACTCCAGAACGAAGAATGTCCTTTACATTTGGCAGAATGAGATTATTGCAGTGTGTTTCATGGGGGGGTTGACCTATCGTTGGGATCATTATTGGGGAAGCATCTGCAGTGAAGTATAAAAAGTACCAGGTTCTCATCTGGATTCTAATTCCAGTTCTGTCTTTTCCCAGCTGTGTGGCTAAGACCAAATCATTCCAGGGCTCTTTCTTCATTTGTCTGTTCGCTGTGATATCTTGTTTCATGTTCTATGTCTGTTTAAAAAATAGTTAAGGGTGGGCCCTCTCTGCTTGAGAGAAATGTCCTAAGGATAAAATGTTAGAGTTTTTATTAAGGCAGGGTGTTACATACTGCCCTAGGTGTGTGATCTTTAAGGTTGGGCATTATAACAATCCTGTCTGGAGGTTTAGCATGATGCTGCTGGGTACTATGGAAACAGGAAGATCGATGCCCCACAGCTCTGAAGTCAGACCTGGCTCTTGATTTAAGAAAAGCTGGCTAACTTTAAGAAATATTTTATTTTCTTTTGTCAATTTTTAAAAATTAATTTTGAACTTAAATACAAAACAAGAAAAAAAAAAGAAAAAGAAAGAAATGTCAGTTCTCTGTTTGATGGGTTGGAGGTTAATAGAAGCTAATGCTAGGGTGTTTTCTTACTCTTCCTTTCCATCTCCCTTCTCTTCCTCTCTTCGGCCTCAGTTTCCTCATCTGTAAAATGAGCTTTCCCCTCATTCTTTCCACTGCCCTCCCCTCCCTTCCCTTCCCCTCTGCTGGAAGGGACATGAGAGATCTTCTGATCCAGATTCAATCCTGATTGGTTTCTGATATTATTACAAGTGACCCAGCATCTATTACTGTTCATCTGTACTATTCCCATGGCTTAGATGGGCACCTCTTTCTCATTTCTCAAGCCATCAAATTCTCAAGTGTCAGTTGCCAATCTTTTTCTGAAAATGGCCATGCATTAGATGCCTGAAAGTTTCTTATTGTCTTATATCACCTCATCTCCATAGTCTCAGCTTTGTGGTTGTTCAGTTGTTTTTCGGTTTAGTCCAACTTTCCATGACCCCATTTGGAATTTCCTTGGTAAAGATACAGTGGCCTGCAATTTCCTTTTTTAGCTCATTTTACAGATGAGGAAACTGAGGCAGACAAGTTTAAGTGACTTGTCCAGGGTCACACAGCTAGTAAATATCCTAGGTCAAATTTGAATCCAGGTCTTCCTGGCTCCAGGGCAGATACTTTATCTATTGTACCACCTAGCTACCCCTAGTCTTAGCTAGTCTTCTGGAATTCAGTTATCCAGACCTGTACAGCTAGCTGAGCCCCTGATACAGAGCTGACTTCTTCACATGTACCTCTTGAGCAAGCTTTCATCAGGCCGTATAGTTTAGGGCCCTCCAGGTCCTATGCTACTCACAGGACTGCTTCTCCTTCCAGACAACTTACTTTATAATTATCACTCTCTTCCCTTTGCTTTGTGTGTTTCTTGAAAATACTGTAACAAAAAACCTTAAACAGGGTTAAAAATGCCAAGGTTTAGAACCCCTTCTCCCTGCCCAGCTTCTAGATATGCAAAAATAAAATGAACTGCGTTTAGTTTCCTGAGCTTTGGCTCTTTTGCTAATCTGTGGAGAAGCATAGGACTTCTTTACCTGTTGGCTAGATTATTTTTCACGTTAGGGTTCAGTGCTTGTTAAAATATAGAACAGTTGAAATATTTGGGGTTCTTGGCATAAAACCTGTGTGACATAATTTAGATGGAAAGAGATGAAAAAGAGAGATGTAAGGAAATAGATAGAAAAGGAGAGAGAGGAGACACATGCATGCACACCGAGTCTTTGAAATGCTGGCCAGCTAGGGTACTGGAAGGGAACTATTGCTAGGAAGCCATTGCCTGTCATGAAGATCTTTCAGCAGCTGGCTTTTGGCTGATAGGGACTCCTGTAGATGAAATGGTGAGTGTGAGAGCCAAAGTCGGAAATTACAGACTCATATTTTCCTTGTGCTTCAATGTGGCAGCGTACAGACAGTGAATACAAATTCAGGAGCATGCTGTCCTTTCCCCCTTTTTCTCTGTAATAAAAAAAGGGCCAGACAGTGTGTACTCTATGCCTGAGGAGCATCCAGGAGAGGAGCCATAGTCTCTGGTATGGCAGTGACCTTCTCTGGGACAGGAGTCATACCATGTTTCTTTTGTGTCTCCTTGGGCCCCCATCTCTTCGTACAGGGAGGGCGCCCATTCACAGTGTACTCTCAGAAAATGTTGATAGCCTAGAAGTGGTAGCATCGAGAGCCTAGCAGGAACAAGAGGGGTTTGGGCTGGCACAAAACAACCAGATAGCATTAGTGTGAACACAAAATGAGATTTTGAGAGGCCATGCAGTGTAGGGGAAAAGTGAATATGAATTAGTGTCATGAAGCAGGCTCTTAGAGGACAGTAATGGGGGGCTCTCTGTTGTAGCTTTGGGACATACCTAGGACATTATAGGGAGAAGCAAAAGTGAATAAGACAAGGTCCTTAGATTTATCGATCTTCTTATTGCATTTGGTGACATAGTGGGGCATGTTAGACTTGGAAACAGGAATTTCTGAGATCAGACACTGAACTCAGATTAGCTATGTGACCCATAGTGATTGACTTCAAGTCTTTGGGTTCCAGTTTCATCATCTGTGAAATGATGGGGTTTGGACCGAATGGCCATAAAGGTCCCTTCCAGCTCGAACCTTTGATCCTATTTAGATAGAAATGTATTTGACTCCAGAGTTGGACTTCCTTCAAAACAAATAAGGTGGACAGTCTCCTTCGAGGTCAGGGTACTTGGTAGAGCCTCCTCTATCCACAGGACCCTGGCAGCCCTTTCTCAATCCCTCTCAATTCTAGGATCTCTTTATTGATTGTTTCTTACTTATCCTCTCTATAGCTTGTTTATAGAAAATCCTTTGCATATTGTCCCTTCCATTAAATTGTGAGCTCCTACACTTTGTTGTTTCTTTATATCCCTAGTGTTTACATTGTGCCGGACACAAAGCAGGTGCATAATTACTGTTTATCGACTAACTGACTATAGGAGGAAAACCTTAAAAACATTTTGTTGGTTCTCTTTTTAAAATCACTGTTACTCTTAATATCCTACCCATCCCAGAGGTGCATGAAGGTGTGCTCGTGCGCACACACATGCAGACAGGCACATACACACAATTCTTTCTTGTAACAAAGAAAAACAGTTCAGTAACAAACACATCCATGTACTTACTATCTGATAGTTTGTGCAGTATTCTATACCTGTAAGCCATCACGTTCTGAGAGAAGAGAATCATGTTTCAGCATCAGCACTCTGTGTCCAAGACTGGTCATTGTATCTGTCAAAATTCTCATGTCTTTGAATGTGGATTTCCTTTACATTGTTGTCATCATTGTGTATATTATTCTCTTGGTGCTGCTCCCTTTTTTCTGCAACAGTTCATATGAATCTTCCAAAGTGAAAAGGCTGCAAGATCCCCATCAGCTTTGATACTCCTAAATGGTAGTGAGAGTCAGCACCATCTCTCTAATTGGACAGTGGAGCCATGAGCTCCAAAAACCTCCATTTAAGAAGGGGGCTCAGCTCAGAACATCTCATTTCTCACCTGGCTGAATTACTCTGAGACTTTTCTGACTTTTCCACCACACCCCCACATTGGGTACCTTCTACCTCTGTCCCACCCCCACCCTTTTCAGCTTCCTATTATGTATTGTCTTCCCCTACTACAGGGTGTCCCTAAAGTCTGGACACATAAGGAAATCTCATTAACTATGCATATTTTTAAGAAATGAAACAAATTTTCGACAGCATTTTATTTAATTAGCATAAATGAGATTTGATAGGAAGACATAGGAAATCTCATTAATTAATTAAATTAATCTCTTTAATATGGAAAAATAGTCCTCAATAGCTAATGAAAGCTTTTATTCCAAATGAAATTGTCAGGGCTAAAATTTATGCTAATTAAATAAAATGTTGGTGAAAATTTCATTTCATTTCTTGAAAATACGTATAGTTAATGAGATTTCCTATGTGTCCAGACTTTAGGGACAACCTGTAGATTGTAAGGTCCCTGGGGGAAGGAACTCACTTTCCTTTTCCTATTTTTCTGTATATGCATCCCTGGTGCTTAGCACAGTGCCCCGCACATAGCTGATGTTTAATAAATGTCTAACATCAGTTTTAGCACATTGCCTGGCACATAGCTGGTGTTTAATAAATGTCGGTGTTTAATAAATGTCTAACATCAGTTTTAGTACAGTGCCCAGCACATAGCTGGTATTTAATAAATGTCTAACATCAGTGTTAGCACAGTGCCCGGCACACAGCTAGTGTTTAATAAATGTCTAACGTCAGTTTTAGCACATTGCCCAGCACATAGCAGATATTCAATAAGTGATTTATTGATTATTTTAGCATAGTGTCTCACTCATAGCAGGTGTTCAAGAATTGATTTATTTACTATTCTAGCATAGTGTCTGGCACAAAGTAAGAGTTCAATAAATATTTGCTGACTATTGACTGCCTTAGAAATGTCCCTTGAATTTTGACATTTGGGAGAGAAAAAGAATTTCCTCAATAGCCTGCAATCTGGTGTAAGGCACAACCCCTTTTAGCCAACTGTCACCTTCACGACCTCTAGCCAAGGTTCCGAATGAAAACATGATCGGGTGCTTTGCTGCCCGACACTATCAGGGTTGACGAGGCTGAGTAAACAGTCGCAGAAGTGTCTGGGACCAAATCAAAAGATGATATGGAATGGCAAAGCCAATGTTTGGTTTGTGGTGTTTTTTGCTTTGAAATGAGAGAGGCAGCGTGGCGTGATGTGTTCCCTCTAAGCGTGGGAACCTTTGGGCTTTCGAGGGCCTAGGACATGCAAATATTTGGATTTATTTTATCCACACACTGATAAGTTCTAGCTTTAATGTCCTGCACATATTTGCTCCACTACATTTTTATTACCTCTCATGCCCAGGGTGCCCATAAAAACCCCCTTTGCTTGTACAACTAATAGAAACCAAATGGTCCAGTAGCTTACAACTCCACATATCATGTTTTTCTTTTTCCCTTTGACTTATGAATCTCTCTCCTTAAACTAATACCCTTGCATTCCCATCTCCCTCCACCCCAGCCCCTCAAAATCTATAGTCTAAAGGTCTCTTGTCAACGATGCTCTTCGGCTCCCATCTCCTTGAGGGGTGAACTTGCCTGTCTTGTTTTATTACTTGCATGGCATTCCTCACAGAAGGGGACTTTGACCTTCTTAAATTCCTGCTGGAGATTAAATACCAGGCCCAGCAGTCCACGAGGGAGTTAACAGACAGCTTCAGTACACACAGCAGGACCTCTCGGAGAGGTCAAGTTATTAACACACTGGAAAATGTAGATGGTATCTCTTAATGCAGGATATAACTTGCATTCAAAGTTGGGTTTTGACACTGGGGCTCAGAAAGCCCTGACTAGGGAGGGGAGGGGAGTTCTGATGCTGACTAGCCACAGATCTCAAGCCAGAGCTTGTATTTCCTATTCACTTTTCTTGTTTTATGGAGCTTCAGAGAAAAACCCCTTCCCACACCAGGTCAGCTCTGTGTTCAATGCCCCTCATTGGCAACATTTTGTTTTCTGTAACTCTACCTGCCTTATTGCTCTGAAAACAGCCCTCCTTTGCAGAGAGGAGTCTATGAATAGTCAGTGATTATCCAATAATCAATGTGCATTTGTTGAATGCCCACAAGGTGCATACTAAAAGTCTAATCCTGGCTACTCTGAGAGAAAGAGGAAGGAACAGTGGGTCAGTCAGTTGCTGTCAAAAGGTTTTCAAGCTGGACATAGAAGTTAGAGAGCCTGGCTCGTGTTCCTTTGTCTAAGGAAATGTGTTTTCTAAATGAGTTGATTCCATGATTCCCTGACATTTATGGTCTCTGGGATTTTTGAATTCAATTCAATTTGTCAGAGAGTTATGAAATGCCTACTCTCTGAGTCAGGTATTGTCTTAGGCCTCGGGGATGGAAATCTGAAAATGAAACTGCTCCTGCCCTCAAGGGTCTCATATTCTATTAGGATGCACAAAAGACACATGAGTTAGTACATACAAAGTACAACTAGTTTTAGAAACTAAGTTTGAAAGGGTTTCTGCTTCAGATCTGAAGCAGAAACTTCAGAGAGGTCAGGGAAGGCCTCAGAGCTTTGCAGGAAGCTAGGGATTCTACAAGGCAGAGATGAGGAGGGTGGCCCTTTTAGACACACCAACTGAAGACCGAATGTGGGAAGGGAGAGCTAAGAGGATAGTGGGACAGAAATGATTTTTGCATATGGAGAATAACGTGACAGGAGACAGGAAAAGAAAGTAGGAATCGTAGCATAGAGGGCTTTATGTGCCAGGCTGAGGATTTTTGCATTTTACTGCAAAGACATTGAAATCTGAAAATCTGTGACATTAAATAATGAAATTTTGCATAATTAGCTTTTAAGTGGCAATCCACTCCAGTAGCTTTGCCAAGAAAACCCCAAATAGGGTCAGGAAGAGTCAGATGTGACTGAAATGACTGAACAACAAATTTTAGGCCTCTTTTCTCTCTTCCTCTTTCTTCTATTATTTGAGGTTTCTGTCATTTCCCCATTAATTCATATATATGTGTGTGTGTGTGTGTGTGTGTGTATTTATATGTATTTCTTAGAAAATAAAATAGACAGGAGGGTAAACCTGAAATGATCTCTTTGGCTACATATTTGCAAGTCAGACTGAAAAATAAAAAAGGCTTGTTGGAAAAAGGGAAGATGAAACTGTGGTTTAAGTGGGTTTTGGTGACTTTGGATATTGGTTATTCATGTGTGTTTGAAAATTGACTGTTTTAGAGGCAAACTTTTAAACAATCTGTATACAGAGAAATTCAAGTTTTATTAGGTGGTCATGGGGAAGGGATTTTTTTTTTTTCCTTTTTAGAGGCAATTGGGGTGAAGTGACTTGCCCAGGGACACACAGCTTGTAAGTGTCTGAGGCCAGATATGAACTCAGGTCCTCTTGACTCCAAAGCCAGCTCTGTATCCACTGTGCCGCCTAGCTGCCCCTAGCAAAGGGATTCTTAGCATAAGGCATGTGAACTTGCAGAGTCATCACCTTGCCAATAGAGGTCATATAGTGAAAGGTATGGTTTTTCCAGAAGCAATGTATGTCTGTGAGAGGTGGACTATAAGGAAAGCTGAGTGCTGCAGAACTGATGCTTTGGAATTGTGGTGTTGGAGGAGATTTTTAAGAGTCCCTTGGACAGCAAGGAGATCAAATCAGTCAATACTTGAAGAAATTAATTTAGGCTTTTCCCTGAAAGATCATATACTGAAGCAGAAACTTAAATACTTTGACCACATGATGAGAAGATGAAACTCATTGGAAAAGACCTGGATGATGTGAAGGACTGAAGGCAAAAGGAAGAGGGGATAGCTGAGGTTGAGATGGAGAGAGGGTGTCATGGAAATGACGATCATGAGCTTGGACAAATTTGGGAGACAGTGGAGTACAGAAGGGCCAGCGTGCTGGGGTCCACAGGGTCACAAAGAGTTGGACACCACTGAACAACAATAAAATATGAACTTGGATGAGAAAAAACATTCACTTTTATTTTTCCCAACCTTTAACTGAAATTTAGCATTTCTTCTCATTATGCGGCAAAACATTAAGCAACAAACATCATTCTGAGATGAATTCCCATGAGTTTTGGCAGACTGCCAAAGGGGTCCATGGTACCAAAAAAGTCAAAGCCCCATCGAGGCTTGTGAAGTGAAAGGTTGGTGGTGGTGGGTGTCTTTTTATTGCACTCTAATGGGTTAGAAACACGAATCTTCCTCTTTTTCTGCTTTCCAGGAATCTTGGAAACTCCCAAATCCAAATATGTAATTAATTCTTCATGGAATAGTATTGGGATTGGGGAGTGGGGGTGATAAGCACAGAGTACTGCCCCAAAAGACCTGTCTCCAGGTACATTGCTGAACACTACCCTGTTTCTGATGATGGTTAAAAATAAATTTGGGGTGGCTGGGTGGCACAGTGAATAGAGGCCCTGGAGTAAGGAGGACTTGAGCTCAAATCTGGCCTCAGACACTTAACACTTACTGGCAGTGTGACCTTGGGTAAATCACTTAATCCCAATTATCCTGCCTTCCCCCCTCCAAAAAAAAAAAGAAAGTAAATTCACAGTGAAAGGAAATACCCCAAATCACCTTGCTAAAGTTTAACAAATAGGGGAATGCCCTGTGCAAAAATAACTTAATCCTTTTTTCTCTTGTTTCATACATCTCCAACGTTTCCCAGAACTTGATGCAGATTGGAACAACTTTGGTATCTAAAATGAGATGAAGGACTCCACCTGATCTTACTGCTAACTTTGTCCTGCCTGGGCCAGACTACTAACGTCAGGTGAGCAGACCCCAGTCAAGGACCCAAGTTCTGTTTAAACTTGCTGGAGTCGACAATTTTACAACTTTCTCATCTATAAAATGGGGCCAAAAGTGTGTGTCCCACCTGCCTCAGAGTTGTGTTTTGAGCAGAAATTTTTGAAAGCACTAGTACAGGTATATAAGTTTTATACTCTTTCCAAGGTGCAAAATGATCTACTCAGATCTAAAAAGGGGAGGCGGTCACCTTTGACAAGCCACAAATGCAGTCTGGCCTTTCTCATGTGCCATTTGGCTGTTGTTGTTTTGTCCTTCGTACTCAAAGAGGACCATGACATCAGAAAGGTTATGCTGTGACATGTGAGAGAATTGGATTTAAGTGCAAAGTCACCAGCCTCACTCTCTCCTCTGGAGCCCTCTGGATCCAGTGGCCAGATATAGATCAGGATAAGTGGAGATGGCTCAGAGGGGGACCCTCGCCTTCAGGAACTCCTTCAGGGAGATCTCCTCTAGGAGACCAAATGGGATAACCTGTGCAAATTGTTTAAGACAGTCCCTGGTGCATAGTAGGCTCTATAAAAACTCTCATTCCCTCCTCCTTCTTTCACTGGTGTGGGGGCCAAAAACTCTCATTCCCTCCTTCTTCTTTCACTGGTGTGGGGGCCAAATCTTCTCTTTCTCGGCTTTCTGCTCTACTACCATTTATGAATCTTCTCTTTATCCACTACAGATATGCTCTATTAGCAGAATCACAGAATTTAGAATTGAAAGGACATCCACCGCCATCTAGTTCAATCCTTGTGTGCTAGAAATCTCTACTGTAACATACAGAACAATTGGTTATTCAGCCTCTACAGAAAGATCTGTAACAGGCGCTCACCCATTCTCCAAGTTACCAATTCCACTTTTGGACAGCTCTCTCGCTCTTTTTTTTTTTTTGCATGGGCAATCAGGGTAAAGTGACTTGCCCAAGGTCACACAGCTAATAAGTGTTAAGTGTCTGAGGCTGGATTTGAACTCAGGTCCTCCTGACTCCAGGGCTGCTGCTGTATTCACTGTGCCACCTAGCCACCCTGGACGACTCTCTTTTTTGCTATTTTTTTTCCGCTAATATAAAACCCCGATTTTCTTCTTTGCCACTTCTATGCATTGTCCCTGCTTCTGTGCTCTGGGGCCAGATGGACTAATCTAATCTGTCTTCCACGTGACAGCCCCATCATCCTGGTTGGTGACTTTTGATTTAGTGATCTGAACCAGGTTTTCCTGGGACTACACATGACATTTTGAAGTTAGGATAGTCACAGGAGATTAGACCAGGTGGGAGTCTAGAACAGGTTCACTGACCTTTGTAAGGTCAGTCTGTCAATAGCTATTAATCATGTGTTGGGAAGATAAGGAAGTCTGAGACATGGAGAGGACAAGGTTAGCCATGGGAGATTGAGAGGCAATGGGTCATGTACAACAATTTATCTGGTAGAGACTGTCAAACGCGGGACTAATACCTAATCCCCTTTTTCTCTGTGACACCCCCATCCTGTCTCCATGCCCTACTCTCCTCAATGCCCAGAATTCACTTCTCTGCACCTCTGCCTCTTAGAAGTCCTAGTTTACTCCAAAGCTCAGCCTAGGTACCACTTTCTACGTGAAAGCTTCCCTGATTTCCCAGCTGGTAGTCCTCTCACCCAATGACCTCATATTTATTTTGTATATGATTAAATATGTAAAATATAAGATCCTTAATGGCAGAAATTGCTTCACTTTTTGTCTTAGTAGCCCCAGTTCCTAGCCCATAGTAGCACATCAATAAATGCTTATTGACTGGCGCATAGAAGGCAGCTAGTGAATCCTTGTTGATTGATTGAAAAAGAATGACATAGTATTCCATGTATTATTTTAGAAATATATTCTGGAAGAACCCAGTTTTTTAAAATGAAAAAACTAGCCTCAAACAGCTGTACAACCAGCGAAAATTGCTGGGTAACTATTTACATTAAAATGAATTTCAACACACAAGATAGCATATTTTCATTTTGTAATTATTCTCTCTCAGGTTCTTATTGAAACTCCTATCTGCCCTTCCTCATTCATTATTTTTTTTGGAGGAACTCTTAATAGAAACAAATTCAGTTTGGTTTCCTCATTTGTAAAATGGGGAGCTTGAATGCACAATCTCAAAGGTTTGTTCTAACTCTTTCATTCCCTCATCTTTCTTCCTTCCTTTTTTTTCTCTCTGTCATCCTTCACTGGCTGCATTTGACCTCAAGATTTAAGCTTCCCAGCATGGGGCATTGTGGAGGTAGAAATGGGAGAGGACTTGCAGAATATCTAGAAGGCATCATAAAACAGTGTACTTGGCTCTAGGACCTCAAAGGACGACTGAGTCCAGGGAGGAGACAGGAGAAGGGTGAGGTGGAGCTGCAGCCTGAAGCCACAAGTAAATCTCTTAGTGGACTTCTTCCTAAGTTGCCACCAGAGCCATAACTAGCCCAAGGCAACTGGACCTTTGTCCCAGGGTGCTAACATCTGAAGAGTTTGGGAGAGGTGAGGGGAAAGACAAGCTCTTCCATTTCAGGAGGGCAGGATTTCTCCCCCATCTCTATACCTTACCTCACAATCTAGGGCCAGTTCTCCTCTTGGAAATTTCCTTCAGCCTCTGGCCGGATTGGGGAAGTGGGGAGGGGATGATGAGGGCCATTATCCCTCAGAGGGGCTGCTCCTTCCCCCTGCTCAAACTGTACCCATTTCCCACTGCTGTTCTGGGCTATATTGGCCTGAATTTTTGCCAGGAGCCAGAATTCCTAAGGTGAGGCCCTGGATGCCTTTTCATCTCCTTACATTTTAGTACTGCCATATCTGCACTGTTCCAGCCCCACAGAACATCTGAGTATTCCTACTCTCACCCAAACCCATATTTTTCTCTTCTGATTCCTTGAAAATCAGTAATATTAGTTGTATTCAATGAACCTCCTTGGGATCTGGTCACTTGAGACCCACTGAGGTTCATCTTTGGGGTGGCCATTAACAGTTCCCAAGTCCACACCAGAGTCCTAATTCCAAAATTATTCTCATCTCACAATTATCTTCCCCTTTACTGGAACATAATGTTTCAATCGTCCAGTCCCCACCTCTCCCTCCACACTTCCTCCCCATTTCTGAGGAAACAGCAGTGTCTGAAAGATCATGAAGGCAGGAGTCAGCTTTGGTGGGCTGTCAGCTCTGGGGAATACTGTCATTTTAAACAATCTTTGAAAACCTTCCTTTGCCTATGCTTCTCCCACTCCCTTCCTTTTTCCTGGTCTCAGCCTCTGTCCATCTGCCTTCTTGCTCTCTGTCTGTCTCTGCTTCTTTCTGTCTTTGCCTTCTTATCAAGATCTCTCCCTCTGTATGTGTGTATGTGTGTGTTTGTGTTTGTGTCTCTCTGTCTCTGTATGTCTCTCTCATTCTGTCTTTTCCTTTCTCCCTTTCTGATAGACCTTTCAATTTCTCACTTGTCCACCCGCCCTCAACCCTGTCCCCACCACAACCTCCTTCCCCAACCCCTAGTGAGTTCCTGTAGTGCTGTTGATGAGACAGTAGGTTACTGTGAGGGTAAGCAAGCCTGTTTTCCCTTGGCTGTTCCACCCTGGCAACTTCAAAGCCCCAGTCATCTCATCCTGTTTCCATCTTCCCATGGGCCTGCATGGCCTGACTCAGCTGCCTGGTTCAAAAGTGCAGGCTTTTGGGACTGAAGACAGGAGCCACACCCCTGGGGTGCTCCTGACTCCCCCCTCTGCTTGGAAGCTCGGGCTGATGTGCTAGGCGGCTGGATGAGGCTAGAGCTTTATTTAAATTTTGATTTTTTTTTACCCTCCTCCACCCCCTGCTTTCATGATGAGTCCTTCACTGGAAAGACAATGCCTTCTTTCCAGCTGATCCACCCTCCCTTCCCAAACCTCCCCTTTTTTCCAACCTAATGCAGCCCTTTATGAAGGAGGAGATGGGGTGGGGGGAGGAGGAGTGGCGTGCAGTGTTTTTTTTTTTTTTTGCTTTTTTTTTTGCACAAATATTTAATCTTTTCCAATCTGCATTTCTGCACTGCCTGTCCGTTCCTGTGGTTGTAACCACTCTGTTTGTTTTAGCTGGTAACAGGATATTGTTTTGAAAAGTGATGCAAAAGTCAGATTACTTATGAATTTGGGCTTTATTTTGCATGAATGCTTTTCAAGGCAGCTATAGATTTATTTTTTCTTCCTCCCTCTCGGAATGATGTTGCCTGTGGGGGTGGGGTGGGCAGCAGCATCAAAATGTGGGGGAGTCTAACCTCTTAACCCAACTATAAGGGCATTTCTAACAAATTCAGCAAAAGAGACCATCCACTGGGCCTGTGACATCTCTTTCTCAGGACCCATCACCTTTTCCTTCTCTCCCCAGATAGAATCCCCAGAGAAAATTGTTGTTGTTGAGGTATTTTAGTCTTTTCTGATATTCTGTGACCCTCCTTTAATCTAGATGCCCTTCCTGTTTAGAAAGGTGTCTGAGGTGCCTGCTATAATTCACCTGTTACAAAGAGTTCAGACTTGACATTCATGGTTCTTGCATTAGACCAGTGGTTCTCAACCTTCTTAATGCCATGAACCTTCAATACTCGTATGTGAGCGTATCCACATGTGGGCAGACCCGCCTGGAGATGGATAGAAGAGCAGTGTCTCAGTTCCTAAGACCATCGGAAATATGTGTTTTCTGATGGTCTTAGGCGACCCCTGTGACCGCTGTGAAAGGGTTGTTCGACCCCCAAAAGGGGTTGAGACCCACAGGTTGAGAACCAATGCATTAGATGGAGCAAAGAAAGATGGGAGGAAATGAAACTGCAAAGCTTGAAGCATGACAGCCAAGGGCATTTGTCAAAATTCCCTACTAAAGGTACCTCTCTACCTTCCAAAGCCATCTTTGCAGAGGTGGGGGCCTATGGGTAGGAAACACAGCAT
>CM053585.1:499490835-499510094 GCA_028646515.1 Pseudochirops corinnae
TAGTCTTTCTATATCTTTCTCTGAGTTTAGGTATCTCTTTCCTTCTTGAGGCTTGTAGAGTTGTCTTTAGCTGTGCATTGTT
Source organism: Pseudochirops corinnae (assembly GCA_028646515.1). Lineage (NCBI taxonomy): Eukaryota > Metazoa > Chordata > Mammalia > Diprotodontia > Pseudocheiridae > Pseudochirops > Pseudochirops corinnae. The sequence continues at coordinate 499,490,918 of CM053585.1, forward strand.
GAGGATAGTTCAGTTTATCAAGGTTGGTCATCATATGTACGATACCACCGCATATTTCTATAGCACATTAAGGTTTACAAAGCATTATGTATTCATTATCTCATTTGTTCCAAAGATCAAACGTAGGCCTAGAGAAAATATAGCATTGCCAAACCTTGGTGCCTGGAAGACAGAGATTCTACCTCAATACTCTGTAAAGTCTAGAGAGGGAGAGCCTGTAGAGAACATAGTTTACTTGGTAGGTTTCAGTTATTATCACCTTACTGTAAATTCCTAAATTTACATTTTCAGGCCTGACCTCTCTTTTTAGCTCTTGTCCTATACTTCCAGCTATCTTTTTTTGGATTCCAGATACCAGCTCCAACTTAATTTATGTAAAAACATTATCTTTTCCCTCAATGTAACTGTCGTCTCCAACATCCTATTTTTCTCAGCAGTAGCACCATTCTCCTACTCCCAGGTAGGAAATCTTGGAGCACTTTTGACTCCCTCCTCTCCTGTACTTTCCAAATGCAAATTTTAAGACATGTTGATTTAAAAATAACTTTTGGATTCATCACTTCCCCTCTATTCCCACTTTTACCACCTTGTTCATATCCATTGGGTTAATTCCAAACCTTTTAACTTGGCATTTAACAGTTTTCGTCAAGTGGTGCTACCTTGCCCAAATTTATCTTCCATTATTCCCCTGAACAAACTTCTCTTTCCTCTCAACTCTATCTCTTAACGACCCCCCCATGTTCCCTCTGCCTGGAATGGCCTCCCATTTTTCCCATCTGTTAAGATGCACCTTGTCCTTCAAGACAGTTTAAAAGCCATCTCTTCTAAGAAGCATCTCCTGATGCCTCCCCATTCTAGAATGATTCTATATTCTGAACTTTCCACTTCACTCTATTAGTTCCTTAAGACAGGTAGTAAATCGGAGTGGAAACAGTGAGGGCCTTAGAGTCTGAAGAATCTGGGTTCAAATGCTGACTACGACATTTGTCAGCTGTGTACCCTGGCCAAGTTCCATAGGACAGAAGCAGAAGGGGAAGTAAAAGAAATATTGGGGGTGTGAGGCTCTAGTTTAGGACATGCTAGGGCTAAGACTAGTGCCTGGATATGGTTCTTTTGGTCACTACTACAAGAATGTAAATTTGTGTGTGTTTTGTTGTTGTTTCTGAGTCATTTTTCAATCTTGTCTGACTCTTGATGACCCCACTTGGGGTTTTCTTGGCAAAGACACTGGGGTGCCATTTCCTTCTCCAGCTTGTTTTATAGATGAGGAAACTGAGGTAAACAAGACTAAGTGACTTGTCCAGGGTCACATAGTTAGTAAGTATCTGAAGCCAGATTTGAACTCAGGAAGATGAGTCTTCCTGAATCCAGGCCTGGTGCTGTATGCACTGTGTCACCTGGCTACCCCAAGTATGTGTATGTATCATAGTTAGATAATTATAATATATATAAACATATATATATATATAAACACATATGTTTGGATATATTTCTATTCGTACATGTTATTTGGATCACAACACCCTCAAATTAACTTATGCCAGCAAATCAGCTCATTTCTCCATAAAGATGTTTTTGTCTAGTTAAAGCCATTCATCTGCTGTGTTGGAATCTCTGTGCCCTCAGGAGACTATCTACTGCTTTATCCCCAAGGGAGACTCCACCCACGTGGGTGATGGGGCCAGGGCAGATGGAGGAAAGCCATCCTTCCTTATCATTTGGTTTGCAAACACTTTTTATTGATGCAACAATCCTCATGCCCCACAGGGAAGATGAGAAATCTCACAGAATATGAATGTTAAAGCCTGGAAATCTTGAGCAGACCACCATCTACTCTTCCACTGGTACTTTATTTTGCTGCAGGAACTAATAAGGATTACAAAACTGATGAGATGGCTAACATAGCACCATGTACTACATACTACGGTAAGTACTTTGCAAATTTTTTTTTGATCCTCAAAACAACTCTGGGAAGTAGGTGCCATTATTGTTTCCACTTTACAGTAGGGGAAACTGAGGCAGAGAGAGATGATCTTGCCCAGGGTCACACAGGTAGAAAGTATCTGGGGCTGGATTTGAACTTGTCTTTCTGACTCTAGGTCCAGTGCTCTACCCACTGTGACCTTGGTCTCCCATCAGCTTGAGAACGACACCCATAGACTGAGGATATTTTCCAGCCTGACTTTCCAGATTCCATGCCTGGAATTGTTTTTTGATGGTAGAAAAAGGAAAAGCGGGGTAGGGGGGAAACACTCCATTAGTGCTGGGGGTTGGTTAAGAACTGGTGAGCTCTTGCAACCCGTGTTTCTTCAGGAACAAAGATGAAAGTCAGACAAAGTAAGCCAAAGAAGGGATGAATAGAGACTATTAAGTCCCTAGGGATTTACTAGAGTTTATTTTCTTCTGACGGTGAGGAAAGCCTTCAGCTGAAGTCCATTAAGCAAATTAAAAAGTAGAAGGAAAACAAACACAGATTGATGTAGATACGGATTTTTTTTTTTTTAACGAGGGAAAGGAAGCATTTAGCTCTTCTGACAGAACTCCTAAGTTGTTACTTCTGATTTTGGATTCCCAGATCTTGAAATGGCCAAATACACTTCCTTCCCCAGTATGCTGCTAACCGCCATCATAAAAGAAAGCTCATGGATTCCCCCCCTCTCCACCAACTACAAGGACTGGTAGAAAGTAAAGTAATAATATAACCCGCAATATCTTAGTGCAAAGCATGACACTGAAGCTATTCATCCCTTTGCTTCAAGCAGGGAATTAAATTAGAAATCCAATTTTTACAGTTACAGAAGTTGCTGCCTTGCATCCAGGCCGCCAGTGGAACTGATACCCATTGGAGTATGCTCCTGTAGAATTATAAGCCGGTATGGTTAAATGATCATTTACAATTGATGCCTATTTAATTAGGATGTAGTCCTGACTTCTACATGTCAAAGGACTCTGGATCTCCCTAATGTGGGGACTTCTCTGTAGTGGTACCACTCTTAGCCCATCCATTCTTTCTCCAGAAAGAGTCTTTTCTTTTGTCTCTTACAAGCTTTCTATAAGAAATTTATCCAACATTCTAGGGGCCTTTCCCTAGAAACTTTGCCACTGCATGGGTACCAACAGAATGTATCTACCATTGTTTAGAGCAGTGGTTCTCAACCTGTGGGTTGCGAACCCTTTGGGGGTCAAATGATCCTTTCACAGGGGTCACAGGGGTTGCCTAAGACCATCAAAACACACTGTTCCTCTATCCCTCTCCAGGCAGGTCCGCCCACATGCAGATATGTCCACATACGAGTATTAAAGTATTAAAAGTATTAAAAAATCGTGGCATTAGGAAGGTTGAGAGCCACTGGTTTAGAGATATCTACCCTTTAGGTATCCCTTACTCTCACTCCGTAGCTAGGAAACATTTATAAGGGTGACCAAATCAGATCAACAGATATTTATGGTTAGTAATGATTCACTAGCATTTTATAGTACTTAAAGGTTTCCGTATCAACTCATTTTTTAACACATCATCTCATTTGATTCTCAAAAGAATTTTTTGAGATAGGTGCTATTATTAGTCTCTTTTTACAAATGGGGAAATGGGCCAAATGAGGTAAAGTGACTAGGCTAGGGCCACTTAGTAAATATCTGAGGCAAAATTTGAATTCAAGTCTTCCTGACTCCAAGTCTAATGGTCTAATCCATTATGCCACCATAAAATAAATGGTAATTATCTCTAACTTTTTGAAGAGCCATGTGCATGGTTCTGAGCTAGGTATTATAGCATATTAATATAGCATATTATAGTATATTAAAGAAGCTTAAAACAAATTAAGCTTTCTTCAAATAGTATTTTATTTTTCCCCAATTATAAAGAAAAAAAAATTAACATCTTTTTTTAAGTTTTGAGTTCTAATTTCTATCCCTCCTTTCCTTCCCTTCCCTCTCCCTGAGTCCTTAAGCAATCTGATATAGGTTATACATGTGCTATCATATAAGACATATATCTGTATTCAAAATAAACTTTAAGCTTCCATTGTAGATCAGAAAGATTTCTGGTTTGCCTGACCTTCTTTCTCTGCCCAATAAGTTGTCTGTTCCCTAATTATGATCTTCTCCTATAACATCCCCTTTCCATCTGCCCTATACCTTTCTGGAAACCCCATATCTGAAAATTTCTATACATGAAACATTTGAGGCTAAGAACTTCAACTTTCCCTCTTGATTACTAGCAACCTTATAGGTGGAGAACTCAGTCAGACCAACCTGAGAAGGATTCCTCCCCTCCCTATAAGACATCTGAGTGGTTCTCATCCAGTTGGCCATGGCCCTTGGAGATCTAAGCCTTTAGAATTTAAAGCATGCTTCCACAACTCAAGCTATCCCAGCTTCCTTGAAGCATAACCCCAGGAATCCTAGCCCATAATGCATTCCTTCCTACCTTGGTGTGAAGATCATTTAGCTAAAGGCTCCCGGTGATGTCCCTGGTGATATTCCTTCCTTGGCCCTTCCCAATCCTGCTTTGGAGGTGTTAGTCCCAGGATGACCTAAGTTAGTGAGATATCCTCACTTGGAGGTGTCAATCTTTTTGGGTCCTGCAAGGAGGCCCTGACAGTTTCTTTTTTAAAGCCTTGCCTTCTAGGAGGATTTTAAGAAAGCCAGTGATTATCCAGAGGAGAGTAACTGGGATGGTGAAGGACCTTGAAACCATGCCAAAGAAACTTGGGAGGCTTAGCATGAAGACAGATACACAAAGCATTGATTAAGTACAATATGGGCCAGGCACTTTGTTAAGTGTGAGCAGTGGAAGAAGAGAAGTCTTAGAGAGGGAAGGTAGCTGTCTTCCTCTATTTGAAGGGCTGTCATGGGGCAAAGGACTGAGAGGGCAGAACTCTGAGCAGAACTGGGATGTTTTGAAAAAAGGCAGATTCAGGTCAGATATAAGGGAGTATCTCCTAACAATTAGAGCTATAAAAGATGAAGTAGGCTTCCTCAGAGGGTACCAGGTTCCCTATCACTGGAGATTAAAAAAAATAAGACCAGGTGTCAAATCTGTTGTGGAGGAGGTGCTTACTCAGGCATGAGTTAACCTACATGATTTCTGAGGGCCTGAAGAACTTTGAAATTCTGCAAATGCTATGGAATTGAAACTATCATACCATCTCTATTCATATAAGAGTGTATACACACATGTATATATGTATGTGTATACACACACTTAAACTTATACACACACACACACACACACACACACACACACACACACATATATATATGTATATATGCATACATTTATGTAAGGAGAGAAAGATCTATCCAGCTCTAGGCTTTCCCCTGAGCCTCAGTTCCACATCACTGACTGTTTCTTGGACATTTCAAACTTGAACTCAAAACATCTGAAACTGAACTCATCTTTCCTTCCAAACTGTCCCTTCTTCCAGACTTCTCAACTGCTATGGAAAGCACCACCATCTTCCTAGTATGTAACCTTGGCACATATCCAATCAGTTGCCAAATCTTGTTATTTAAAAGAAATTTTTAATTATTTTTTTTGGAGGGAGGAAGGCAAGGCAATTAGGGTTAAGTGACTTGCCTAAGGTCACACAGCTAGTTAAATGTCAAGTGTCTAAATCTGGATTTGAACTCAGGGCCAGTGCTCTATTCACTGTGCCACCTAGCTGTCCCAAATCTTGCTATTTTTTTTAAAAGACCTCCCCAATACTGCTCAAATTCAGCCCCTTGTCCCCATTCACATAGCTCCCATTTTATTTTGGGCACTGATCATGTCTTACCAGGTTTATCACTCCAGCCTCTAAATAGGTCTCCCTCCATCAAGTGCTTCACCCCATTTGGTCCAACCTACACATTTTGGTCAAAGTAACATTCTTTATGCTCATATCTGACCATGTCCTGTCCTCAGTCAACTCCAGGGGCTTCCTCTTATTTCCTGGATAAAATATAAATTCCTCTGTTCAGCATTTAAAATCCTGTACAACTTGGCCCCAGTTTATCTTTCCAGCCTCAGTAGACATTACTCTTCCTTGCACTCTCTATGAATTAGCCAAACTGGCTTTCTCTCTCTTCCTCACCCGTGACATCCCATCTCCCAGTCCAGACCTTTACACTGACCATTGACTATCCCTGGAATGCACCCCCTCCTTGCTGCTACCTCCCAGAGTCTCTCTCTTCTTTGAAGGGGCTGTTCAAGTGCCATCTTCTGTTTGAAAATCTTTCCTGATCCCCTCAACTGCTAATGTCCCCCCTCCCAATCTACTTTATAATTTCTTTAAATTTATCCAGTATATCATATTACTGCTCTGTTTCAAACCCTGTTGCTTTCCTATAGTTTATTGTGTGCTAATCAAAGGCCATGCATTCAAAACCCTCCAAAATCTGGTACCAACCTACCTTCCCACCTTTATCACATACTGTTCCTTTCCATATGTTTTTCAAACCTTGCTACACTACACAAATGTCAGTTATAATTGTGACTATTACTCAGTGCTCCAAACAGAAGGGCAGCTGGGTGGTGAAGTAGATAGACTGCCAGGCCTGGAGCTTGAAAGACTCATCTTCCTGAGTTCAAATCTAGCCTCAGACACTTATTAGCTGTGTGACCCTGGGCAAGCCACTTCACTCTATTTGCCTCAGTTTCCTCATCTGTAAAATGAGCTAGTGAAGGAAATGGCAAACCACTGCAGTGTCTTTACCAAGAAAACTTATTGACTCCATCAGAATATAAGCTCCTTATCAACAGGGATTGCTTCATTCTTTGTACTTGTATCCCCGGCTTCTAATACCTACTTGTGCTTGGCACATAGTAGATAGTTAATAAATTTTTACTGATTGAGTGATTGATGGATAGACTTGGAATAAACTTGATTGGATAAACTTGGAATCAGCTCTTTCAGGAATAACTAAGACTCTGTAAAAAAAATGTAAACTGAATCAGTCTTTTTTAAAAATAGTATTTTACTTTTTCCAATTACATGTAAAGGCAATTTTCAAAATTCATTTTTTATAAGATTTTGAATTCCAAATTTTTCTCCCTCACTCCTCTTCCCCCTCCCCAAGATGGCAAGCAAACTGATACAGGTTATAGACAAAACTGCGTTAGTCTTGACAGTTCATGATTCCTCTCCTTCAAGGAAGGGAATTTTGAGCTGGTTACACATTTTTCCAAAGGGTAGTGGGTGAACCTAGCCCTGAATTTTCCATTTCACATTTTAAAATACCAGATTCAATGGATTCAAAGGCTCTTCCCCATCTATGTTCACCATGCCCTGCAGTCAGGGAAATTAAGCCTTTTGCCAGTCTTGGCTTCTCGTGGATTCAAATGAATTCTCCTGGTTTGCATCCAAGACTTAGGCCTAAGGGAAAATGGTGTGTATGTGAAATTCGAACAAATACTTTCTCCTCTCAGTGCAATTTGGTACCTGGATTTCCTACGCCAAATAAACTCAGCATTTCAAAACATTTTTACATTGGAAAAAGGCATGAGCTATTCAAAAGCTGCCAAATTCCTGACTTCTAAATGTCACTGACCATTATATTCACATTAAAAGAAGAGAAAGATGTGTACAGTCATAGACCTAGAGTATTTCCAAACTAGCAAAGGAGATAAATCAAATCCACTGTCACCCAAGTCAGATATCATTCACGGGATGAAAAATAATTCTGTCTTTTCTCAATGTGTGAAGTTTTCACATAGGTCCTCATCTAGTATTAAAGATAAGGTATAGCTCACATGTTCTTAACAAGGGCATAGGGTGCCTGACCTGGAGTCTGGAAGATTCATCTTCCTGAGTTCAAATCTGGTTTCAGACACATACTAACTGTGTGACCCTGGGCAAGTCACTTAAGCCTGTTTGCCTCAGTTTCCTCATCTGTAAAATGAGCTGGAGAAGGAGTATCACCACCTCCATTTTGGAGGAGAGGAAACTAAAGTGCAATGCCATGGTTTGCCATTGGTCATCTGGGTAGTTAATGTCAGAACTAGGGCATGAACCTGGCTCTAATACGTGTATTGATTCGGTCATGTTACTGCTCTGTTTCAAACTGTTGCTTCCCTGTAGTTTATTGTGTGCTAATCAAAGGCCATGCATTCGAAACCCTCCAAAATCTGGTACCAACCTACCTTTCCACCTTTATCACATACTGTTCCTTTCCATATGTTTTTCAAACCTTGCTACACTACGCAAATGTGAGTTAATTGTGACTATTACTCAGTGCTCCAAACAGAAGGGCAGCTGGGTGGTGAAGTGGATAGACTACCAGGCCTGGGGCTTGGAAGTCTCATCTTCCTGAGTTCAAATCTAGCCTCAGACACTTATTAGCTGTGTGACCCTGGGCAAGTCACTTAATCCTGTTTGCCTCAGTTTCCTCATCTGTAAAATGATCTGGTGAAAGAAATGGCAAACTACTCCAGTATCTCTGCCAAGAAAACTCCAAATGAGGTCATGAAGAATTGAACATGACTGAAACAATCAAACAACAACTCCAACCCTAAGTGGCTCACAATTTTTTTTTTTGCCTCTCAGCACTATGTATACACCAGGCTAAGGCACTTATAATCAACCAACAAACACTTATTGAACTCCAGGGATATAATGCTAAATTCTGGGGACACAAAAGAAGGCATAAGTCAAATTTCCCTACTGGATATTAAGCTATAAGAGGGCAAGGACCATCTTACTCAGAGCCCCAAGACCTGGCACAGGGTTGGACACACAGAAAGCACTTAATGAATATTTATTATATTGCTGAAATAGCTTGGATGTAGAGTATTATGAAAAGCAAGGAACCAGATTCTCCCAGAGCCCAAAGCTGATTATTGACTTCTATCAACAGCCAACTCTTCTTGGTTACCGTCCTATAATGTGACAAAGGCAAAGAAAAAGGCAGCTCATTCAAAGCCAAAGAAAGTCTCAAGCCTCATTTCATCCAAGTATTTGAGCTTCCTCTCCCAAAAAACCTTTTATAGCAGCTGTTGACAAGGAGCAAGAGAGTTTTCTCGGAGTTTCTTCTGCTCTGTGGACCATAGCTGGCTCGTGAGAGGAGGAGATGGCAGCCAGCTACAAAAGGGAGAGGAGTAGACGAGAGAAAGAGAGAAAATGTGGGGAAGGGACTTAACTAACTAGATAGTCAGCCCATGAATAAGCAAGAAATAATAGGGGTTCCCTAATACCTCAAACAAAATTAATAGTAAGTTCAGTCTCCATAGTTGCTAAACATAACCATAATGGTTAATATCAGTGGTATGATAGGCTAATTCCAGATATTACCAGATACTGTGTAACAGATGCTAGATAGCTGAAACAATTTCTCAATCAATTCAACAAATCCAATTCAATAAACATCAAGCACCCATTATGTACAATGTGAGACAAAGGGTGGCATGGTAGAGAGAGGGCTGGTCCTGTATCTAGAAGGAAGATAGGGATTTAATCAAGCAAGCAATAGGCCCTTATTATGCACCTATTGTGTGCCACTCAGTGTTTTGTGTTCTTGGGAGAAAGAAAGAAAGAAAGAAAGAAAGAAAGAAAGAAAGAAAGAAAGAAAGAAAGAAAGAAAAGAAGGAAGGAAGAAAGGGAGGGAGGGAGGGAGGAAGGAAGGAAGGAAAGAAAGAAGGGAGGGAGGGAGGGAGGAAGGAAGGAAGGAGGAAGAAAAGAAGGAAGGGAGGGGGAATATCTTTTCTCAAGGGATTGCATTCTCTCTCAGAGAAAAGAATCAAACCCTATATGAAAATATATGAAATAAATACAAAGTAGGTATATACAAGGTTGTAGAGAGAGGTTATTAGTGGTTAAGGGCTTTAGAAAAGCTCTGGGCAGAAGGTTGTGTTTGAGCAGTGTTTTGAAGAAAGAGAGAGATTATATCAGAAGTTAGAAGCAGAAGATAGAAGGGAGTTTATTTTGGGCATGGAAAATGTGCAGTCAAAGACATAGAGGAGATGGGGTATGTGAGGAACAGAGAGAAAGAGAGTATGACAAGGTTATAGAACACAGAAAGGATAGCAATGTATGAGGCGGACAAGATGGGTTGGGGCCAGCTTTTAAAGAGCTTAAAAAGTCAGAGTGGTTTGTATCTGACCCCAGAGGTAATGAGGAGCAACGGAAGTTTACTTGGTAGGGAAGTAACTTGGTCAGACTTGTGCTTTAGGCAAATCACTTTGCCAACCCTATTGAGAACTGAATGAGATTTGAGACAGGGAGATGGATTAAGAGGCCACTTGGTGATGAGTGTTGGAGCTAATGCAGTGATTGTGTGAGCAAAGAAAAAGGGTAAAACGTAAGAGATAGTTGTATAGGTAGAAACAGTAAGATCTGACTGTTCATTGGATAGGCAAGGTGAGGGAAAGGAAAGAATCTAATGTTAAGGTTGAGAACCTGGGATCCCAGAAGAATGGTGGTGCCTTCTAGAGAAATAAGGACATTGACAGAGGTGTGGGGCTGGGAGTGAAATATAATGGGTCCTGTCTGGGACATGTTGAGTTTGAGATTTTTCCAGGCATCCAATTTGAAATGGACAGTTGACAATGCAGAATCAAAGCTCACAAGAGAAACAGTCTAGATCTGTGAGTTGTCTTCATAGAAATGATAATTAAGTCCATGGGTCCTTATGAGGTCACCAAGACAAGAGAAGAGGAGAGAACCCAGGTTAGAGCCTTGGAAAGATCCATTGTTGTGGGGCATCAGGTAGTTAATAAGTCAGTGAAAGAGACTGAGAAAAAACAGTCAGATGGGTAGGAGAACCTGGAGAGAGTAATGTCTAGATCAGTGGTTCTCAACCTTCCTAATGTGGTGACCCTTTAATACAGTTTCTCATGTTGTGGTGACCCCCACTCATAAAAATATTTTTGTTGCTATAACTGTAATTTTGCTACTGTTATGAATTGTAATATAAATATCTGATATGCAGGATGTATTTTCATTGTTACAAATTGAACATAACCCACAGGTTGAGAATTGCTGGTCTAGATAATCTAGAAAGGAGAGGATACCCATTAGGCAACAGAGTACCCCCTTTCTAACAGTATTAAATGCAACAGAGAAAAATCAAGGACTGAGAAAATAGATGGTACCTTGGACAGCACATTGGATCTGATCTCCGAGGACTTGGGTTCAATATGACTCTGCTCCATTCTACATAAGAGACTTCAAAGTCACTTCCAGCTCTAAATCTGTGATTCTATGATCCTGCCTCTGACACTTACTAAGCTGTGTGACCTTAGGCAAGTCATATAACCGCTTAGTGCCCCCAGGCAATTCTTGAACATTCTAAGCTATAGATGAATTGCTGTGCAGATGGAGTCCTCCCTCCCCCACACAAATTGAAATACAAAGAAATACGCAAGGAATTAGGGATATTTTTAAAACTGAAAAATAATCCCTTTCCACACTGACATTTGCCTAGGGAATAAAACATGTAAACAGGTAAGTAAACAGAAGATTATTTGAGAACATAGAGAATGCTAATAACCAGGGGGATGTGTAGGAGGGGAAGGGGACTCCTTAGGTGAGCCCTGAGGGAAGCTAAGGATTCCAGGAGATGGAAAGAAAGCATTCCAAGCATCTTTTTCTCATGTAGCAAAAGTTTAAGTCTGGGTCTCTGTTATGGAACACTGTATTTTGCAAATATGTGATTACTTATTAAACAAGGCAAGTTTTGTTTTGTATAACATAAGGTCATAGCGTCATAGGTCTAGAGCTGGAAGGGTTCATCTTTTCCAACCTCTATATCTTACCAATGAGGCAAGAGTGGAATGAAGGAAGGAAGGAACAAAAGAAAAATGTGTATTACCTGCTTTTTGTATACAAAGCATTGCAAAGGAAAGCAAGACAGTCCATACTCTCAAGGCATTCACATTATAATAAGATGGAGAAGTGAAGAGACTTTCTCAAGATCACACAAGGAGTAAATAGTCAAACTAGGATCAAAACTCAAGTCTTTAAATCCTGAACCCAGAGTGAATGCCCCCTAGCATTCTGAGTTCTGCAAAGGCAAAATAAGACTTGAATAGAAACAGAAATTCCAAAAGACTTTAAGTGAGGAGGGATGACTTAGAGATGCTTCAGTCATTTCTCTATATGTAAGAAAATCAAGGTTTGTGAAAAGCCATGATGATTCTGGAGTATTTTGGAAATCTGAGAATTCTGGACCATTCTGTGAGTTCTAGAGGACATTCTGACCAATGCCACAGAGAGAGTGGGCACCTAATATGAAGGAAACAGTATCTCTGGACCAATTTTAACCAAGAAGCATTGAATCTTATAATTAGTTCTTTTAAGGATGCATTAACTAAGAGAAACAATTTGGCACCAAAATGTATAACCAACACAAGTTAACTCATATTTTGACACTAGAGATCACTGGAGCATAATTAGAGTTTTAGGCTGGTTTGTGAGGGGTGATATCATTGAATTTAATTCAACTAACCCAATGGTGTCAAACTCAAATAGAAATGGAACCCTGTAGGCCACATATTTACTTAGAAACCATAAATTAGCATCATCTATGTTGTATTGTATTTTTTATTTATTGATTTTAAACATTTCCTAATGATATTTTAATTTAATTCCCTCCACTAAGTAATATTGGGGGCCATGAGTTTAACATCTATGATCTTCAGAACATACTAAAAGTCTACAATGTGCAAAGTACTCTTCTCTGCACTGGGGATGCAAAGATGGTTTAAGATATGGCCCCAGCTCTGATGGAGTACATGACCTATCACAGGGAAATGACAAATCCCCAGTAATATGGGGTAAGTACCACAGGATCATAGATCTGGGGCTGAAAGACACTTTAGAGATTACCTAGTCTTACCCCCTCATTTAGATGGGGAAATTGAGGCATAGAGAGCTTAAGTGACCTTGTCAAAGTCACACAGTGAACTAGTGGTGTGTAGTGCCTCAGACTCTAAATCCAGTGTTCTTTCCCATAGGCCACATTTTTTTTGCAGCAGAGTGATGCAGAAGGCCCCTTGACATCCAAGGAAAAATCAGGGACAGCTTCTCAGAAGAGGTGGCATTCAAATCAGACCTTAAAAGATAGGTAGGAATTCAGTAGGTAGATAGTTGAGGAGAGGGTACAGTCTCTTCTCAGAGAGGAAACAAGTCAGGAATACAGATCATTATACTATTATAGAAAGGAGAAAGCACATAGGAGAGGTACAGACAAAGGGTTATGAGAGAGACAGAATGAGAGAAATTTTCTGAATGGGAATGAGGGGAATATGGCCCCCGAGGGGAATATGGGAGGGCATACAGGGTGGGTTGAGCAGAGGTGGGAAAGAAATAGCTAAGTCTAGGAAAGAGTGAATAAATCCAGTTTGATTAGATTCTAATTAGATTCCCCAACCCTAAATTAGAAAATAGAATACTTTAAAAGGGACCTCAGAATCCTCCATCTTAGATTTGGAAGAGATCTCGGAGGTTCCCTATTTCTAGACCTCTAGGTCTCCCCTCTGACTGACACTCTGACTTATATTATGAAAAATACACAGACAGAGGGAGATAGGTGGATAGGTGGATAATGAATGAATACATGGATAGAGGAATGAATGAATGAATGATTATTTAGTAAGTTGTTTGATAAATTATTATAAGTAAATAACTTCCTTTCCCCTCTAAGACTTCAGAGACAGTCTTCTTTTCACGGAACCATATTGCTTCCTGAGAAAAGGAATAAGTTAAGAAAGAGAGACCAGAGTGAAATTGTACCACACCTCGAGTGTCAGATCAAGGAGACTAGAATTTAGGTCAGTAGGAAGTTTTGAAGCAGAAGTCCTTATAACTAGCCCATGGAAGATTATTCTAACTGTGGTGTGCAGGAGAGAGAGGAGAAGAGTCTAGAATAAATAGTAATCTATTGTTACTCATTTCATCAAATAGAGCAAATCTTATTCTTTTTCTGGGACTGCAGACAATTTGTTTAACCTCTTGGGAACTCAAGTTCTTGCTTGATATAATGAAATCATTAATGATCTATAAAGATCCACTTCCCACCCCTGGTTTTAAAAGAAATTAATTTTTTTTTAAATTTTATAATTTGTTAATAAATTGTTTATCTTTCATTTATAAACTTTTAAGGACCCAGAGTCCTTACAGATGTTATTGCTGGATTCTCTTTATGAATTTAGAAGTTAGACAGACTGTTCAGTCATCACTCCCAAATAAATAGCACCTGCTAGCTTCTGGTGCCAGCAAAAACCCGAGGGCTGAGGTGCTGTCTATCTGTGATCACAAACACCTGGTCTAGAATCCTCTCAGTTCTGAAAGGTAAGTAACAACAGAGTTACAGACTCTGGTTAGCAATTTCTAGACAGGCTCTTTGTCCTTTGCTAATGACGAGATAGCTGGGTCTTCACTGGAGCAGGGACCCTCCTCTTTGTGAACCTCCTTCCTAAATATCATCCATATTTTACTCCATATTATTAATGAACACTCACTTCAGGGAGAGAGACATTCTTCCAAGAGGCAAAGATGGGCAGTTGAAATGTGTGTGTGTGTGTTTTAACATTCTTCATTCCTGAAGTACAGAACTGGACGACACAATGGAAAAAGTCACACCACATAGATATTTCCCTTTCCAGAAGCTGAAGAGAGTTCAGCCATGGTACAAGTTCTTGAGATTTCTGCATTTATCCTGGATTGGCTGAAAAAAAACCAATTGGCAGTGGCTCTTGACATGACACGCATGAAAAATTAATAGATGGGAGGTTAGAAGAGGTATTAGCAAAGAGAGGTGGGCTCCCCAGGAGACTGACACATCTAAAAATATGTAGCCAATACCCAGGGGAAAGGACTTGGTGTTGTGAAAACACGAAGCAGATTTTTCCCAGGATAAGCAGACCAAAGGAGTTCATAGCAGGGCCAAAGACCCCATAGGGGCATTTGGGGCCATAATCTCATTCAGGGATATCCAGGAATCAGCCGAAAGCACAATTGCCCTCCCTATCCTGTCTACTCCTTTACTTAGGATGTGGGAAAGGGGACATTAGTCAGTACTGGGAAGATTCATTAGTGTCCACCTTGAGGTTGTTTCCAGGGCACCAAAATATACCTCACATTCTCGGGCTTCTCTGTGAGACTTCCCCTTAGTGTGAAATTAATGGAGCGGATGAGAATACATTCAGAAGCCTGCAGCACCCCTGTATTGCTGTCGCTGCCTGACTGAACTGTCAATCAACATAATTTCAGCCAGCAACAGTATTAACAGCCAAATACAACACCATGGCCTGGCCCAACTCTGATTGATGGCTCAGTCATCTAGTTGTACAGGGAGAAAGAAGAGGGAGACCTGGCCTCTCCCCCAAATCCTACAGTAAATTCCAATTAGCTTTCACAGTCACCAATTCTGGGACTCTTTGTATATGACAGGCTCCTCTCCCATCCCTCTGCCTTGCAACTGCCTTTCCCCCTGCCTGCAAATCTTTGTCCCTGTCTCTCTTCCCCCTCTCCTCTCTCTTTGTCTCTCTATCTCTGTCTGTCTATCTTTCTCTCTCTCACACACACACACACACACACACACACACACACACACACACACACACATACACACACACACACACACACACCCCTTAGTCAGTTAGTGAGTTCAATTTGTCTATGGTACTAAAATCTAGATAATAACCAAGGGACCTAAAAGGTCCACAGAAAATCCCATAAAGCCTATGTTGGCTCTGTGATAAGAGCACTGGGTTTGGAGTTGGAGGTCCTAGGTTCAAATCCCCATTTTGCCTCCTATTACCCATGTTAACTTAAACAAGTTAATTGACCCTTGACCTCTTTGGGTCCCTTCCCTGACCTGTAAAATGTTGGTCTTAGACTCAGTAGGTGATCTCTAACATCCCTTTCTGCTCTAAGCCTGTGATCCTTAGACCCGGGGAGCAATTTGTTTACTGAAGAAAAAATTGTATTCAACAAGTGGTCGTTAGCCTTTGAGATGGGAAATGTGCTCCATCTTCAGGATATAAGGACAAACAAAGCAAGTCTCTGCCTTCTAGAAGCTTCTAGTTACTTCAGTGGAGACAAATTCAAATAGAAATGGAATCACCAGCAAGCTGCACACTGATGTAGAAAACCATACATTATCTGCGTTCTATTCCATTTTGATTTATTTTGTTAAATATGTTCCAATTACATTTTAATTTGGTTTTGGGCTGCCCTGGGAGTGTTGTAGGATACGTTAGGCCCCATGTTTGACACTTCTGTTCTATTGGAATGTTCAGAATCTGGCTGAACATTTGGCAAATGACCAAGAATAATGAAAAAAAATAAGACCTTGGTAGCAAGAAAATGAACGTGAAATACTTTCAAGTCTTTACTGAGCCACAAAAACAAATAAATATATAGACTTCCATGAACCATTAGTTTCATGTCCTTGATTGGAACAAAATTAAAGGCTAGCCTTGAATATTAGTCTTTAGTAAAGCTGTTGTTTGCAAGTTTTTCTATCACATTAGCTTTGATAATTATATTTAAGCCTTTGACAATCCCCTTCCAGGTTTTTTCGCAAATGTTGCCTGTCCTTGATGTCCTTTCTCCCATCTTAAAACCGTTGCACAGGCTGACCCCAATTTACAAAGCGTTTTGTAAATGTTATCTCATTCAATTCTCACAGCAATCTTATTGAATAGGGACTATCATTACCCACATTTTTACTGAGACCAGGAGAGGTCGTGATTTGCCCCTGGTCACACACCTAGGAAGTGTTTGAGGCAGGGTTTGAACACAGGCAGTCCTGATTCTGGTGGAACAATGGATAGAGTGCCAGACCCAGAGTCAGTAGACTAATCTTCCCGAATTCACATCCCATCTCCAAAACTAGCGGCATGACCCTGGGCAAGACACTGTCCCCTGTTGGTCTCAGTTTCCTCCCCTGTCAAATGAGCTGGAGAAGGAAATAGCAAATCATTCCAGTATCTTTGCCAAGAAAACCCCAAATGAGGTCCTAAACAAAAGTACCTGAGCCATCTGACTGCCCAGAAGCATTTTCTAAAGTTGGACTTTTTTTCGGTATCTTAACACTTGTTAAAAGCACTCAGATGCTAATTATCATCCATCACAAGTATCTCAGATACAGGTACCTCTAAGAAACACCTGCATCTTTGCTCTCTTGGCTGAAGTCTGAAACTGAGAGTCCACCTCCAGTAAACCTGGCATCTCTTCTCTATCTTTAACAAATTCTAGATGCCTTTGAAATTCAGTTCAAGTACTCCCTCACACCTAACTCTCTCCTACCAAAAAACATTTCAGTCATTTTTTTCAGTTGTGTTCTACCCTTCATGACCCCATTTGGGGTTTTCTCAGCAAAGATGCTGGAGTGGTTTGCCATTTCCTTCTCCAGCTCATTTGACAGATGAGGAAACTGAGGTAAAAGGAGTTAAGTGACTCGCCCAGGGTCTCACAGCTAATAAGGGTCTGAGGCCACATTGGAACTCAGGCCCAGCATTTTATGCACCATGGCGCTACCTAGAAGCCCCACCAAAAATTGCTTTTATATTTACTTGACTCCATGTAATTTCTTCATCAGTTTCTTGAAGGTAAGGACATTTTCATTTTGATCTTTGTATTTCCAGCACTTAGAACAGTGCTTGACACAAAGCATATGCTTAGTAAATGCAGACAAACTATCCAAGAGAGGTGTGTCTACTTTTACTTTAAAATCCATAGGAAGAAAGAATTAGAAACCTCTCTTTGGAGGTTACCTTGCATCTGTCATCTTCACATTTCTCTTGCTAAAAATAGCCACTGGCTCTATTTCCTTTCTAATTTTTTTCTTCTCTTTAATTTGTTCAAAAACCTATTCTCTCCTTCTCTCTACATCTCCTTGGACACATCCACTTCCCTAATATCTAAGAAAGTATTATATGTATGAAGATAAAAGCTGGGAAAATAAAATCCTAAGTTAGAAAATATGGAAGTTATTTTTTTGAAGCAAATATTGTTTCAGTCTATTGTCTTATACTGCAGAGTTGAGAAGTTCTTAACCTTTTGTGTGTCATGGACCCCTACATGATGAAGCCTGTAGACCTCTTTTCAGAATAATATTTTTACATGCAGAAAGCAAAATCAGAAGGATTACAAAGGAAAAATTATCATTGGAAATTCAGTTATCCAAATATTTTAAGAGAACAAATTCACAGACTCCCTGAAATTTCTCCACAAAGTTCTTGGGGGACTCTATAGAACCTTGGTTAAGAATCTCTGCTCTCAAACTGAGCTACCCAACTTTTTTTGTGAGGAGTTACTTTTTCAGTTCTGGATACCCACTATTCTTCCATTCCATTGGGAATCTGGCAACAACAAACTTGGAGCCCCGTCAGGTTGACTTTGAGCTGCACCAGTATATGATGGTCTTTGGCCAGGGACCCTGGATGTGACCTAGAGAGCAAAGATGTATGGGTTTCCCAGAATTCATGTCTCCAAGCCACTTATTATGGTTAATGATCAGCATCCGAGTCCCTCTAACAAATATTAACATAGCAATGGGGAAGTCCAACCTTAGAAAGAAAAAAATATAAGAAATATCATCATTCCATCCAGTCCTCATTTCTGGTCCATCCTTCTAATGGTCTCATTATTGCTTCCTCTATACACACCCTGCTTGGAGAAAAGAAGACACCCCTGCCTCAAAAAAAAAAAAAAATCCTGTATTCCCAATGGTTAAAACTCCATAGCCACCTTTCCCTGAATCTACATGAATCTATCATTGGCTGGGTTCCATGGTAAGGTTCTGTATACACAAGCACAGTATAGTAGAAAGAATTTTGCATTTGGAGTCGGAGGTTCAAGTCCAGGCTCTGCTATCTACTTCTTGTCCTTAGGAAAAATCACTTACTCCCTGAGTCCCAATTTTCTCCTTTGGAAAATGAAGGGTTTAGACTCAAGAGATCTCCAATATCCCTTCCAGTTAAATTTATGATTCTATGATGTCCCAAGTGAATTTTCAAAACAGGAATACTAGAAATGTTCTCGGCTTTCTGTGATTAAGGTGTGGGACTCATTAAGTGATGTGAATTTCCTTGGTAGCCTTACCCTAGTTATTTATTCTGTGGATGGAAGACTATTGGTCTGAGTAAGAAATAAAGGTGATGTGAATTTCCTTGGTAGCCTTACCCTAGTTATTTATTCTGTGGATGGAAGACTATTGGTCTGAGTAAGAAATAAAGGTGATGTGAATT
>CM053585.1:499510594-499538077 GCA_028646515.1 Pseudochirops corinnae
AATGAGCTAGAGAAGGAAATGGCAAACCCCTCCAGTATCTTTGCCAAGAAAACCCTAAAACAGTAGTTCTCAACCTTCCTATTGCCACCCTTTAATACAGTTCCTCATGTCGTGGTGACCCCCAACCATAAAATTATTTTCATTGCTACTTCATAATTGTAATTTTGCTACTGTTAAGAATCGTAATGTAAATATCTGATATGCAGGATGTATTTTCATTGTTACAAACTGAACATAACCCACAGGTTGAGAACTGCTGCCCTAAAAGGAGCCATGAAGATTTGGACACAATTGAAACAATTCGACAATTACTGCTTTGTGATTCTAGGAAGGTCTGAACAGGATAAGGTAGTGTATGTAAGTCATGGTTGTGATATATAAGTTGTAGTTGGATGGAAATAAGACCAATTAATCAATTAAAACTTACATATTCCAGTAGGTATTGGCCTTCTAAAAGTTATGGCCTTCGAATGCCATGGATAAACAATCTAAGAACAGCCCAAAGCACATTCTTTATGACTGTTCTCAGGGGTTCCATTGAATTACATTATAGTAGAATGTAAGCTCCCTAAGGTCAGCAATGGTTTTATTTTGGTTTTATATAGTATTTCATATAGTTGACACTTATACACATTTACTGAGTTTGTTGCTGGTGGCATCTTTGTTCTGGATGGGTAAATTTGAGCTTTGGGAACCAAATCTAGAGAACAAGGTATATAACCAATGGAATGATAATGTATAGGATATTTTTCTAAAAACAACACGACTGAATGATGAGGCTAGTTCTCTTCTGTAACCTATAAACTTGCCCTCGGGTCAAATTTGAAAGACCAAGATTTTGTACAACTGAAACATCACTGAAATAAATATATAGACTCTCAAGGTGACTACTTGGCTGGACGCACATTTGAACTTGTTTATTTGAAAATCATTCTTGTCACTTCATAGGAAGATTTGGAATGGGCAAGTGACTTTACAACTCACATTGGCTTCATGCCAATTTGGTTGTTGTTGCATGTAGGAGAGAAAAAAATAAAATAAGTATCTTACTTAGGCTAGACTCTTGTGGCTTGGCACTGGATGAAGCTCTTGTCTTTAAAGACTTGTTTAAAAAAGAAAAAGTGATTCAAGGGTGGGAAAGGCCATTGAAGATAGTAGTTTCTCCTCTTACTTTAGCTCCTACTTTTCAAGGTGTCATACAGGCAAACACACTCCCAAACAGTAAGTAGGGCCCAGCAACATATCTGTTACGTAAAAAGGAGCCCATGAAATGTTAAAAATGGTGGAATGAAAAGGACCACTGGATTGGCTGCTAGGAGACCTGAGTTTAAAGCCCATCTTTAGCACTAAAAACCAATGTGACCCTAGACTTTACCTCACCTCTCTATGTCTCAGTTTCATCACTTGTAAAATGAAGGGGTTGGATTAAAAAGCTTCTAAGCAACTGTCAATCCATGATCCTTCCCCCAGAAAGGCCATCTCTCAAATCAATGTTTCCTCAGGACTTGACCTTCTGATTGTTTTCTTAGGGACAACTTCCTTTCAAATTCTGCCAAACTACAGGGACAAGCTTTGTCTTGATATCATGGGGGCAGATGGGGAAAAGGAGAGAGGGATTGGACAAGGTAGGGGAGATTGTGACTGCAAAAAGAAAAAGAAGCTGTGACCTGGCTGTGAAAGAGAGAATCTAGTGGGTAAAGGCTGGCTTCAGTTCCTGTACAGAAAGGAAGAAACCTCACTCACGATTGCCATCTACTGGGAAGGAAAGGGAAGGAAGACAGAAAAGTGGAGAAGGAATGGGAGATGCAGGAGAGAAGAAAGGCTGGGACCCTGGGAAGAATTCCAAAATCTTGCTAATCCTAGTGTAAGGTTCCTTGTGATATTAAGGCCCTAATCAGGTGCAAACCTAATGTGATTGTCTTTGGATGCTTTAAACAGTCCCCCAAATAGCATCTGAAGAGACAAACTAGTTAAATTATTGACTAACATTCACAGGGACTGTCTTTTGTCTTTCTTTGTATTCTCATCTCTTGCTATGATGATGCCTGGCACATATAGGAGGTAGTTAATAAATGTTGAGGGCAGCAAGGTGGCACAGTGGATAGTGTTGGGTTGAGAGTCAAATCTGGACTCAAATACTTACTAGCTGTGTGACCCTGGGCACGTCCATTAACCCTGTTTGCTTCACTTTCCTCATCTGTAAAATGAACTGGGGAAGGAAATGGCAAACCACTCCAGTATCTTTGCTAAGAAAACTTCAAGTAAGATCGTGAAGAGTTGAGCATGGCTTAACAATAACAATAAATGTTGAATGACTGACTGATTTAAGGCCGGATTACTTAAAACTGTACTAGATGAGATAGTCCATTAGTCAATCAATTAATTAATCAAGAATTTATTTAAGTGCCTGCCATGAGCTAGGCAACTATGGATAAAAAAATCGTAAGCACAGGAGTCTCTGCCCTCATGGAGATGACATTCTAATGAGAGAGGTTCCTTTTTTTCTAAGCTTCAAAGGATTCTTTACTCTGAATCTTCTGCAGGCAAAGAAGAATCAGGTATATGCTCAGTTATCCTAACCTAAGTCAGCACTACTACATGGCATCCCCTCAAACATCCTGACTTCTCAGGAAGCAAAGCCTCACTTTACCTCTGGCATCCACAGAAATGGCTGCATAGTAGATCACACCACCATCCATGCATGGGCCACCTCCATGATCTTAGACTCTGAAATATGTTTCCTTCCTCTTGCATGTTCTTTCTAAACCTGTTATTGCCCCACACAGAAACCTCCAATCTCTCCATCCTTCCTTGTTCCCTCAGCTTATTACTCCCTGTCTCACTTTCCTCTCTTTACGGTCTCTACCTTATAGTTGAACAGTAGATGTTCCCCTGTGCCCTTGACTCTATGGTTCATCATTCAGCTTCTGTGTACATTCAGCCAAGCCTCAGCCTTGGGTCACTTCTACCATCTACCTCGTCCATTTGCACTATTGCCAAATGCCATTAGAGGAAGACATTCTTTCATATTCATTACAAATTAGCATTATCTAAACTCTAATGGGTCCTCAATTCTAGATATCAACAAGTTTTCTTACTTGATTGACTCTAGTCCAGTCCCCTCAGCAGCTACCCCAAACTTCCCTTCCCCCCTTAGCCCCCAATGTTTCTTCCAAACAGTTTTGTTAGGAAATGTCCTTATTTAATATGTAACTGAGAAAATAAAGACCATCGTCCATGAGCTCCTTCTTCTGCTTCATTCTATCCTTCGAACCCCCTCTACATCCTTGTTCATCCTTTCTTCTCATCCTGTCTCTGAGGAAGAGTGGGCCTTCTCCTTGCCCAACTATCTCTCATCCTAAGGGGTGTTGTGATAGCAAATCACCCTGGGGATCTTTGGACCATTTTGGTTGCTCACTAATATGTCCCTGAAGAAGGTTGCCAGGTAGTACATTTTTAAGGACAAGAGGCAAAGGATAAAGTTAGAGATTTTGAGCTGGAAGGGATTTTGGAGCGCACTGAGACTGAGCAATGTTAAGTGACCCAGTGAGCATGCACCTAATAAGTAAGTGTCTGTGGCACAATTTGAATGCAGGTTTTGCTAACTCTAAGCACGCAGCCCTAACCTGCTGGGCCATCTGGCTGGCTCCTCCTTAGGCTGAAATTGTTTTCTTTATTTCAAAATTGGTACTTTTTTTTTTGATGTATCAGTCTCTGCCCAACAAACAGGCCCACCATAATGTCCTCCCATAAAAATAATTAAGCAAAACTATCTAATAAAGTCATTGAGACTAACAGTGCACATTAGTTTGCATTTTTCTACTTTATTGTTCATTAATAGAAAGGAAGGATATTGCTATAATGAATAATAATAATAATAATAATACTAACTAGCATTTCTATAGCACTTTAAGGTTTTCAAAGCACTTTCCCCACATTACTGCATTTGTTCCTTACAACAATGCCATGAGCTAAGTGGTAATCATTATACCCATTTTACAAGTAAGGAAACTGACATTGAGAGAGGTTAAGTGATTTGTCCAGGGTTACACAGCATATAAGTGTTCAGGGTAGGACCTTGACCAGATCAGGATCAGACTTCCTGACTTGAATTTAAAAGCAATAAGGTCATTGTATTTGACCTGATTTTTTTTTTTTGGTCTTTTAATGTTGTATTCATTTAAGTTGTTGTATTCATAGTCTATATGTTGTTCTTTTAGTTCTACATTATTCTTCACACAAGATATCACTGTGCAATTCTACTCATCTTTTGTCACCTTCATTATCCCTTTTATAATAAGTTCCATTATATTAATATAATTAATACTTTATATAACAGAATCAATAGAATAGAATAATATTCCATTATATTGACATACCATAATTTTTTCAGCTATTTCCCAAACACTGTGCACATGATTTGTTCCCACTCCAATTTGTTTTACTGTTTTAATGGTATCAATATTTTGGTACATTTCTTTCTGTTGGGATTGCTGGATCAAAGGGTATGAAGGAAGAGAAGTTTGGGAATAGTTCCTATGGAGACTGACATAGGGAATCCATTAGGGAGGAATAAAAGTACTGCCTTGCTGCAGTGAGGGCCCAGTTGATATTGGACAACATGAATTCATGGTATACACAGACGGCACAGTAATGAAATGGCTCATGAGTAGGAGGATGGTGGGAGAAATATAGAGTTTAGGTTTGGCAAGAGAATAGTGACAGAATGAGGAAGCAAGGGGACAGGATGGTTCAGACTTAAAGTGATGTTCCTGGTTTCAAGTCCCAACAAAAACAGCTAGGTGGTGCAATGGATAGATAGAGTGCCGGGTATGGAATTAGCAAGACTCATCTTTGTGAATTCAAATCTGGCCTCAGACACTTACTAGCTGTGTGACCCTGGGCAAGTCACTTAACCCTGTTTGCCTCAGTTTCCTCATCTGTGAAATGGACTGGAGAAGGAAATGGCAAACCATTCCAGTATCTCTGCCAAGAAAACCCCAAATGGGGTCACAATGAGTCAGACATGACTGAAATGACTCAACAACACAAAATCCCTTCTACAGGAAGCCTCTTGATTCCAGTGCTTTTCCTCTTTAAATTATTTCCTATTTATCCTGTGCATAGCTTGCTTTATATGTATTTGTTTCCATGTTGTCTCCTATAAACTCCTTGAGGGCAGGGACTGTCTTTTGTCTTTTTAAAATTTTTATCCACAGCCCTTAGCATAGCACCTGGTTACCTAGAAGGTACTTAATAAACATGATCATAAAGGTTGTAAGTAAGTGTCTGAAGCCAGATTTGAACCCATGAAGATGAATCTTCCTGATTCTAAGCCCAATGCTCTACCCATTGTGCCACCCAGCTGCCCTACAGATGAGGAAAATGAGACATATCGGGGGTAAGTGACTTGGCCATGATCACACAGCTAGTAAGCATCTGAGAACTGCTTTAGACAAATGCATCTGATATATTCAAAATAGATCATTTCTGTACATTTTAGTGTTATAAAATTAAAAAGTATTGTCTTTTGTCAAAAGTGTTTTTCTGCATCTATTGATATAATCTTATTGATGTGACTCGTTATGCTAATTGTTTTCCTAGTGTCAAATCATCCTGCTACCTGTGGTAGGAATCCAGTGTGGATCATTTTTAAATGTTCCCACGCATCTGTGATTTTGTCCATCTGGATACTCGGCAGATTGTAGCCCTTCCTGGCCCAATGGACAATCCTGCCCATCCATTTTATCTCATAAATCTGCCACAGTGTGCTAAGGCTGGTAAAATGATTTTTTGTTTAATGATTTGGCCTCTGACATTACAACGAGCAATTTTACTTCATGTTGCTTCAATATTCCCAGCCACAAATGGGAGAAGTGCTATTTTTCCAAGACCTTTCCAAGACCAAAGAGTGAGCTATGTGACCTTGGACAGGAAACAATCCCTCCCAGCCTCAAAGTCCTCCATTTGCATTCTCTGTCTCCAAGGAATGCTTTGAGGAGATGGACCATGTGAAAGTGCTATGTGAACTGAGAAGTGCCATTACATTATGATGGAGCTGATTATGTTTTGCCACTTAAATACAAGCAGTGCTCTATTGTTATAATAATTAGAACCATGGTTAATACGCTGTCCTCCAGCCTAATCCACTGAATGCAATTTCAAACCCTGGGGGAAATGAATTTAAAGGATTAAGTTGGAAATGTAAGGATAAAGAACATTTTCTGTGCTTGCCTCCCACGCCTCATTGAAAGCTAGGTTCCCTGGGTAAGTCCTTCCTGCTCAGCTCCTATGAGCATTACATCCACAAACAGGCTACTGTCATTTAAACTTGGCAAAAAAAAACTGAACAGAAAAGAGGCCAGTGTTCAATACCATTGAGGGTGACAATGGCTGGGGAAATGTTTGAACATCTTCATTAATAAGGCAACAAAAGTCCACTGTGATCAAACAGAAATTCAAATGCTAATCTGCTTCCTCCCCTTGCCCACCTGCTTGCTTTAAAGGACCTTTGGTTTGGAGAGGGGAATCCCATGATGCCCTGAGGCTTAAAACTCTTCTCTTGGCTAGTTTACAAGCTGTGTGTCACCCCTCTGGCCAGAGGCCAGCAAACCAGTTTTCTCTCCTCCCTGTCCTTTCCCCCTTTCTCCCCCCCAGCTCTAAAAATATTCAGTAATACAATTTCTACTCTTGTGAGCTACCTCTGTATTTCTCTGGTTGGCTTTTCCCTGCAGGATTTATGTGGAAGAAGAAATGACCATTTGCTTTTTCCTTCTCCAGTCCATTTTACAGATGAGGAAACTGAGGCAAACAGGGTTAAGTGACTTGCCCAGAGTCACACAGCTAGTTCCTTTCAGAATGGTAACTATAAAAAATACTTTAGGTCCTATGAGAAAAAAATCTTGCCTGTCCTTTTCAGAAGACAGTATCCATTTTTGTTGTTCAATTGTGTTTAGCTATGTCCGATTCTATGACCACATTTGGGATTTTCTTGGCAAAGATACTGGAGTGGTTTGTCATTTCCTTCTTCAGCTCATTTTTTTTTTACAGATGAGGAAACTGAGGCAAACAGAGTTAAGTGACTTGCCCAGGGCCACACAGCTAGTAAGTGTCTGAAGCTAGATTTGAATTTGGGCCCCCCTGATTTCCAGGTCCAACAATCAAACCACTGCACCACCTCGCTGCCCCAGGCATCTACAGGAACATAGAAAAGATTTTCCTTATTACCAATAGCCCAAACATTTCTTTCCAAAACAAAATGAATGATTGGGCCAAGAATTGTTTTCAAATATTTCAGTTAGCTGAATACCAATAAATGATTTGGGGTTGAGGTTGGTAATTAAGATAAATGCTTTCTTTCACTCTTTATTTTTTGAGTGGACAGAGCACAGTATCAGCATATGATTTCTTAAATGCTCAGATATTCAATGTATCTCATTTTCTGCCTGGTCCCTGGCACTGGAGAGATACACCTTCCACCCAGATTTCTTAGGAGATCACAGAGACCATGTTACTGTAGCACATGGAGAAGTTAGGACGCATGGAAAGTGAGTAATTGTAGCATTTTATCCTTTTTTAAAATAATAAATCAAAACATAAATTAGCAATATTATTGGAAGCAGAGATTTGTCTAGCAAAGATAGTCTCCTTCACAATCTTCCCTTCCCTTCTACTGTCTTCTAGAACTACATTTTTGATAAGTGGCTAGGCAGGGAAACAGGGAAACAGAGGTTGGTGACTCGCCTAGAGTCGAACAGCTATTAAATGTCTGTGGCTAGATTTAAACTCAGGTCTTCCTGGTCTCCTGGTCCAGAGCTCTGTCCACTATGCTATCCAGTTGTAGAGTATCCAGAAGACAGTTATGAAGAGTTATGCTCTCAATGGCCTTGAGAGCACGCCACATGAGTATCCATTGAAGGAACTGCTAACATTTAGACTACTAGGAAGGGGAATCTGAGAGTCTTCTTCAAATATTTGAATAGAAATGTGGAAGAATGTTCTCCATGGCCCCCGAGGGAATATTGAGTGAAATCACAAACATTTAGGCTTTATATATAGAAAAACTCCCTAAATCAAAGCTATCCAAAAGTGAAATGGTCTGTCTCAGGAGGTGATAAGTTCCAAATTATTGAATCAAAAGCTAGATGACCATTTACCTGGCATATTGTAGAGGGAGTTATTTTGCAGGCATGGATTGGGTCTAATGACCACTGCAGTCCCTTCTAAATCAAAGGCAGTGGAAATTCTGTGATTCTATGATCAACCACAGTTTACAGATGAAAAACCTGTTTTTAGTTATTTCACTAATGAGTACAGGAAACTGGATTGGAACCCAATTGTCTCCTGACTCCAAATATAGAATTTTTCCAATACTGAATTTTTTCAGATTATTTGGATGTGATTAAAAGGTAGAAAAGTTAGATATACCTCAAGATAGACCAAGCAGCCAATGAGTGGCCAGAAGGAAAGATCAACAGTACTTTCCACCATGGAAGGAAGCTGCAAACCTTTCCTCCTTCCCCCAACCCAACTCTCATTATCCCAATTGTCCAGTTCCCATTAGGCACAGGAAGCCCATTGCAAGTGGAGGTGGACCCCCACATCCTCACCCCTGCCAGAGGTATCACAACCCCACTTCACTCTGATCCTCAGACCCATTTTCCTCTTGGTGAGGGACCATCTCCTCTGTCATTACTCCCCAAGGTTCTTTGGACCTTCTCAGCCATCTGCTCCATTACTGTGCTAGACAGAACCCTAGTACTACCTGGCCTTTCCATCTTCACATCTTTCCATATGAACATGAGCCCTCCTTTATGTATTATCTCCTTGAGAACAAAGACCATCTTGATTTCTGTTTGCATCCCCAGCATTTAGCCAGTGCTTGGCATGTAGTAAGCTCTAGATTAATGCTTTTCCCATTACATTCCACAAGGGTTGTGCATACCTATACCCAGATGCAGATGTGGGTGAAGGTGTGGATGAAGGTAAAGATATGGATACAGATCTGAATATGGGTCTGGATAGAGATAGTGAATTCAGATGCAGATAGAGGGATATAGATATAAATGTTGATATAGATATGTGTTTCTGCACACATAGGTCTATATGTCTAGATGGACAGACACACAGACGTTCTTTCTCCTAAAGTCCTCCAATGACTGGTGTAAGGGTTCTCAGACAATCATTGTAATCTTAGTTGACAATTATAAAATAGTTCCTTAAGGTTTGCCTTGAGCTTATCATACACTGTATCATTCAAACTTACCTCAAAGACTATGCCAACTATGTCAACTCAGGAATCTTATAAAGCCATAATGAGTTGGAGAACAGATGTTGTGCCAGACTCTGTATTCATTGCCTGAAGACAAACAATAATACTGAGTTCTCAGGGCTTCATTATGGGAAAGTTGGCCATAGGGGAACGAACTGTTTTAACCACAGAAATTAATGAAGAGCTCTGCTAGACTTGTAGACAAAATGGCTGCCTCAATGGAGGCAGACCACCCAGCTCCCAAATACCTATCCAGTAAAAACATAAAAACAAAAAAACACCAAAACCTGAATTACACACCAGACTGAGTAATGATCAAGAAATACTATGAGAAATTAAAATAAGTGACTTCGACCACAAAACCACACCAAAAAGTCAGCTAGAGGCCCACTAGCAATAAGAAAGAGAACCTTCAATAAAGTCAGTGCTGGTGCAACTGGAGGCCTTCTTCTGAATCCAAAGGCCTTCTTCTCTTTTCAAGAATAACCCATCAATCAGAAGCAGGATTTTGTGCTCCCCAAATCTTCTCTCTCTCCCTCCCTCTCTCTCTCCCCCCCCCCTACTCCTCCCTCCTCTCCCCCAGCACTTCACACAATCCCTAAATATTCTTTCTTCAGTGTAGGATCAGTGCCAGTACAATTGGTATTTATGCCGGAATTCTGCCGGCATGACCAGAGACAAACCAGAAACAAGTATGGCCTGTTAGCCCTATGTCAGGAAACAGCAATACTGATCCCTACCCTTAACCTCCACCCCAGAAAGCCCCAGGCTGATCAGAAAGATTCTGGATAGTGACTTTGGGGAGTAGCAGCAATCAGTGTAAATGTGCCTCAGATTAATTCACTGCAAGGCTCTGAGGTCTCTAGTATTCTCTGCTGAAATATCATAGAGAAATGGGGTCAAACTCAAATAGAAACATATCCCTGCTAGCTGCAAATTTACTTAGACAACAAATTAACATCATCAGTGTTGTACTATATTTTTATTTATTTTCTTAAAAACATTTCCCAACTACATTTTAATTTAGTTCAGACCTAACTTGAAAGTTTTAAGCCCTGAGCTTGATGTTGCTGTCATAGAAGGCACTGATAATACAGCATTCTGAACTTCAAAGATTCAGGGGGAGCTAATCCTGAGAGGTGAGTGTCAGCAAAGGAATCCAGAGGTCCCAGAGGGACACCAAGAAAGGCCCTCTACCCCAAGTGAAATACAGGGCAGAGGTTAGTCCTTCCACAAAGCTCCATTTCGGGAATAAAAGCTAGAGAGATAAATAAAAGAAAGATGACTCCAACCAGTATAAAAATTATTTTAGATAAAATTGTTTTAAAATGTAATTGAGGAAAAAAAATAAATGTTATACAAAAAATTATTTTGGATCTGGGGGTCCCCCAACAAAGTAAGACAGTAACTCCATAAAAACTATAGGCAGACACACAAAAGAAAAAAATGGATTTTCCAAAAGAATTATGTGAATACCTGGAAAAAATTGAAACAAGAGGTAAAAAAAAATAAACAAAAGCCCTTGAGGAAAGAAATAGAAGGAGAACAAACAACTCAGAAGAGAATAAAGTAAAAAAATGGACTTCCTGAAAAGTAGAATATGCCAATAGAAATCAATGATTCCATGAGACAGCAAGGAATATTAGAACAAAATCAAAAGTTTTTTTTTTAAAGAAGAAAATGCAAACTATCTGATATTATAAAAATTGACCGGAAAAATTGATTAAGGAAAAATAATTTAAGAATCATTTAACTTCTCAAAAACCATATTTTTTTTAAAAAGCCTAAAATACTATGTTTCAAGAAATCATAACTAAAAACTGTTCAGATCTATTGGAACCAGAGGGCAAAGTGAAGATAGAAAGAATCTGCTAATTACCTTTTGGAGAAACCTCAAAAGGAGAAAGTCCCAATGAAAATAAAAGATAACTTGAGGAACTTGAAGGAGATGTACGATGATCTAGGGCTAAGATTATAAAAGAGGAAGAAGAAACAAGTGGCCCTTTTGAATCTGAATGTCCTTCAAACACTAAATAAGAAACACGGAGGCCCTGGGGGGAGTTTTGGTTCTATATAAGAGGAGAAAGATGAACAAGAGAAAAAAGAGAAATGAGGGTAAAAGGTAAAATTAGATCAGAAAGGAAGAAAAAATGAGGAAAACTTGACTAAAGGGGACATCGAAAACTTTTTTTTTCAATGCACCTCAGAGAACAGAAATACTTTCAGAAGGAAACACAGAAAAGCAGTAGTTTTGAAAGGAATTTATTAGAGATTTATTTTTTAAAGCAATTGTAAATGGAGATTCATTTTAATACATACAGTCATCTTTGTGCGTTCTATTGTGATCTAGAATTTTTTTTTCTTTTGTTGTTTAAGTTCAGGATTTAAAAAATAAAACTGGGGCTGTTAGGTGGTACAGTGAATAGAGCACTGGCCCTGGAGTCAGGAGGTCCTGAGTTCAAATGCGACTCAGATACTTAACACTTACTAGCCCTGTGACCTTGGGCAAGTCACTTAACACCAATTGCCCTGCCTTCCCACCTCCGAAAAAGCAAAAATATAAAATAAAATAAATTTTTCCAAAGAGCTTTTTGCTAAAGGGTAGGCATTATGATGTGTATCTGGAGAGTATGGCCACCCTGACAAGATCATGGACCCTTTGTTTCAGAAACTTTGGTGTTCGGAGATTAGTGATTCTCAGAAACTACAGAGAAAGAAGTTTTCTTCTCCCTTCTTCAATCAAGGCCCTTTTATCAATGACCACAGGGCCCTAGTTCCATTAAGCAGTAATATGAGGTCAAGTTGGTTGGAGCCAGTCCTGAGAACCAGTTGTTAAAGGTTCAGTGTGAGCATTTTACACCCTTTTGTTATTCACTCCTGTCTGACTCTGGTGATGCCATCTGGGGTTTACTTGGTAAAGACATTGGAGTGTTTTGCCATTTTCTTCTCCAGTTTATTTTACAGATGAGAAAAAGGAGGCAAAAAGAGTTAAGTGCCTTCTCCAGGGTCACACTGCGAGATTTTTACACCTTAGAAATCCAAAAACGATACAAAAGAGGGCTTGATTTTTAACATTTTATTGATTGTCTAGAATTCAGAAAGTGATGGGGAAAACACTGAAAATTCCAGTTAAATTTTAAAATGTCTTGAAAGTACCCCCCCTTTTTTTTTTCACTGAACTGGTTATTAAACTTTTACCATCACACCCCAAAGTCCACCTCTGTTAATCTGCCTGCACATTTTTCCAGGGATTGAAATGGATCTTTCTTTGAACACACCCTCTTACATTTTCAGTTTTTCTACTGTTTGTAAGAATTATTTACTGAGTGTGTGAAAATAAGCACTAAGGGTTAAGACACTGTCCCCGGTCAAAACAAAGAGGGGTTTTTTTTAGCCCCTTTTACACAAAATTCAAACAATAAAATCTCTCTCTTAAGGGAAAAGAATCTCTTTGCTCTCTGATTTAGAGAATGTATATTCATAATGTTGTGTTGCACAGTCTGCCCTCATCTTGCCATGACCACCATGAATGTGGGTGGGATTTTAAGGCCCTGAGACAGCTGACTCATAGAGCAGATC
Source organism: Pseudochirops corinnae (assembly GCA_028646515.1). Taxonomy (NCBI): domain Eukaryota; kingdom Metazoa; phylum Chordata; class Mammalia; order Diprotodontia; family Pseudocheiridae; genus Pseudochirops; species Pseudochirops corinnae. Next base: position 499,523,445 of record CM053585.1, read on the forward strand.
AAAAAGAAGACCTGTCCTTAAGATTCAGCAGCTCAAGCCAACCAGCAGTAGCTCTAAGGTTCCCATGACGGGAAGTCATAGAAAATTTAGGCATGCAATCTGCTGTTCTAATTACTGCTATGACTAAGCCTTAATTAGTAAAGTCATTTAACAACAGATTTATGGGGATTTTCAATGTGTAGCTAAAGCCACCATGAGGAATTCCTTTTATCTTGTGGGTTCAGTTCTTTTTTTTTTTTTTAATGAATAATGCTCAAAGGACCTCATTTAACATCTCTCCAAGATTTCTGAATACAGTACAAAATTCACTCAGTAAAGAGATTTGCAGTCCAGAAAAGTCAATACACTTCTTTGGTACTGTCTGCTTTGCCATATCCGCTTAATATTATAGAACTGGAAGAGACATTAGAAGGCATCTGAGCCAAACCTTTCATTTTACAGATGAGAAAACTGAGGCATTTTCATGATTAAGTGACTTGCCCAAGATCACAAAAATCGAGAATAAAATAGGCAAGATTTAAGCCCATGCCCCCTGAATCCAGTCAGTGTTCTTTTCTCTCTGCAAGGCTTCTTTTTTTCAAGAATCACCCCATCAATCAAAAGCAGGAGTAAAAGCCTTCTGCTCTCCAAATCTCCTCTTTCCTCCCCAGAACTTCCAAGCCCTCAATAATCTTTCCTCAGCTTATCGTTTGCCAGTCGGTCAACACTCTTACTAATTGCTGGGCAGTGTACTAGATGCTGCGGACACAAAGAAAGGCATAGACAGTTCCTGCTCCCAAGGAGCTCACTTTCTACTGGGGGGAGTGAACATCTAAAAACCTCATTGAAAACAAGGAAGATGGAAGATAGACTGGTGTGGCACCAGCTAGAATACTGTCAGAAAGACCTGAATTCAAATACTGCCCAAGACCCTTACTAACTGAATGACCTTGCCCAAGTCACTTAAACTTTCCTGGCCCAAGTTTCCTTACCTGAAAAAGAGGGATAATGATAATTCATGATAATAAAACATAAAATAGAAGATAATAATAACAAAGAGTGTGAGAAACAGAGAGATGTAACCTATAAAGCACTTTGCAAATGTCGAAGAGCTATATAAATTGTGTCTATTTTTATCATCTGAGAAGGGGATACCCAGAAAGGCCTCCTCCTCTGGCAGAAGGCTGAATTTGAAAGAGGCCAGGAAAACTAAGAGATGGAGGTGAGAGCACAGAGCATTTTAGTCATAGGGGATGACCAGTGCAAATACTTGGAGGTGGGAGATGGGGTGTTTTGTTAGAACACCAAGTAGGCTGAATAGTAGAGTGAATGAAGTGGAGGAAAGTATAAAAAGGGAGGCTGGGTGGCCCAGTGGATGGAGTGCTGGACCTGGAGTGAGGAAGATTCTTCTTCCTGAATTCAAATCAGGCCTCAGACACTTTTGGCTACATGGCCTTGGGCAAGTTATTTAAGCCCGTTTGCCTCTGTTTCCTCATCTATAAAATGAGTTGGAGAAGGAAATGGCAAACCACTCTAGTATGTTTACCAAGAAAATCTGAAATGGAGTCACAGGCAAACACGACTGAAAATGGCTGAATGACAATTAAAAAAACGACAATCTTATGGAACACAAAAAATGTTGTGAAACTAACAATCGGGTCTCAGCTGAAGGACAGGAGGAGCACATAGATGCCTCCATAAGCCACTCGTAAACAAGACTGGCCTGTCTTTCCTGGTATTCATAGGTCATTGTTCATAGATCTAGAACAAGAAGGGACCCCACGAGGCCACTGAATCACACCCCTCACTTTGTAAAGGAGAAAACTGAAGTGTAATGAGGTTAAACAAGGTGTCCAAGGTCACACAGGCATTATGAGAGCCACGATCCTAAGCCAGGTAAAGAATCACTGACAGAAACATGACGTCCTTGGGAAAAAGAACAATTGAAGGCATTATGATGCTTTGCAATGTGATGGTTAGTTGAGTGGTGGTTTTGTTTGGAAGTGACAAGGAAAACAAAAGGCTTGGAGAAATGGAGAGAGAGAAAGAAAGATGGTACAGAGGCAGAGGGGGTGGGAGAGGGAGAAAAGAAGAAAGAAGGTCTGACAGACCTGGTACCTAAGGGGCAAGGGGTAGTCTGGGTAGTTTGAGGTAGGAGAAAGATGATAAGAATTGGGAGACAGCTCAAGGTAACAGATACTTAGGATGATAATTCATAATGTGGCTCAGGGCCAGCTCTGCATCATCATGGAGAAGAGTTCTACATAGCTCCAAAGGATAAGACAATGACAGGATGGGAAAACCCCTGCCCTCAAAGTCAAGTGTCCCAGAATTCTGGTCTCAGCTCTGGACTGAACTCACTTTGTGACTTGAGGCAAGGCCCTTGACTCCTATAAATTAATGGGTTGAACTGGGTCACCTTCATGTTTGCTCACATTCTATGTCTTCAGGAGATGAGAGCCTGGCACCTTGACCTCCTTGGAAAAGTCCCTGCCTTCTGGTGTGTATAAGTGAAAGTGATTCTGCCCACAGGAGTTATTCTGAGCTTAGACCAGGACATGACTTCCAGTCATTCTCTTCCCAGAAGAAACAAAGGTCGCTTTTGTCCTGGTTCCCATTTTAATCTAGCTTTTGTAGTTCTCCCTCAGACCAAAAGAGCTGTTTGCAGCAGCACATCCCTTGAACCCAATAGGGAGGATCAAAGAATCTCTCTCCTTTCTGCCAGCCAGCTCCTTCCAGGTGTTTTCTTCCACGTCAGTTACCCCATTGACTGAAAATTGGGGATGTACATCACCAGTCGCGCCCCCACAGAATGCCAATCCTGCTTGTAGCAACAGGTCCCTCGAAAGTTTCTGGTTTGATGATTTGTACTTCACGCCATCCCACCTCCATCCCCACCCAGAAGGGAGTAGAATGTGCTGCTCCCTAGCTTGGGAATCAGGAGATAGCTCATAGGATCTCAGATGCATCTCAGTAGATTTAGGTCTCAGCAGATTTAGAGTTTCAAGTAGAAGTCATTAACTCCAACCCTCTTATTTCATAAATAAGAAAATGGAAGACAAGAGGTCAAGTGACTCATCCAGGGTCACCCAGCTGCTAGTCAGTGTCAGAGGGGGGACTTGAACCTACATGTTCATGATTCCATTTCTAAATCCAACACTCTATCAATTCCCCTATGTTGCTTCTAAGCAAACAAACAGCCTTGGATAGTTCACTCTCTGGGCTTTAGCTTCCTCATTTGTTAAATATTCAACAGAGCTTAGCAGCTAGATAGTAAGAGGAACAGGGGACTATCAGATAGTGGGATGGGCTGTGCTCCTTCCCACACCCTATTCTGTTCCCTGCCCACCTCTCAACTCCCCTCTCCTCCATCAGCCTCAGTCAATGTCAGCATCTGTCTCTACCTCACAAACGAGGGCAGACGATGTCTTTTGCCCTGGAAGCGACAGTTCCTAATCCCAGCTCTGGTAGTAATAATGGTGGGCAAAGGAAGTTCACAGAATCACATGAGGATAGATTTAATGCTGGCAAGGACTTTAGAGGCTCTCAGATAAACTGTCTCATTTATATAGAAGGAAACTGAGGCACAGAAAGTTAAGAGATTTATTTCAGGGTTGCTCATTTGGTAAAGATCTGAACCCAGGTCTCACCCTCTCCAACTCCAGTGCTCAAACCCCCACTCGGTTCTTCTGCCAATCAGATGAATGTGGCAGTGTGATTTTTTTTTTTTAGGGAAGGGGGAAGATTCTGATTCTCTTTATCAATGAGTCATCAATTAACAAAGATTTATTCAGTGCCTCTTATGTGCCAGAAACTGTGCTAGTCACTTTAGCAGAAATAATGGAGAAAGAATTAATCAACTCAGTCCATTGTATTTCCAATAGCAAACAAAAAAAGCAGCCCCGAGTCCAAGAAAAGGAAAATTCTTATTGGAGTAGCAGGCATGCAGGCTGTGTGTAAGCAAGGCGGTTAAACTTGACCTTCTTTTCTCTAGGTAATATTTCCTGAGGGAAGCACCTTGCCTAGAATGCAGCCTTCTTGCCTCCACTATAGCCCTTCCCATTTGGCAATGTCTTCTAAAAGACCTAATATGATTATTTCTTGGAGAGCTGCTAAGTCACGTTTCATATCTGAGCAAGTCCTGGCTGCTGCACCTGGGGGCTCTGACCCAGATTTCCAACTTTATAGTTTCTAGGGGGGAGGAAAAAAGAGGTGGGCAAATTATGGTAATTGAATCCCTGGCACATCCCATCAGTGCACAAGAGAAAGTGTTTGCCCTGGGACTGGAAAAGGGTTTGGGGAGACTTGGCCATTTGCAGACAAATTTACTTTCTGCAACCTATGGAATCTGTACCAGATGCTGTCTTGAAAAATATCGTCTTCAGAAGCAGTTTATTGATTTGGCAGGCGATTTAAAGGCAATATAGGATAGTTGGAGCAATGCTTTGGGTTTCTTTTCTTTCTCTCTTCATACTAAAAGAGAGAGCCTGAAATGTCCTTGGGGGATCATTAGCCCAATTGCTGAAGAATAGTCAGATGGATCGCTAGCCCAGTCAAGTTCTCCAGTATGTTGCTGTCTATTCTCCTGGCTGGGTTGCCTGGTGGTGAGTAACCTGCAGGCCAAAACCTATTCAGTGGGGAAGGGATACACCAGATGCTTTGTTTAGGACTTCACTCTTTCACTTGTTCCTTATTCATATATCTTCCAGTTATTTGTTTAGCTTTTTGTTTATAGTCATTTATTCATAAATGCATAGATAGATATACATGCATGCAAGTTTTGACTATACATGTGTGTGCATACATGTAAATATGTGCACTGTATATCATGCTTAAATGCCAGGTATTTTGTATGCAGTCATGAAAATGCATTGTATGTACATGCTATGTGTATACACATATGTGTTTCAAAAGCAACCTTCCTGAGATGCTTCATGTAAACTCTGCCATTTCTCTTTATAAGCGGGGAAGGGTGATGACTAGAACAGATGTAAAACTTTAAGGCTGATCCCAGGGACCAAGGAGAAGGCCTGGCTTGCAACCTAGAACAAGGAGAGCAGACAGTTTTAAGCAGTAAGCGGGGAGGGGAGAGAGGATCAGCTTTGTTTTGGAACCTATAAAATCACCTACAGTTGTCCTTTGAAACAGGTCTTGGTCTCTGCCAAAGCCTCGGCCAGCCTACAATGCACATCGTTGGACTTGTCCGTGAGTAGATGGGCTCTGAATTTAGGGGAAAATTCCAGGAGATGGTGGAATCAGCAGGTAAATTATTTCCAACCTGATTCCTAATCCAAGGCTTTTCATAGTCAAGTTACAATGAGACAAAAGGGCCAATGGTGGCACCCAAATGAAACCAGGCTGGATTTTGGGGAGCCACCCCTAGAAGCAGAATCCAGTTCAAGCAACTGAGAGGGGGTACAACTCTCCCCTGGAATGATTAATATATGCAGTCCTGGACAGCTAAGGGAGAGCTTAAAACAATGATCAACTTCCCTTTTTCTGACACAGACACTGGAGCCAGAGGTCTCCTAACTGGTCAGAGGACAGCAAGATCCAGCACCGAAAGTGTGCAAGGAGCTTTGCATTATCACATCTGGTTCTCACAACCCTAAGGTAAGTACTATCAACTCCATTTTACAGGTGAGAATACTGAGTCTGAGCGTGATTTAAGTGACTCACCCAGAGCCACACAAGCTAGTGTGAGAGGCTGGATTTGAATTCAGTTTCCTGACCCTAATTCCTACTCTGTATCTGATGACAATTAGGTTGCCCTGAGGGATTCTATCTGCTGAGCTTTGAACCATGCTTTGAAATGAGCCCTTCTACCCTGTCTCCCTCACCCCACCCCAAATTTCTTACTTTCAAAATCTAGTGTCAGGAATGATTGGATCCAGACAAGCTGTGGTACTCACTGTTAAAATATGTGACCATGGGAAGTCATTCCCAACCTCACCTCCCCCTCATCTATTTTCTCCACTGGGTTCAGAATAGGTATAAAATAAGCCGTTCTTTTTCTTCTTGGAGGGTAGCTATGGCTACAGCTCATTAATCACCCATCCCTCACACAGACAGACGCTGACAAAGAATGCCGATAGCATCGGGCTGGACTGAGCAGGCCACAACAGGAATGGCGCTGCTGACGACATGCTCTGGGCCCATCGGTGGGGCTCCTGCCTCAGATCCTGACATTTCTCAGCACCTTTTCATGTTCTAAATGGGCATCACAGATAGACACATGGACGAAAGAACTGGCCATGGGCGCTGAAACAATGGGGCCTTTAATACCTAAACAGCGACTTGCTCTCTCAAGCCCTCCAGCCTATCTAAAATGTTGTCAGAATCAAAAATAACCAGGAATGGAGCCTCTATTCTTTAGTAAAGATATCTACTTTGTTGCCTTCCATCTCTGAATATCCAAGGAAACTTTCTTCCTTTCTTTCTCTTCCTTCCTTCTTTCCTTCTTTCTTACCTTCCTTCCTTCCTTCTTTCCTTCCTTCCTTCCTTCTTTCCTTCCTTCCTTTTTTCCTTCCCTCTTTCCCTTCCTTCCTCCTTTCTTACCTTCCTTCTTTCCTTTTTTCTTACCTTCCTTCTTTCTTTCCTTCCTTCCTTCTTTTCTTCCTTCCTTCCTCCCTCCCTTCCTTCCTTCCTTCTTTCCTTCCTTCCTCTTTTTTCCTCCCCTCTTTCCCTTCCTTCCTTCCTTCTTTCTTACCTTCCTTCTTTCCTTCTTTCTTACCTTCCTTCCTTCCTTCTTACCTTCCTTCCTTCCTTCTTACCTTCCTTCCTTCCTTCCTCTTTTTTTCCTTCCCTCTTTCTCTTCCTTCCTTCTTACCTTCCTTCCTTCCTTCTTACCTTTCTTTCTTCCTTCTTACCTTCCTTCCTTCCTTCCTTCCTTCTTTCCTTCCTTCCTTCCTTCCTTTCCTCTTTCCCTCCTCTTAATTTTATTTTCCTTCTCCTTTTTTCCTTAGTATAGGATACATCGATGAGATTCTACTGCTACAGACCAAAAACAATACAAATAATAATACCCAGTTATCCCATGCTTTCAAGTTTACGAAGGACTCTATGGACTTCATCTCTCCTGATTCTCAAGACATTCACAAGGATAGTCTTGCCTCTGTTTTATAGATGAAGAAATGGAAGCTGAGAGTGGTTAAATGACTTTGCAGGGTCACACCGATCATAAATGTCTTCGATGGGTTTTGAATTCAAATCTTCCTGATCTCAGATCTCGTGGTCTAGCCACTGTAATAGGAGTGTACACACAGTATATTTCTGGTCCACTTATGACAGCACCATTATCATTGCCTGAGGTTTAGAAAGGGGAGGGGAGAGAGTGCATCATTTTCCTGGTTAGCATCAATTCCGATCTAGGTTCATGGGACATTCTATGTTGTTGCCACTTATAAGAGACTTTGTAAAATTGTCAGAACAAAACTCATTCTAATTTTCTTTAAACTTAAAAAATCAATGCATGCTGCCTGGCACTCTGAGGGAGGAGAGAAATGTTTGAATACTTTTTGCATGTTTGTTTATTTTCACAGCTCCATAACATGGGGAATCATTAGTTGAGAGAAATGATCCCAAGGATTACAAAACTGGAGCCCTGGGTTCTAGTTCTGCAAGGCTGATAAAACTATTTTAGGGCCTTGTAAATCTCCATGGGCCTCCTGCATAAAATTAGAAAGTTACACTAGAATGCTCTGAAGTACCTTCTAACCCTAACATTTTATGATCACATAATATTGATCCAAAGGGACAGTAACTGGTTTGCTTTTATTCCGCAAAAGCATCATTTTTTTATCTGAGAAAAACAAGCCAAAAAAGAAAAACATGCCAATATAGAAAACTAAAAAATAAAGTCCTCTGACTCAGATTTCATCCATTCAACATTTACCTTCTTACCTTGGCCTTGAACTTGAAGGCTGAGGACCTAGGTTCTACCAGGGTCTCTACCACTCATTACATTTGTGACTGTCAGCAAATTAATTTCTCTCTGGTGCCTCAGTGTCTTCATCTATGAAATGGGCAATAGGTAGGATTTAATGATCACTAAAGTCCTTGGCCAGATACACTGATAGTTCTATTATTAAATGCAGCCTTAACACCCAACTGTAATCCTAAAAATAGGAAACCGTGACAAATAGCTTTGTGCAGTAAGGAGATTTTTTTTTAGAATGTACTCCATTTTATACACAAATACATGAAGTAAAGTGATTTGCCCTGGCTTATACCATGAGTGAAGTAAAAGATCCAATTTTTGTGACAGAATTTCTGTTCAGTACTCAGTCCATTAGTCACTCTATTAACCACATGCTTTCCCTTCAGTCTATATGAAGAACTGATCTTAACACCAATAAAAGGGCTTTCAACTATAAGAAAGAGACAGAGAAAGACCAGGAGAGAGACAGAGAAAAGGAAACAGAGACAGAGAAGAGAGAGAGAAGAGAGAGGCAAGAGAGAGAGACAGAGACAGAGACAGAGAGAGAGAGACAGAGACAGAGACAGAGACAGAAAGAGAGACAGAAAGAGAGAGAGAGACAGAGACAGATGAATCAGCAACCTGAATCTCTAGACTTTGGGGTTTGAGCCTGCCAGAAGGAGTACTATGTTTAGGTATATGGTGGAGTTTTCACTGAATCATTAAAAAGACAACAGGAAAAAATGTTAAAGATTTCAGAAATAAATGTAGCTTTATCTTCTTATCAACCAGCTTAACTACATAATTGAGGAATCTGTTCTTGGCTACTTCCTGTCACAAGTTTGTAAAGAGAGCTTCAGGAAGGACAAAATGACAGACTTTTCTTTTTAATAGTTTGAAGTATGTTTTAATTATTTTAAAAAGGAGCAACTCCACAAAGGATGGGAAATGGGGGAGGAGGTGTTAATGGGCTAAGAGAAAGGGAAGCTTTCAGGTGACAGACTTAGCTAACTAGAAATTTCTTGGTAAGATGTATAACCCTAGACATTAGACACTGGGTTATTGGTTTAAACAAAAATGTTCAAAGCCAGTTACCCTTCTTCAATCCCCCGTCCCACCAAGCTAAATTCCAGAGTATTGAACCAAGGTGAGTTTCAACAAAAGCTTTCAAATGAGAGGCCTGTAGAAAGTCTGAAGTTGACAAATGGAGTTTTTGCTGGAGGTTTCAGACAGGTAACTTTCATTAATGTTCATGAGAGCTGTCCTGCCTCAAACCAATTGTTTAGAAGTTGAGGAAATACCCTGAAGATATGAAGTAAACTATTCCCTCTCTATAAAATTTAGAAGAAAGAAAAAGGGGGAAAAATTCAGCAACAGAGCCCAGACATGTCACAAGGCCTGCCTCCATAAATAAAGGGTGCCATTTAAGAGATAAGGCAAATACTGTGACTGCATAATGGCCTCCCCCTGCAAGATAAATGCTGAGGTATTTATAGAAAATAAAGTCAAGACTTTGCTTGTCAAACAGGAGATTATTTTCTAGCTGCTGAGTTCAGTCCCTTTGACCTTATTTGCAAACGAGATAGCAAGAGAATAAGGTTGTACCTAAGCGCAGCCTAGAAGGCATTCCAACTGGTTTTGAATACCCCACTGCCTTCTTCCTCCTTAAGTCAAAGACATTGCTCTTTATCTTTTCCAAAAGCATATTTAATTCAATTCAAAATGCATTTATTAAATACCCACTATGGTTGTATATCATGGAAGTCACTGGACCTTCGGTTTCCTTAGCACAGGGAACTCATGTTGTCTGTAATTTATACTCTTTGTCCAGGATCAGAGAACTTGTATGTGTCAAAGGGAGGACATGAACCCAGGTCCATCTGACTTCTAGCCTGTCTCCCTCTCCCTCTCTCTCCTCTATAGCATAATGCTCCTCACTGGGCATTGGAGTTACAAAGAAAAAGAAGAACTTATGTTTTAATGGGACAAGATAACACATAAAGGGGAACACTGGGGAGTCAGGTTAATCTTCAGACTGTGCTTAAAACTATTACTGCTAGATTTGGTTTGGAGAGCCAACAGGCAAAACTCTAAGAACTTTCACATGATTAGTAGGCAATGATGGTTGTGTTATTTGTTAGTAATTTCTCTAATTACAGCAGCTGTGCCCTCCCAGGACTGAGGATCTGGTAGCTTCCAGGCCCAGAGAGTAGCATTTAAGCATAAGAGAAATATCTGCTTTGGAAAACACATTGTCTCTTTCTCGGCATGTACTGGCAAAAAGTACCCTGGCTTGTCTTGTAAAAAGTAGCTCCAGTGCAAATCGTTAGCACATCTAACCTCAGTATTTTGAAATCCAGAAACAACATTGAGTCATACTGGTTGTACTGTAAAGTTTTATGACTTTTTCTTCCTCTTTAAACAGGGTTAAAAACAAACCAAGGATCACGCAAATTATCTCTTTACATATGTCAAGCCCAGGAATTTGGCACATGGATCAAGATGATGGTATGGAACATGGAAGCCACACAGAATGCATCATCAGAGGAAAATCTCTGGCACTGAGGCTGAATGTATGGCAGTGCTTCAGTCAGGCATGCCATTGTCTGCACCACATACCTGTCTTGGCTTTTGATCTTTGGAAAGCTGAATCTATAAATACCTTTCGGTGTGTATTAAAAATAGAGGGCAACTTAAAGGGGAAGGGTGGGAAGAAGAAGGAAGGGAAGAAGTATTGACTATTGCTGAAATGCTCAGGAGGCTTCCAAACCGTGACAGAGGTTTGTGGCCAATTTGCTGTCACAGGTCTGTGAAATCTGAGAAACACGGACAAACATTCCTTGGAAAGACGATTTGCCATTGGTGAATATTCTCATAGCAAAAAAAGAAAAGGTACTCAAAAACAGGGATCCTTAACTATCAAGGACATATGAAGAAAGATACTATCTGCATACAGAGAAATAGCTGATAAATAAATAAGTACCTATTTGTGTTTAATGTTAGTCATGGGAGGGGCTTTAAGGGGAAAAAAAGAAATTTACATGATAATTTTATTATGTATTTTAAAGGAATAGCAAGTTGTACATAAAAGATTACAGTTTCGTGTGCAATCATATTTTTATTATATGATGTTATGGAAATGTTTTATTCCATAAATTAAAACTAAAATAAATAATGTGGAAAATACCAGAGGTTAATCTTTTTGTGCCATGGACCCCTTCGAAAGTCTAATGAATCCTGAAGACCCCTTCTCAGAATAATGTTTTTAAGTGTGTAAGATACATAGGATTACAAAAGAAACCAATTATTTTAAAAATAGAGTTATCAAAATATATATTTTTTTAAAAATAAGTTCATAGACTCTACGTAAGAATTCACTTCTAGAGAAAAATTAGGATTAATTTATGAGTGGAAAAATTGTCATTCTTTCATAGATGCTTTAGGTCAAACTTCTCTGGAAATATTCTAGTTTTCCCTTTGGGGAGCTTTTTAGGCCAGGGCCCACACACCAACCAAGATGAGATTTTACAGGCTCAGTAGTCTATAGTCCATCCTCCTCATTCAACAGAAGAAGACACCAGAATCTAGAGAAGTACAGGGACTTGGCTAAAGTCACACAGGTAAGAAGGGGCAGAGACAGGATTGGAACTCTGGACTCCAACTCCCCCTCTCTTTTTTCCACTGTTCATTCTCTCCAATGTCAATCACCATTTATAGTTAGTATCTCCCCTTAAGTCATCAATACCTTCCAGTAATTAGCACTGCAGCATCATTTAACCAAAAAACACCCAATACTTTTACAAAAGTATATTACAGAGAAAATATAACAAGAACAGAAATAAAGGCCCTTCCCCCAAACACTCAGGGCCACATTCACCCCTATGCTACCTTCCTTCCTAGGGAGAACAGGCTCATAATCAAAGCAATTTCTACAAATCATTTCCCTCACCAAGTTTACTTCTCCATTTGGCATAGCTAAACAGATGAGTTGCTATTTTTCCATCTTGGCTGCTTCTGATCCATTGCTATGCTGGGTCAAGAGTGGGTCTAGGACTTCATTATCCACGTGGTTCAATTGCCCCAAAACTCTGGCATACTCCCAGACCATCCCTTGATGGGTAGCTCTCCTGACTTTTCAAAGTTCACAAGGTCACAGCCTAGCCTGAAGCTCCTTTACATAAGAACATAATGCAAAGGCAAAGACCAGAGGTCCATTTTCCCAGTACACATCAGATCAGGTGCAGAAGGCCTAAGGCCTCTCCCCACTCAGAGGCTTACCTCATATCTTTTTCACTTGAAACAGCCAGGGAGGAAAGAAAGGCCCAGTTGCCTTCATGGGAATGTTTTGTATGTGAATAGAATTTGGGCAGCTGTGGATCAAAAAGGCTTGAAGTAAGTAGACCAAAAATGGCCATAGAACTCCTGTGTATGCTCTGAAGTGGTGCCTTGAAGCAAGTCCACCAACACACACATGCCCCCAAGACTCACTGGTTAGGCCTCTTTTACACATAACTATGTATATGTTGTCCTTCTGATAGCTTGCAATCTCTGGAAGGCAGAGACTGTTTCATTTTGCTTTTGCATCCTGTGCCTAATACAATGCATACCAATGCTTATTCATAATCATTGATTATCAATACTTTTCGGGGATAATCAATTGATTATTAGTTAATCATGCTTGTTGATTCATTCAGTAATTCATGTAACAACATTTATTAACGTATGTTACATATTAATGTACATATTAGTGCAGTACCGTGCAGAGTACTGGTCTAGGCACAAGGAGACATAATTCTAAATAAAACATGTTCCCTTACTTGGGCACTTACAGGCAGAATAGCAGAAAGATCACTTGTCTGGTGTCCTAATGCATACCACCTGTGAAACTCTGGGTGGGTCACTTAACTTTCCTGGGCCTCAGTTTCCTCATCTGGAAATTGAGGGAGTTGGGTGAGACTTGCTTTTGAGGTCTCTTCCAGATCCAGAGTCTATGGAATATGTATAATGCAATCAATATATACCATGTTTATTTCTAGAGAGTCAGCTTCATCAATACAAGGAGATAATTGGCTGTTGTTCAGTCATGTCCAGCTCCTCGTGACCCCATTTGGGGTTTTCTTGGCAAAGATACCGGAGTGGTTTGCCATTTCCTTCTTCAATTCATTTTACAGAGGAGAAAACTGAGGGTTTAGTGACTTGCCCAGAGTCACACATCTAGTGAGTATCTGAGGCTAAATTTGAACTTAGGTCTTCCCGACTCCAGACTCAGTGGTCTGTCTGCTTTACCCATCTAGTTGCCCCCAAATATCTTTCACTCTAACTTGTGAACTACAGGCTTACTAGCAGCCAATGTACAATAAATGAGGGAGACAGGGTCCACCCAATTTCCAAGCCCTAGGAAGCTGCTCGGTTCACTTCTTGCCTCTGCTTACATCATGTCCCCATTGACGTGTTGTTCCATCTGCATGGCTACCATCTCTAATGGTACAGAATAACCACTTTTTGCTTCTCTATTCTGGGCAAGTCTTGCTCAGGTCTTTCCATAAATCCTCCCTTAATGAAATAGCAGAAAAATATAGGAGCATGTATTTTATTCCCTACTAGGAAAAGCAATAGCTTCCTATCTGGTGGTCCTAGGATGTGTGTTGAGCTACCAAGGATCTGGATCCCCTTTCCCAAACCTCTTCCTATGGTGTAAATATGAAAAAGCCCTTTTTTGCGGAGGGGGAACATGTTCCCATGGCGCATGAAAGAATATAAAAAGATGAGAGGGCAAGAAAACATTTCACTAAATTGAGGAAAATGAGGGAAGGGTCGAGAGGTCACAAATAGTCTAATTAGCATAAATCCCTTTTTTAGTTTCAGCTCCGAGACAATCTGGCATCTCAGATAGCTTGCTTGCCAAGTGAGATGGCTGCTCCGTTCCTGACCCAGCAAGTTACACGGTGTAGGTTTTATTGAAAAAACATGTTCAACGTGTCTCCAAAGCTACAGTGTGGAGGGATCTATTTGCTACTGCTCCAAAGCACTTATGAGGGAAGGCACGGGCCCATGAAGAGATGAAAGGAAGTCCTTTGGGCTGCTTCCCTACTCTAACTCTCAAGTCTAGGGAAAATAATATGGTTTCCAACACCAGTAAAACACAATTGTTGTAAATCACCATAGTGGACCGAGTAGGACATTTATCAGGACGTTCCTTAAGTTTTATGTGTGTGTATCGGTACACACATGTGCACGTGTTTTTATTCTCTGATCCCAGGGCAAGACTTCATTTTTTTGCTTATGTTTTGTTTATATTTCCAAAATGCAAATTGCAGCTTTCTGCCTGGGAACACTAGAAAGACTTTCCTCACAAACACTGAGATGGCAGGAAGCTCCTCCGATTCCCACAAAAGTAGCTTTCAACTCTTATTAGGAGTCAAGATCTTCAAAACAGGATCCCAGATAATAAAATGGTTTTCATTTTTTTTAAATTTTATTTTAGTTTGCATCATTCATTTCCACAAGATTTTGAGTTACATATTTTCTCCCCTTCTTTCCCCCACCCACCGCCCCAAAACAGCCGTCCCAGTGTGTCTCCCCTCCCCTGGTCTATTCTCTCCTATGTCACTTTTCGGTAGGACAGGATGGATCTCCCAACCACAGTGCTGTGTATCTCAAGTTCCAGTTGGATGTACTCAATAATAATAATAATAATAATTGCATATATATAGATAGATAGATAGATACACATTCA
>CM053585.1:499538577-499561034 GCA_028646515.1 Pseudochirops corinnae
CCAATTTTGCAAATAATTGTCAGGTGTTAAGTTGAACTTAAACTGAAGAAACACAAAAGGTTTTGCTCCCAGATTTGGAACAACTACTCTCAGGATACAGTACATGACACTTGATGTGTTTGGTCAGTTACATAACTGCTAAACTTGGAGACCCGCAGTTCTACCGAAAACTTTATTCCTTTGATTTTTTTCCAAGTGTGGGCTCTTAGCAGCCTCACAAGGAGATGCGATGGAGGGTTAGGCCACAATGCAAAAGTCCCTGGAAGAAACACGAACCTAGGTGCTCGCTTGCCAAGAGGGCACTTCCCTCTCCCATAATGTCCCCCCACCCAGATTAAATGAAGGTAAGAGAAGGCAGGCTCAGGTTCCCTCTAACAAGAACCCCACAGACCCGGCAACCACCTCAGGTACAGCTAAACCTTCCTATTCAATAACACAAGACTTACAAAAATTGCTTATGTACTTCCTCCCCACTCCCTGCCTGACAGTACAAACTTTTAAAATTCTATTTTTTGGTTTATTGGATGGGGGATGGGAGTGGGGGAGGATATATTTGGAAATAAAAGTGATATAAAATAAAAAGATATCTTAAAAAAACAGATGTTTTGAGAAAAAATTCACAATTGGCCTTTGATTCAACATCAAACAAGAGTGTCACTGCTTGAAATGAGCAGATTTCTCTCCAAGGATGTCATAGGTATTCAACCATGGCACAGCCTCAAAGAGCATCTTGGCAAACACATTTCCAAAACTGATATTCTGTGATGACTCCTTACAAGGTCTGGTTTGAGTAACTAATTAGCCAGGGGTTCTGCATGTGGGCCAGGTGAACTAGTGAGTTGTTTTTTGTTTTTTTAACATTTTGATAATTATATTTCAATAAAATTGATTTCCCTCAAAATGGGTACGTGACTTATACATAAAGAGTGATAGCACATGCAAATCAGGAAAGTAAGGAATAGTTTACCTGTCATATCTACGGAGAAGGGAAGAATTTATGACCAAACAAGAGATAGAGAATATTATGTGATGCAAAATGGATAATTTTGATTACATTAAATTAAAAATGTCTTGCACAAAGTCAATACAACCAAGATTAAGAGGGAAGCAGAAAGCCAAGAAAGAATTTTTACATCCAGTGTTTTTGACAAAGATCTCATTTCTAAAATATATAGAGAACTGAATCAAATTTATAAGAATACAAGTCATTCCCCAATTGATAAATAGTCAAAGGATATGAACAGGCAGTTTTCAGATAAAGAAATTAAAGCTGTCTACAGTCATATGAAAAAAAATGCTCTAAATCACTACTGATTAGAGAAATGCAAATTAAAATGCCTCACACCTATCAGATTGGCTAATAGGACAGAAAAGGAAAATAAGAAATGTTGGAGAAGATGTGGGAAAATTGCAATACTAATGCATTGTTGGTGGAGTTTGTGAACTGATCCAACCATTTTGGAGAGCTATTTGAATCCATGCTCAAAGGGCTATAAAATGATGCATACCCATTGATCCAGCAATACAACTACTAGGTCTGTATACCAAAGAGATTATAAAAAATGGGAAAGGACCCACATGTACAAAACTATTTACAGCAGCCCTTTTTGTGATGGCAAAGAATTGGAAATTGAGGGATGTCCACTAATTGGGGAATGACTGAACAAATTTTGGTATATGAATGCAATATTATTGTTGCATAAGAAATGATGAGCAAGTGGGCTTCAGAAAAACCTGGAAAGACTTATATGAACTGATGCTGAATGAAGTGAGCAGAACCAGGAGCGCACAGTAAACTCTTCTCAGCAATACAATGATCCAACACAATTCCAAAAGACTCATGATGAAAAATACTATCACATCCAGAGAAAGAATTGTAGAGTCTGAATGCAGATAGAAGCAGACTATTTTACTTTGTTGTTTTTTCTTTCTTGTGGTTTCCCTTTTGTTCTGATTCTTCTTCCACAACATGGCTAATGTGGAAATATGTTTAATATGATTGTACATGTATAATTTATATCTGATTGCTTGCCATCTTGGGGAGGGGAGGGTGAAAGGGAGAAAAAAATGGAATTCAAAATCTTATAAAAATGAATGTTAAAAACTATCTTTACATGTAATTGAAAAATAATAAAATACCATTAAATGTAAAAAAAATAAAATTTATTTCCCTTGCAATCCAATATATTTTATTTTACACATTTAAAAATGTAATTCTAGAAGGGGTCTGTAGGTTTTATTCAATTGCCAAAGGGCTCTATTATAGGGGAGAAAAAAGAACTATTGAGTTAGGCAGACGCTGAGCCCTGACTTGCAGAATGTTACCCCTCCTTACACTATGCCCCAGGATTTCTCATTGGTTTGGGTTCCTCAGCAGAGTTTGGCTCCAACTTGTGTCTGTAAGAGCAGTTTGTCATCTAGCCCAGAGGGCACTTTTCCAAAGAGCAGCTTATCAATTGGCTAAAGCTGGATAGTTCTGATGGGAGATTCAATTATTAACTCCCACACAGGGGCCTCTCTGACAACTTGGGAAATTCACACTTCATAACCTTCATGGTTGTTTTTCTTCTTCAGTCCAGCTTTCGAAAGTCTGTTAAGTCACTCCAGAATCACGGATGTGATCTTGGCCATCTGATTCTAGTGGTGTGTCTGCTGTCTGTGTGGGCTGCTGTTCTGCTCAGCTATTGAGAAGAAAGAGAGGATCCCACTACCGCCCACAATTCAGTGGCAAGACTGACCACCCCACAATGGTCTAGCTCTGTCTTTGGTGTGTGCTTAGAAAAAGGCATCTGTTTCAGACCAAATTCGTTCTATGTCCCCCAGACATCTTCCATCCACTTCCCAAGATCTTCACTCTATGCCCCATACCAGGAGAACAATGAAGGATCTCCCTGAGGACACCTAGCCTTCCATCAAGATTTTACAGTATGTGGTCAAGCAGAAAGAATAGTTAGGTGCTCTCTGAAGCATGTGGTCAGATACCATCAAGCAGAGGCCTTCACTGGAATATCCATTGATCTTGATCTTTAAGAAAAGGGGCCTGTGCTCTGAAAAGTGAATTCTACTCTCTTGTCCCGTTTCTTTCTCTTCCATCCTCTTCTTTATGGCCTTCTGCTTCCAGAGAGAGCTATTGGTCCAATTATTATCTACTATGGATTAAACAGGTCTAGTTAATTCAGCTGTGGGCTAGGTGGCCAGTTCTCAGCTTGGAGTCAGAAAGATTTGAATTCAAACCTAGCTTCAGAAATTTACTAGTTGTGTGACGCAGGATAAGTCACTTAACCTCATTTTCCTCAACTACATAATTGTAACAGAATTATAACAGCGCCTACCTCTCAGGATTGGTTGTAAAGATCAAATGAGGTAATATTTGTAAAGTACTTACTTAGCACAGTGTCTGGCATTTAAGTAAGACTGAATAAATGCTTATTTCCTTCCTTCTAGCTCTTTGAATTGTATTTTGGGATCCCCCACCCCCCCAATTTTGTTTCTTCAAAGATCTTGTCCAGGTTGATGTCAACCCCTTAACCAATACTGTTTTTTGTTCAGCAAGACACATATATTATGGATTTACTTAGGGCACTGTAGGACCCACTGTACCTTATGATCTGAATTATACCCATTCTTCATCCTTTGGCTTTATCCATTGTGGATTCTTAGTCCTGACTCTCTTGACTAGTCATGGATATGACTGAGGAGGTCCTATGATGTTTGGGGGCTTGAGACAATCAGTATAATTCCTACCACATACTTGAAAGCTGGAGGAGTTCAACATATATTGGATGAGTTCTCTCTTCATTTTGGACTCTGTGAAGCACATCTTCCATGGCAAGTTTACTCCTGGTGAACAGACATCTTGGTTTCGTTTAATTTGCTCTTGATATTCAGGTGGTGCTTAAGTAAACTTCTCTCTGTGGTTGCTTCTATTAAAGAATTTGGTATGATCTCAACATAGAGCAAACAAAAGCGAAGTAAAAGTTGAACTTCTTGCCTTCTTATCACTTCTGTCTTTTGAAGAATGAAATCATTAAAGTGAAGCAATCATTTATTAGCTGCTCTACGTTTAGCACAGAAAGATATCTGAAAGATGTCTTCTCTTTTCCTCTTCTTTCCCAACACCCTCTCTCTTAGTGATCTCAGTAGTTAGGATGTTTTCAATTATCATCTCTATGAGAATGACTCCCATATATCTATATCCAGCTCTAGTCTCTCCCCTGAGTTTCATTCCCACACCACCAACCACATATTAAATATTTCTAACTGGATGCCCCATAGGCATCTCAAACCCAATAGTTCAAAATCAGACCTCATTACTTGTCCCCTTCCTAAAGCAAACACAATTACTTCTCTTCCTAACTCTCCTATTTCTGATAAGCAAACCATTATCCTAGGTACACAGGTTTTCAGTCTCTGAATCATCCTTGCCTCTTCATTCTCCTTCGCTACCATTATGTTGCACACAAATCTCCTTGTCTTCACTCACACAATCACCACCATGTTTCAAGTCCTTGTCACTTTTCTTCTGGACTATCACAATAGCCCCCTAACTGGCCTCTCTACTTTAGATCCTTCTCCAATCCATCCTCCATGCACCTACAAAGGAATATTCCTAAAATGCAGTTCTGACCACATCATTCCACTGCTCAAAAATCTCCAATGGCTCCCTATTGCCTTCAGAATAAAATACAAATTCCTCTGCCCCAGACTTATTATCTATCCCCCTTTGTACATTCTACATTTCAGTCAAATTGGCCTATTTGCTCTTTGTCCTCCAGGGCATTTCATCTTTCATTTCTTTTTAATGGTTTGTCCCTCAAACCTAGATTGCTTTTCTTCCTGGCCTCTGCATATCTGCCACATCTTACATAGGGTCTTCTGTCCTGATCCTGCCAATAGCTAGTACCATTCTCCCGTTTACTTATATGCATATATGTTGTTTCTCTTGATAGAGCATAAGTTTGTTGAGGGCAGAGACTATTTTTGTTTTTGTGTCCTTAATGGCTAACAGAGCTCCTAGCACAAAGAGGATAGTTAATGTTTGCTGATGGACTGATAGGTGTCTGGTTAGTTAGAAACCCTCTACCCCCATAATTACTATTATATTTATGTCTCCCTGGCTGATTTACCTTTCTTGAAGTTATCATCCATTTTGTATGCCCTCTATGGTGTATAGGCAACCACAGTTTTGCTTCTGTTTGTCAATGTAAGATTTTTGCCCATGTCCTTCCATGAATTCTCCATACAGCTCATGGGATACAATAATGCTTAAATGTGTCTGAAGTTTCTCCCACTGGGAAATTGTATGATTCTATGACATTATCCTTTAAATCCAAATTCCTTCCTTTACAGCTTAAATGAGATATTACATCCTTCACGGAGTCTTCCCTGATTCTTTTTGGTTGGTAATAACTTTCCCTCTGTGGAACCTGCATAAATTTTTATTTTGTAGCTCTTTAGTTCACAATTATTGTTTCACCTCCTGATTATATGTTTATATATTTCCTTATAAGACTATAAGATCCATGAGGCCAGGGACTATTATCTAACTTGTGTTACGTTTTTGCCTCCTTTATCACTTTTATCAATGCAATATTTGCACATAGTAGATATTCAATAAATGACTTCTGAATTTGATTTATTCATTGTTTCTAATAGATAATCTAATGATGTGTTCCTCTAGGGTAGAGAAAAGCAACTCCAGACGCTTTTAAGGGATGTTGAACTTCCTAAATTATGTGGTTTTTTTTTTACCAAAAACCTCAAGGCTGATTTTTCCAAGAGCATTTTCCTTTCATTTTTTTTAAACTCCCTGGATATTTCCAGGGAAATTTTATCCATATGTTTTTGTTTTGTTTACACTTACCTCATCACACTGTTTGGAAGAGCAACTGGTTGTCCAAGGAGCTTCATAGCCCACTCTCAAAATCTTTTTTCTTTTTCTTTCCTTTGGGAAAAGGACGACCACAGCCTTACCAAGTCCATGTCTGGTTTTAGACTCAGAGCCTACAAAGCTCTTGACTTTGCATATATTTCCCCCTTCAGAATAAAAGAGGAAATACTGAGAGCCTTGGGCCTAGGGAACCTCTGCTTATACAGTTTTTTTTTCACTCATTTTCAGTTGTGTCCGACTCTTTGTGACTACGTTGGGATTTTCTTGGCAGAGATACTGGAGTGGATTGTCATTTCCTTCTCCAGCTCATTATACAGATGAGGAAATTGAGTCAAATAGGGTTAAGTGACTTGCCCAGGATCGCACAGCTAGTAAGTGTCTGAGGCTGGATATGGAACCTTAAAGATGAGTGGTCCTGATTTTAGTCCCAGTGCTCTATTCACTGCACCACCTAACTGCCCATATACAGTGAAAGACCTGTCAACAGGCCCTCATAGCCTCTGCCAATCATTCTAGATTCACTTACCTGTTCAGGTCCTTTAGCTCAAGCCACTTGAAGCTTCTATTGTAAGAATACTTTGGAAAATGTCCAGATTCTCAGATGTTGAACATCTAATACTTTTTATGCTACCTGGGACTACCTATGAAGACCCTTAGTTTTGTAAATAAGTTTTGTGATTTGGGGACTTCTTCTTGGCCATCTCTCTTACCTTAAAGCATATCCTACTATTGTCCACAGCTCATTAGTTTGTCTCCATGAAAAGCCAAAGATTCTATAGTACCAGAATTGCAGACTCTCAGGTCACAAGCAAACCCAGCAGCCCTTCAGTCTAAACCATGCCTGAACAAGAATCCCTTCTATGATAGACTCAGCCAATCATTCCTGTCTTTGCTTGAAGACCTTCAGTGAGAGCCAATGCAGCCTGCTGGTTGATAGCTTGACTGAGGCACTCCATTCTGTCTTTGGATAGTCCCAAACACAAGGAAGATTCTCCTAATGTCAAGTTTAAGTGTACCTGCTTATAACTTCTCCCCAATACTTTTGGTTAGGTCTAATCTTATTTTGTATTTCTTTTTTTCTCAGTGTGTAGGTGGGTGGGAGCAAGAGAATTTGGAACTGGAAATAAAATACAATTGAATGGGAAAAAAGTCTAGCCCTATTTCCCTATGTGATAGGCCTTCAAATATTTGAAAACAGCTATCGTGTTCCCCCCTACGTCTTCTTTTCTCGAGGCTAAAATCCACAGTTCCTTCGACTGATCTTCATGTTGATTAAACTCAAGGACCTTCATTAACCTGGTCTAGCTTAAGGGTTCTTGACCTTTTTTGTGTTATAGACTTCTTTGGCAGTCTGGAGAAGCTTATTGACCCCTTCTGAAAATAATTAATTTAAATCATGGAAGGAAATGAGAAATTTTAATTAAAAATTAGTAAAAAATGAGATGTATTTTTTTTCCCATCCAGGTTCAAGGACTCCCTGAAATCCATCCACAGATTCCTTAGTGGTTTGTATTTCCAATAATAACCTTTGCCCTAGATGTTTTTCAGTTTTACATGTTCTCCAAAGAATATGACTAAGTCAAATCAATAAGCAGTTAAGTGTCTACTTTGTGCTGGGCACTAAGGTCTAAACACAACATTTCAGATATTGTTTAAATAAGGCATAGTATAGCAGCCCTGAATACTATGACTCTCTTCATTTAACCCAAATTTGCACTAACTTTGGGGGCTTTTATCTCACAGTACTGACTCAAATTGAGTGTATAGTCCACTAAAATCTTCCATTAAAGGAATAGCACAGCTTAGAGTTTATCCACGGCATCCTACCTTGCACTTGTGAACTTCAGTAGAAAATTTATCCCTATTACATTTTATCTCATTAGTCTTCCACTCCATGCCCCACTCCCCCAACAATGTTTAAGTTTATTGAAATCATTTTGGACCAGTATAGTAGCTGTCTCTTCTAGATTTATGTCATTTCCAAATTTGATAAATATGTCATATATGTCTTTATATAAAGCATTGATGAAAATATTCAGTAGCACAAAATCAAACACAGATCCTTGGGGCATTTCACTAGAGATGTCCTTCCCAACCAAAAAAGAAACCAATAATTCCAATTGTCCCATCATTTCCAAATCCATTTAAATGTTTAGTATCTAGCCCATACTTTCTCATCTATTCAACAAGAATAGCATGAAAGACTTTAGCAGTCAATCAACCAATATTTATTAAGTACCTACTCTGTGTCATGAATGGGCAGCTAGGTGGTGCACTGGACAGAGTACCAGACCTGGAGTCAAGAACACTAGTCTTCCTGAGTTCAAATGTGGCCTCAGACACTTACTAGCTGTGTGACCTTGGGCAAGTCACTTAACCTTGTTTGCCTCAGTTTCTTTATCAGTAAAATGAGGGGTTGAAGGAAATGGCAAACCACTCCAGTATCTTTGCCAAGAAAAACCCAAAAGGGGTCACAAGGAACCAGACATGACTGAAAAAAACTAAACGACAAATGTGTCATGCACAATGCAGGGAGGCTAATGACAGCAGGATAGAAATGAAACTGTGCCTGTCCTCAAGAAACTTATATTCTATTGGGGAAGAGATGATAGCAATATGCATATACAAAATAAACATAATTGTAGGACAAGGAAGGTGGGAAGGATAAGAGGTGTAATTAGCATTTATCAAGTATTTTGCTAAAATTTAGGTAAATATAGAGCCCCAAACTCCTCAGGGCGTTCTGGTAAATGCCAACCTCAGTCTCACTCACAGGAAATCACCAACCACTGGTAAGTTCTTTCCTTTGAATTTTAACCTGATGGTCTCTTATCTCATAACACTTATTGAGCCACAAGAACATGGAGGACCTTCAGCCAACTTTCCAAGGTCTAAGTTCCTTCTTTTTAGGTAAAACTTCCTGTCTATTACTTAGTTTCAAGTGCCCATTTGGCTCCTCTTCTCCTATATATCACATTCTTCTGCCCTGAAGCCATTTGATGCTAATCAAGATTCTCTATATAACTTTTATAATTAATATTTTTAGTTAATAAGCATTTATTTTCTCTTCCTCCCACTTCCCTAAACCCCATTGGAAAAAAAATAATCAAAATCCTTGTAACCAATTTACATAGTCAAACAAAACAAATTTCCATTGGCCACATCCAGAAATATATCTCATTCTGCATCTTTAGTCCATCACCTCTCTGTAAGGAGCTAAGTCTCATTCTCCATTGTCAGTCCTCTGGAATCATGGCGGGCCATTGGCACTGACCTAAGTTCTTGAATCTTTCACAGTTGTTTGGTTTTACAATGTCATTGTTAGAGTATAAATTGTTCCCTTGGTTCTGGACTTCATTCTCTCTCTCCTTCCCTCTTTCTCTTTTTCCTTCCCTTTTCCTCTCCCTGCTCCCTCCTTCTCTCTCCACGTGCTTTGTCTCTGTTGTCTTTCATCCTCCCTATATAAATTAAGCACCCTCTTTGAGAAAGAAGGTCAAGTTGTCTCCTTACAGACATAGAACTATAGGTTTAGAAATGGAAGGGACTTAGGAAGCCATCTGGTTCTACCCTCTTGTTTTAAAGGTAAGGAAACCGAGGACTAGAATGGTCAATTGATCTCTCCAAAGAGATTTGGCTAGTAAGTAGTAGAGGTATATATTTGTTCAAATATACTTTTTCCCCCATTACATCATGTTGCCTCCTAATCTCATTATCACTGCTCCTAAATTGGTGGGTCACTTTGGTTCTAGAGACTAAGATCAGAAAAACAGAGAATAAGGGGCAGACAAAAGAGACAGAAAAACTCATACCATTTTGACTTGGAATGGGAGGGAGACAGGAAGAGAGGAAGGGACAGTCCCCTTTCCTCTGTCCTCTTTAAGTCAGTGGTTTTCAACCCCTTTGGGGGTCGAACGACCCTTTCACAGGGTCACAGGGGTCACCTAAGACCATTAGAAAACACATATTTCTGATGGTCTTAGGAATCGAGACACCGCTCCTCTATCTGTCTCCAGGCAGGTCTGCCCAAATGCAGATTCTCCCACATACAAGTATTAAAGGGTCACAGCATTAGGAAGGTTGAGAACCACTGACTTAAGTGATGAGTAGATCATGACCATCTGGGTGACTTCTAGATTCCCAAGGAAACACCATGTATGATAAATGAATAAATAAGCAAGAAAACAAAAGAACTTCACAATCCAACCTTCAAGTGACTTATAACATTCTACCATTAACTTTTGTCATTGTGCAGGAATTCCAAAACATGATGGAAGGCATAAACAGAGATGTAGCAACCACTGCCTGGTACTTATCCTTTCAGAAAGTGCTGTTTGGGAGATATTGTTAGCATTTAGCAGATGTGAGCAAATCCCAGGCATTTTGCTTTAGCTGAAGAATCCTAACCGCTGGTCGCCGTTAGAACTAGGCTAGATTCAACAGAGCAATCCCGGTGTTTTCCCAAACTCTTTAAAAATGGGATCCTACCTGTGCTTCCTAGCAGAACAGAGGCTATGGAATACTATCTGAGTTGTAAAATACCCCCCAAATAAAACATACTACCGATAAAATGAAAGGCCATTATGCACGGGTTCTGACCTTGCTCAGCTCTCTGGCAAAATGCTCATTGAAAAGTTCAAGACAGCAACTACAAAGAGAATGGTGGAAAGGTTAGACTGTCCCAGTGAGAAAATGCAATCAAAGGAATCAGGCAAAACCCATTTAGTCTGCCGATCTGTACCCTGACCTTAAAGATAAAGATATATGAGTTAATGGTTTAAAGCGTGAGGAACAGATCAATATGGCCAAAATTAGGGCCAAAGGAAGACATCCTTCTTCTCTTCCTCATCTAAATGAGTAGATCATTGAAACCGAGAAGAATAAATTTAAAATTATTTGGAAACGAAGATCTCTTCACGGATCTTTCTGCCTTTCTTTTTCCAAAGTCCTGTCATTTACTAACTCTTTGCAGAGGTTCTCCTGGCTGGGCATTCCCGATTATTGCAGAGGGAAAAAAATCACCCTCATCAAGCCAACATATGCTAGGCTGGAAATCTGCTGGAATAACTGATTACTTCAGATAGCAAGACCATATTATACTGGAACACTGACCAGAAAATACAGAAGGAAACTAAGTGGCAGTTACCATTGCTGGGGAAATGCCGACTAGCAAAATGTCACCGCCAGTCCTGAACCATAGCCAGAATCCAGGTTCAAAACCCCAACCCCTGTGGAAAGTGCTGTTGGACCTCACATGACCATGGTGGTTAGGATGTTGGCTTTCACCTGAAGTTCTTGGAGGAGGAAGGACTCTTTTGCTCTCTCTCTGGCTCTCTCCCTCTATCCTTACTTGTTTCCTTCTTCAAATCCTTTCTATATCAAGAAATCACTCCCTTGTAAACCCCTAAGACTCCTGCCAACAGTGAACACAAGGCCTTCACTGGCAGGCAAATTTTATGCCCAGTGTAGTACTGAGTGGCCACTTCAAACCAGCCGTGTTTGTGAAATTCATCTGAGGTGTATTGCTTTGGCTGGCACTGGCTTCCCAGTTCTGAGGCTAGCCAACTCTGTTGGATTGAATATTTCCTGCTTCAGCAAGAAATGAAGTACTGATCTCTGGAGGTGGTTTATATTTTGTCATTTGGGGCCAAAACCAAAACCATTCCATGTTTTTTGGTAGGAAAAGGAGCTTCATCACTTAAATACTTCCATTTTTTTCTCTTTGCCCCTTTTAAAGAAGGAAAAGGAAATTAATACTTCCAATATTATTTAAGCCCATACAGTTGAGTAAATACTGATGTTTCTGATGGTTAGAGACAAAAATGGAGCTGATATTAGAGAAATGTAGTAAGTATATGAAAGATAAAAGCCTTGGTTAATCAAAAATATTTTCTTTATGAGTTAGTCACAATGCCTAAAAGGATCACCATTACAGATCTGTCTTATGTAAGGATTCATAGATTTAGAATTGGAAAAAATTTTAAGACCATCTAGTCCAGTGGTTCTCAACCTGTGGGTTATGTTCAATTTGTAACAATGAAAATACATCCTGTGTATCAGATATTTACATTATGATTTACAACAGTAGCAAAATTACAGTTATGAAGTAGCAACGAAAATAATTTTATGGTTGGGGGTCACCACAACATGAGGAACTGTATTAAAAGGTCACGGCATTAGGAAGATTGAGAACCACTGATCTAGACCAGCACCTTCATTTTTATAGATGGCTTAAAAGAATTCTGTAAGGTTAGACCAATCAATTCAACAGATTGATATAGCATCTTAGGAAAAATGAATTAGTTACTAGAGTCGACATAATGGGGGTAATGCAAGGTATTAAAGTTTTATGGAATACCTTGGAAGAATCCAGGATTCAATTGTTCAAGATCTCCTACCCAATTGCTATATTTGAGGTGCTGGAAATAGAGAGAGAGAGGAGGAATTTAGGGAGACTGACAAAGAATCATCCTTTTTGGAGATGAAGTTGTGAATAAACGCACAACTGGTATATTTCGAGGGGGTAGATCCCTCAAAGCTATCGGCCCCCCTTTAAACTATTAACACAGTGAAAAGGTCATTTACCAAACGAAGAGCCTGGGGCCTTGAAAAGAGCTAATGGACCTCCCAGGGGGGAACTATTCACTCTCCATGAGGGGATTTGGCTCCTTCTTCCTCTATGGAACAACCCCTTCAAGCATCATCAATGGAACTCCTTTATTAATGTCTTTCAGATGAAATAAATAGCTTTGGTTGCTCATTTTGCCCTGGCCTTTTTCAGAGGGTACTTCTATCCAAGATGTCTGGCAGAGAGTCAGGTAAGCTTCCATGTACTTGGTTTATTGAAATTGGACCTCTGGCTATTAACAGTCTCCCCCACCCCCCACTTCCCCACCTAGGCCACTTATTACAATATTCTATTTCACTGGAATTTTTAACACCTTTATTTAAAGCAAGAACTTGAGCAATTTCTTACAAGACTTTTCAGAAACTATAAATGTCTCACCCAATGTCTATCCACATTGTTCACTTTCCCTTGCTAATGTGAATGGGATAAAATATACAGTTTATCCAGAAAGGGTCATACTTAATGGTGACATTGCATTTTGTTTAAAAAGTGGGTATCTGGTTACTTACAACCCCTCACCTTCTGGCCCAGACTAATACCATAATTACTCTCTTAAATTTCTCTTTATTTATCATCCATCCTGTCTTCTTTTGTTACCATTATTTAACTAACTAAACAGACCAAACACAATACTGGAGGCTGAAGGCAGGCAAGGATCCAACTTGTGGAAACCTGCTTTTAATTTAGGATTATGGGGCCAGTTTCCTAGAAATTGCCACATTTGAAAGAAAATGAATTTTTCTCCTTTATGTCAAGTGATGGTTGATCTAATTAGGTTCAATTTAATCTAATAATGAGTCATTTTGGTTCTAATTTCATGTCTTCAAAATTAACAATCTGGTCCCCAATCCAAACTTTAATTGTCAGATGCATAGTCTTGCTAGTCTGCATCCAAGATTAAATCACAAAATTCCCATCAGAATCTTTTCTATTCCCACACAGATTAGTGGAATAGTAGCTAGGCCAAAAGATAAGAAAGCAGTTATAGTGACCACCCAAAAGGACCACTAGGAGTCTGTTTCCCCACTAAGGACAAAAGAAAACTCCAATTAGAAAACTGGGGAAAACTCTTAAGAGAGGCCTACTGGTATCACCAGTCCTGAAGATGTAAAGCTGAGAAGTACAAGCAATTATCCCCAGGAGACAGAATTGCAAGCTGATCGGATCCCACCTGGTTTGGTAGAGGGATTTAATTCATATTGAATCAGGGTGATAATCCATGTCATATTGAAATACTATGCTGTTTGAAATGTCTGGCACATGAATAATTGAATTAGTTGGAAAGAAATGTCACTGGAGCAGTCTGCCAGCATGAAACCTTGTGTATCCCCCACTCAGTGACAATTTTACACCAGTGTTTGGCTTTATGTAGATTTGGCCATGTAGAATCCCAGTACTATCGTACTAATCTTTGCCAAGTTAAAAGTGGAATCAAGAAGACAGATCCAAAAGCCAGAGAGCCAAGTCTGGAGTACTTATGATGTTAGAGCTGCTTATTCAAATTCTTCAAAGATCTCTGGTGTGAGCAGTCCCTCCCTCTCTACCATGCAGATCACAGCCCTTCTGGGAAATATCTTTAAGACCTGACATAAAAGAAAGGTGCATTCTTCTTTAGTTAACCTAATGACTAGCTAGGTTGGTCTTCCAAAGATAGACATGTAGGCCCAATGTGGTGACTGTAGAAAGTTTTCACTTTGCAAGTTCTAAACAGCTTGATAATTCCACCAAGGGCTTAGGTCTTAACTTAGCTGATTTTTTGCCATTGCCCCAGGCTATGGGTGAGTTTAAGAGAAAGATTTCTTGAGTAATATGTTTAAATTTGTTTGCTAGAAAAGGAACATTCTTCAGTCAGGCATGTTTGCCAAAAGTGAAGGGCATTCTGCTTGTTATCATAGAGATAAGAGACCAAGGTTGCAGATGTGTGTCTGAACCTTGAATCACAAGTCTCCAAGAAGATGGACGGTTTTCAGACAGTCTGGAAAAATAAAAAAAGAAGCCAAGGATCTTTCTTTTACTGGAAACTGCAGACTGTCTTTCCTAATTCCTTAGTGAAGAGTATTTTGTATACCAAGCCTGAATATAGCAATTGACCTTGTATGGGATAATATGGTGGCAAAATGTTTAAAAAGTAGTGTTGAACTCAGCTAATGTTGGCATTTTTTTTTTTTAGATTTAAACTGAAAACTGGGGGGGAAGGAGGGAGGAAGAAATCACAGAATTACAAAAGGGTGGACACTAGAAACGACCCCAGTGTTCCTGGCAAGCTCTTCACAGAGATGTTGCTTTGATAATGGAAAATGGGATTTAAAAAAAAATGCTTTCTGTTATTAGAAGGTTCTGAAGTTTGGCCAATAGGTGTTGAATATATATGTACCCAAAATGCATTTCTGTGTGTTTTTACATATACTTGTATTTTCCTCTGCATTATGAAGGATGAAAACACTTGCCTCTAAAACATCTTGGTCTGGGGAGAAACACAATAGTTATTTAACTGGGCACATCAAAACTTCTCAATGGTTTACTGATGAGCCTTTAGGCAATGAAGTATAGCGTGTCCAATTAGAAGTGCAGGAGGAATCTTGAGGCAGAGAAGAAAAAAAAAGAAATTAATCCCTCCCTTTTTTCTTGAAGTTACTATAATATAATTTTTCAACATTGTTCTTTAGAAGGCTGACATAATGATGAAAATACTCTAAGGAATATGAGACATTGGAATGCATTACCAAGGGAGGTTGTGGAATCCCTCCCCACGCCCCTTTTTTTCTTGCGGATTTTTTACAAACTGAGTAAGGCAACTATTTTCCTGGGAGAATTAGGCCCAAGCCTGTATAAAAGTAAAAGAATAGAACTAAGGCTTTCAAAAGATTCCTTTTAACCTTCAGGTTCCAGTGAGATACTTTGACGAATCAGCATTCTAATCAACATTGGTCCTCCTTCCAATGGTATAGATCACAATCCTTTCCATTTGAAGGCCTCTTGCCCATATATACCCATAAACCTTTCTCAGGGTCCCCACCCACTATACCTTGGTGGCCATCCTCTAGACAAGGGGTTCTTAATTTTTTGTGTGTCATGGACTCCACTGGCAATCTGGTAAAGCCTTTGGACACCTCAAAATATTTTTAAATGCACACGATAAAATACATTGGATTGCAAAAGAAATCAATTATGTTGAAAAAAGAGTTATCAAAATATTGAAGGAAACAAGTCCACGGACATTAGACCTTTATTCTTATCTCTTGACATATGTAGTATCGATGGAGCGTGTAGGCTTTTCATCAATATCCCTCAGTCTTTTTTTTTTTCTCTCAATGACTTGTTTATTTACTTTTAGTTTACAAGATTCAGTTCCACAATCCCTTGAGTTTCAGATTTTCTCCCCTCCCTTCCCCCCCCCATGGTGACGTGCAACCATGTATAGGATCTGCAAATACTTTCACATTGTACAATAGTCTGGTTGTATAGAAGGATTGTAACCAATGAGTGAACAATGGGAAAAAAGAAACAAAACCTAACGTGGAAAAGAATGATAGCATGTATTGCTTCAGTCAATATCCCTCAGTCTTAACATTCACTAGACCCTCGCTTTTTTCAGTAACATATAATTCTGATAACTTTTGTGCCAATTCTATCATGTAGCTTATCATTGACGATATTAGTGGTACATCTTTATATTCACTGTTCATCTCTCTATTACCTTCTCTAAGGGATTCATCAGTTAATTGACTAGAATTTATTTAGTACCACTATGTAAGGAAGGAGAGAATGAGGGAATAGACATTTATTAAGTGCCTACTGTGCTCCAGGCACTGTGTTAAGCACTTCACAAATATTTTTTTTGTTTAATCCATTGTGAGATAGTAATTATTCTAGACACTGAGGATAAAAAGCTACAAATAAAAAAGGCCCTGTCCTCAAGGATCCTGCATTCTATTGAATCCAGGAATCTAACTCTGGTTCTTAAATGCCTGTAGCACTCCAATACTTAATTCCTAATCACAATATCCTATGAAAAATTACACTTAACATATCAGACACAAGCAAAATATACACTTATCATCCCTCTGCCACAGTGAAAAATGGAGGGAGGGGCGGCTAACATGAGAGAGGAGAATAAACGTTACTTCCTATTGGATGGAGAGAAGGGGGACTGCACAGTGGGGTCAAGGGAAGCATGGGGATATTCCACTGAAGCAGGTAAACTTCTCCCCAAATTTCCCAAGTCAGAAGGTGGTAATAGTTGGTGGGGGAAATAGAGATGACTAGAATGGAGTAGGGGGTGTAAGTGTGAAAGTAATGAGGGAGGGAGAACAAGTGAATTAATGGGTAGTGATAGAGAAGAAAAAAAAGGAAATCATGAATTACATTTTTTAAATGCGCATAAGAAAAAAAAAGTTCAGAAGGTAACATGAATACAGGAGCAATTTTATTACTACAATGTTGAATTTAATGTACATTTCAAAAACAGACTCTCTATAGTCCTTTATAAAAGAAGTTCATGTATTTGTATAAAATTTTTTTTGTTCTTTGTATATGAAAATATTCATGTTTGTTGATGATTCTCAAGTTCATAATAAAAAAGACGAAAAGAGAGATCTCTAGGGCCATTATTAGCATCATAGGATGATATACAATTTAAAAAAAATTTCTTCCTTTTTTTGGAGGGGGAAGGCAGGGCAGTTGGGGTTAAGTGACTTGCCCAAGGTCACATGGCTAGTAAGTGTTAAGTGTCTGAGACTGGATTTGAACTCAGGTCCTCCTGACTCCAGGGTCAGTGCTCTATTCACTGCACCACCTAGCTGCCCTGATGATATACAATTTTAACCTAGTTCTCATAGATTATGGGACAGCTAGGGGTAACAGTGGATAGAGCTCTGGGCCTGGAGTCAAGCAGACTCACCTTCCTGAATTCATATCTGGTCTCAGACATTTAGTAACTGTGTGACCCTGGACAAGTCATTTAACTCTTGTTTGCCTTAGTTTCCTTATCTGTAAAATAAGCTGGAGAAGGAAATGGAAAACCCTTCCAGTATCTTTGCCAAAAAAAACAACAACTCCAAATGGAGTCACAAAGAGTCAGACATGACTGAAAGAACTCAACAACAACATAGATTTAGAGCCATCTAATTTAGAGATCATCTAATGATGAATCCCAGCACTACAAATGAGGAAACTAATGCCAGAGAGGTCCCATGATTTACTTAAAGTCATACATGTGGTAGGGTCATAGGATCGATCAACATACATTTATTAAACAGCTACTATGTATGTGCCAGATGCTGTGCTAAGCACAGTGGAGGCAGAAGGAAGGCAAAAAACAGACACCGTCCTAAAAGAAATTAAAATTGAATGAAGGAGACAACACATGAATGTCTAGGTAACTTATACATAGTGTATGTATCTATGTGTAAGTCAAAAGAGAAAGAGAAAGGGAAGGAAAGAGAAAAAGAGAAAGACATAGAGAGAAAGGAAAAGAGAGAGAAAAAGAGAAATACAAAGAAAAAGAGGAAGAGAAAAAGAGAAAGAGAGAGAAAGAGAAAGAAAAAGAGAGAAGGAAGGGGGAGAGGGAGAGAGAAAGAGAAAGAGAGTTTCACTTGTGATTTTATTGCCATAGAGAACTCCCAGATGAGGAAATCTGTCTACCAATAGTCAGTGTGGGGTGACAGAACTAATACCCATGTTATAGGCTAACTCTAGCTTATCAAGCATTAACTGTATAGTTATTATACTTCAGAGAATATGATTTAACCAGTGGTATGTCTGAATCCATTTAATAATTAGCCACATTATAACAAGCCCTTCAGTCACTTGGCCAAATGCTTCTCTGACCTCCCAGAGAGCCAAGATGACAC
The DNA here is from genome assembly GCA_028646515.1 of Pseudochirops corinnae. Taxonomy (NCBI): domain Eukaryota; kingdom Metazoa; phylum Chordata; class Mammalia; order Diprotodontia; family Pseudocheiridae; genus Pseudochirops; species Pseudochirops corinnae. The sequence goes on from CM053585.1 coordinate 499,556,945, forward strand.
CGTGTTCCATCCAAGCACACACTTAATTTTTTGAAGGAATCACACAGGCAAGCAGCAGCTTCATCCCTGGAAGGAAGCTTTGTCTCTCTCCTCACATAAATAGCATTTCTTCTTATCTCCAAGTATGGAACCACCCAAGTGGCCTGTCACTCTGTATTATTTGTGACACCTATGGGAAGGGGCTTTGAAAAGTTAAAAGCTTTTTCCACAAGTCAGAGATCATCATCATAAACAACTGCAGCCATTTTCACAAACAAGTCCTAAAAATGGATTTTCCCCAGTGTTCTGGGAAGAAACTTCTTTTGGATGCTCTTTTAACAAGTGAATGACTCTGGTCATCTCAATTTGTGATTCGTTTTAATTGTTCATCTTCCCCTAAGTACAGCTCTGGGATTTTTTCTACCATTCAACTTTTATACAGAAACTTGGGAAGCCTCATTACATATAACATAGTGTGCATTGTGCAGATTCTCTAAGGGGTAATGTTTGATGTCATGTTAGAGTATAGAGGTAAGATACCCTATTTCATGAAAAAAAAACACAGAAGTCTATGGTTCATGATATGGATGAAGACTTGGGTTAGTACTTGTAAATGAAAATGGAAGAGGTAGAAAGGTAGGCTGCTCTGGTCAGACACTTGATATTCACCAAAATGTTGACTTTTGGAGATGATTCCAAGACATGACCTCTTCCTGTTTGGTTTAAGTGGAGAAGACCGCCATTAGAATTGTGGACATTGGGGAATGGAGAGATCAGATGGAAAAAATGAAAGTGATAATTGTTAAAGGTGCTTTAGGAAGGTGGGCATATTAATTGTTGTTGACTGAAGGATCAATCAGTTCATCTATGCTGAAAAAATTTAGAACTATACTAGAAAAGTCACTAAATAGTACTGTGTCTTTTGGTCCAGAAATAATGCTATTGAGCCTAGGTCCCAAAGAGGACAAATATACAAAACTATTTAGAGGAATACTTTTTGTGGTAGCAAAAAAACTGGAAATAAGGTACATAGCTGGTAATTGAAGAATGGCTGAACAAATGATAGGGTCATAGGTCTAGGACTGTCAGGGCCCATTTTATTCAACCTCTTCTTTTTACAGAAGAGGAAACCAAGACTCAGAGAGGTTCAGTAAGTTGGCAGAGGTGACACAGGGTGTAAGTATCCAAGAGGGTATTTGAATTCAGCTTCTCTAACTCTAGTCAGTGCTCTTTCCACTGTATTATACTACCTTCCTAAGAAAAGTGAAAAAAGAAATACGATAGAGTAGTACTACACCATAATATATTACGAACATGAAGAAATAGATACTTGGGAAGATGAATCTGAACTGATATAGAGTTCAGTAAGCAGAACCGGGAGAACAATTCACAAAATGACCAAAACAATGGAGCGGAAAATGATATAGAAAGATACCAGCACACTGATGAATAGAGACATCCACCTTAGTAGCATAGACTTAGAGTTGGAATGGATCGTAGTGGGGCATTTAGATCAATCTGACCCTTCTACAGCTGGGGAAACTAAGAACCCAGAAGTTAAGTGAATTACCCAAAGTTATATAGATAGTAAGTAACAGAGGCAATATTTAACCCCAGATTCTCTGACTGCCAGGCCATTGTTTCATACTCCCCCCCCCTCCAACCTCATACCCAACTACCTCTTGTAGTAATCTCCCCTTCATAGGACCAACCACGATATATACCCCCCTCTTTTTGGCAGAGGGGCAGGCAAATATAGACTAGAATTGATAGCATTGTCAAGCTTAGCCAATGGAAAGTTTTCCCCTCTTAATTATGCTTCTTTATGTGAAGGAAGGGACACTGGGAAGGAATAGTGATGTGAATGAAAAAAAGACTTTAATAAACCTTTTTTTTTTAAAGAGAAATTGAGAGGTGCACTGATGGGTCATCAACATGAATATTTAAGGCCCCAAGAATGATGGCAGTCGGTATGGTAGAAAAAGGCAGAGGGAAGAAATGATGCCCTGGAATGACACATCAAGTTCTGGAAATTCATTAAATCACTTTCTATACAGCAAAACTTATTGGTTGGTGTCTGGAATCATTAATACAACTCTTTGAAAAGTACCAAATTCCAGGGGCTGGTTCATCCTCTGAGAGTTTCTGACTTAACAGTTTATCCTCCCAGCACTAGGAAATGAGTCAAGCCATGTGAAAAGCAGTCAGGTTAGCTACTGGAGGTGTCATTCAAAAACGAAAAGTCCTCTGGGGACTGTTTCTTGAGGGACTAGTCTTGCTGAATTTCCATTGAGTTCAATGAGTCTTGAAAGCAAAGCCTGTTTGAGTTCAGATAAAGTAGGTCTCCGACCGTGCTTGACCCTAACAAGTCACTTACAAAGGATGTTAATGACGTCTGTCGGGTGCATACCTGAATGTCTTCTTACTCTTCTGCCCAAACCCCTGGGAGGAATCTGCAATCCTCTTTCTGAGGCTTTATCTTTGAAGAGATCCTGCCTGGTGAGCTTAGAAAGGGAATTCCTTGTGCTCATTTCAACTCCTCAGGGCATTGTGGCTGTTAAGATAAGTGAATCAAGCTCTACCAGCTGGATAGTATTACTAGGTGAACAATCTTGTTTATCTTAAGTCCTATCCATACCACTTTTCCGTGTCTAAAATGTCTGGAAACACGTTGAGAAAGTTTCTTCCCCTCATTCCTTAGATAGGGAATATTTCAGATGTAGGGGCAAAAAAAAAAAAGATCTCATCTTGACCTAAGCTCAGTCAGGTCATACCTTATATGGGCAGAGGAAGAAGATACCAATTTGTTGGGCAGCTACTTAGCACGTCAACCCTACAGAAGCTTTGCATCCAGGGCACGTTTAGTAAATACTGACAGATTGTTGTTGCTCAGTCATGCCCAACCTTTTGTGACCCAATTTGGGGTTTTCTTGGCAAAGACACTGGGGTGGTTTGTCATTTCCTTCTCCAGCTCATTTTACAGATGAGGAAACTGAGGCAAACAGGGTTAAGTGACTTGCTCAGGGTCACACAGCTAATACATGTCTGAGGCCAGAATTGAACTCAGGAAGATGAATTTTCCTGACTCCAGACCTGACACTCTATCTACTGTGACACCCAATAGTAATAAAATAAACAGTACAAGATGGCACAGTGGACAGGATGCTAGGCCCAGAGATAGGAAGATCTGAGTTCAAATTCGGCCAGACACATTTACTAGCTATATGACCCTGGGCAAGTCACCTAACTTCTCTCTGCCTCAGTTTCTTCAACTGTACAATGAGGAAATAATAGCACCTGCTCCGTGGAGTTGTGACAATCAGATGAGAATACTTACAAAGTGCTTCACACCGTCCTTGGCATATAGTGGTCACTTAATAAATCCACCCATCCATCCTCCCATCCCAGCCATCCATCTGCCCATCCCATGCATCCATCCATCCTTCTTCCCTTCTTCCCTCCCTCTTTTCTTTCCTCCCTCTTTCCCTTCTTTGGGAAATTTCCAAAGGGAAAAGGAAATGAGGATACCCTTGTCTATGCCAGATTCCATGGCTATTGAGGCTCTCTGGGACTCTCAAACTCTGAGACTGTGACTCCTTTCACTGCACCAGGTTAATCTGCCTAATTACTTTCTCATTCCCCACCAAGCTGCCTTGCTCAGGCTGCCCTGCCCGATCACTACCCTCCAGGCTGGAGGGATTAAAACCATTTTAAAATGATCTCCAGTGGAGAAATAGATCAAAGGCGGCTAAACTCAGACAGTGGCATGGCAGGATAAATATTGTTCCATAGCTGAAAAGAATCTTCCAGGCTGCCTAGGCATGATTTGTAGATAAGACAGTTTTATGGTCTCCTTACTCCCTCCCTTGTAAGAGCCTTTGGTTAACCCATAATAATCAGGAAGAAGGCCAAGCTAAATCTTGAAGAATCCTAGTAAATTTAAGATTGCTAGGAAGTACTTAAGTCTTAAATATTGTATCTTCTGCATTTGTTACCCTGAAAAATTAGGAATTGTGGTCTTTGGTGGTGGCAGCAGAGAGTAGAGGGGCAGGGTGATATAGTGGATGGAATGAATGAATGAATGAATGAATGAATGAATAAAGCATGTTTT